>SRSE01000460.1:0-111154 GCA_005024645.1 Planiliza haematocheilus | reverse complement strand
TCATCAGATATTTATTCTTCTTAGTCTTCGCTGACCACCTCAACCACCTCTCACACAAATTCCTCTCATATTTCTATCCATTGTAGTGCCTCACAAACCAGTGCTCTCTGAACTGGCTTATATATGTTCCCTCACATCATTAGCCACAAGTGTGATCAATTTTGAGTTGTTGTGTTCAACCGGTGACACCAGTGTTTTAATTGTGTTTGACTTTTGCCACATGTGCTCACCATTATGCAACACAGGTGCATCACAATGAAAATGTGTTGGCAAGTTGTGTCTAAACAGGTGAAAAGTGCTTATGGTTTTGCCAAACGAGTGACTGATTCAATCAGGAAGTTCAGGCAACTGAACATTTGGTTCAGACAATAGGCTTTAGTATTTTAGCAACTGAGAAAAACTGTAAGAAGAGTAATATCTGATGAAATCAGAGCTACACTATATTACCAAAAGTATTCGCTCACCTGCCTTTACTCATTCTATGAACTGAAGTGCCATCCCATTCCTAACTCATAGAATTCAATATGATGTCGGTCCACCGTTTGCAGCTATTACAGCTTCAACTCTTCTGGGAAGACTGTCCACAAGGTTGAGGAGAGTGTTTATAGGAATTTTTGACCATTCTTCCAAAAGCGCATTGGTGAGGTCACACACTGATGTTGGTCGAGAAGGCCTGGCTCTCAGTCTCCGCTCTAATTCATCCCAAAGGTGTTCTATCGGGTTCAGGTCAGGACTCTGTGCAGGCCAGTCAAGTTCATCCACACCAGACTCTGTCATCCACGTCTTTATGGACCTTGCTTTGTGCACTGGTGCACAGTCATGTTGGAAGAGGAAGGGGCCGCTCCAAACTGTTCCCACAAGGTTGGGAGCATGGAATTGTCCAAAATGTTTTGGTATCCTGAAGCATTCAATGTTCCTTTCACTGGAACTAAGGGGCCAAGCCCAGCTCCTGAAAAACAACCCCATACCATAATTCCTCCTCCACCAAATTTCACAGTTGGCACAATGCAATCTGAAATGTACCGTTCTCCTGGCAACCTCCAAACCCAGACTCGTCCATCAGATTGCCAGATGGAAAAGCGTGATTCATCACTCCAGAGAACGCGTCTCCACTGCTCTAGAGGCCAGTGGCGGCGTGCTTTACACCATTGCATCCGACGCCTTGCATTGCACTTGGTGATGTGTGGCTTGGCTGCAGCTGCTCGGCCATGGAAACCCATTCCATGAAGCTCTCTGCGTACTGTACTTGGGCTAATCTGAAGGTCACATGAAGTTTGTGGCTCTGTAGCAATTGACTGTGCAGAAAGTCGGCGACCTCTTTGCATTATGCGCTTCAGCATCCGCTGACCCCTCTCCGTCACTTTACGTGGCCTACCACTTCGTGGCTGAGTTGCTGTTGTTCCCAAACGCTTCCATTTTGTTATAATAGAGCTGACAGTTGACTGTGGAATATTTAGGAGCGAGGAAATTTCACGACTGGATTTGTTGCACAAGTGGCATCCTATGACAGTTCCACGCTGGAATTCACTGAGCTCCTGAGAGCGGCCCATTCTTTCACAAATGTCTTGTTTCACAGTCTGCATGCCTGAGTGCTTGAATTTATACACCTGGGGCCAGGCCAAGTGATTCTGATCATTTGAATGGGTGAGCGAATACTTTTGGTAATATAGTGTATTTAAGTTTTACAGTAAACTTCAAGTGGTAGTGACAAAATAAATCCTGGAAGCAAGACGACTTTGCCTCTCACTGAAGAACTGTTAGCTGTCTGCCAAACTGCATACAGCACATTCAAGGAAGGGGAGAATTTACGCTCTACCCCAAGAACTGCACTGACCCCATCCATGCCAAGCGCTAACAAGCGTGGATTGCGAGGGCCCGTCCAATGCTGCTCGCAGCTTTAATTAGGGCCCGAGCACGCAAGGCGGCGAAGGCCCTATTGTTTTTCGAATGTTTATTATTTTTTTTTTTATTATTTTTTTTCTTTTCTTTCTTCAGAATCCTAAAAGTAAATCGCATTTTTGACAGCCTAAAAGTACTCAAAAACTCACGGAAATTTGCCTACCCCACCAAAGTTGGGTGTAAAATTACGTATTTTGGGGGTCTCGCACAAGGGCGTAACAAAATGGCTCAACAGCGCCACCTAGATGTGCGTTTTCGGAGTAGCCCCTCAACACGGTTTGACGCACATCTACGACATTTGGAGGGAGTATGTAACAGACAGAGACGCACAAAAAAGCTTCCTGGAGCCATAGTCCAAATCCAACAGGAAGTCCGCCATCTTGCATCAAAAATCATATTTGGTTACGAGTGTGCACATTTCCACACCTCGTATTTGAACGAACTCCTCCTAGAGCTTTCGTCCTATCTGTTCGAAACTTGTCGTGTGTTCTTAAGGCCTTGACGATGAAAGGTTGATCAAGCCGTATTCCTTGGATTTACTGTGGGTCAGGGGCGGGGACACGAAATGTGGCGTGTTTCCATGAAAATTTCATGTGCCGTAACTTTACGGAAAATACTCCAATCGTCACCAAACCTCTGATATATAATGCCAGTCTGCCGTACTACACATTTCCATAACAACATTTGGTGATTTTCAGAGCGCCACCTACTGGCGATAGAAACATTTCATTTTTACAAGATGACGTCCAGCTCGGACAATATCGACCATACGGGGCTGAAACTCAGTGAAACTATCGGAAACAAGTTTGGGAAGAAACCCTCCAAAAATGGAAACTTTTCCAGAAACTATGTAGACATGGTGGCCCATCAAAGTCAAGCATCCCGATTTTTTTCCAAAAATCCAAGACTCCATTGAACTTTTAGGATCATTTTCAGGCAAAAGTGTGCGGCTTTCATATTCTTTGTCAAAGCTGTCTGAAACTTCTTGAGGTTATTAAGAGCAATATTCTCTAAAATTCGGCTGCATAATTAATTAGGAGGCGGGGCATAATCGCTCTATAGCGCCACCTAGAGATTTTCTTTCAGGCAGCCCCCCCACAGTTTTCGACACAGAGTTATAGAACCTCAGCCGAATTGTAGACCGTGGTAAGACCTACAAAATCTCTCTCGGAGCAACGGGCTACAATTATCAGGAAGCGAGATATTTATGCATGAAAATCACCATTTTTGGTGATTCGGCCTGGTTGACAAGGGGTCATATTTGAACCAACTCCTCCTAGGGATTTTATCCAATTGACTTCAAACTTGGTAGGTGTGTTCATTAGGTCATCCTGAGTAAATCTTATCAGACGGATTTGCCCTTGAGGAAACTGTGTGGGCGTGGCGCTCCATCAAATTTGACCCTCTGATCCAAAATTGTAACTCCATTGACTTTTTGGCTAGTTTTTAAGGGAAAACTGTGCGGCTTTCTTATACTTTCTCAGAGCTGTTCTTGACGTTATTAAGAGCAATATTCCCTAAAATTCGGCTGCATAATTAATTAGGAGGCGGGGCATAATCGCTCTATAGCGCCCCCTGCAAATTTTCTTTGAGGCAGCCCCGCCACCGTTTTGGACACAGAGTTATAGAACTTTTTTAGATTATAGATTTTATTCAATTGTCTTGGCAGGTGTGTTCATATAGACTTTCTGGGTAAGCAACATCAAAATTCCATATTTTGATGAAACTGTCGGGGCGTGGCCAAGTTCGATGTTACGTCATGACAGGGGAAGCACCTGCCGATGGGCTTGTCGTGCTCAGAAATTCACAAAAATCGGCCTAATGCACCAGAAGGTCGAATCTCCCGCCCAACGTGCCGCACCCTCCGATGGGCACGGACGTGCGAGGGCCCGTCCAATGCTGCTCGCAGCTTTAATTATTATTATTTTTTTCTTTCTTCAGTTTTCCCCAAAGTAAATCGCCTTTTTGACAGCCTAAAAGTACTCAAAAACTCACGAAAATTTGCCTACCCCCCCAAAGTTGGGCGTAAAATTACGTATTTTGGGGGTCTCGCACAAGTGCGTAACAAAATGGCTCAACAGCGCCACCTAGATGTGCGTTTTCGGAGTAGCCCCTCGACATGGTTTCATGCACGTCTACGACATTTGGAGGGAGTATGTACCAGACAGAGACGCAAAAAAGCCTCCTGGAGCCATAGTCCAACTCCAACAGGAAGTCCGCCATCTTGCATCAAAAATCATATTTGGTTACGAGTGTGCACATTTCCACACCTCGTATTTGAACGAACTCCTCCTAGAGCTTTTGTCCTATCTGTTGGAAACTTGTCGTGTGTGTTCTTAAGGCCTTGACGATGAAAGGTTGATCAAGCCGTATTGCTTGGATTTACTGTGGGTCAGGGGCGGGGCCACGAAATGTGGCGTGTTTTCATGAAAATTTGACGTGCTGTAACTTTGCGGAAAATACTCCAATCGTCACCAAACCTCTGATATATAATGCCAGTCTGGCCTAGTACACATTTCCATAACAACATTTGGTGATTTTCAGAGCGCCACCTATTGGCGATAGAAACATTTCATTTTTACATTATGACGTCCAGCTCGGACAATATCGACCATACGGGGCTGAAACTCAGTGAAACTATCAGAAACAACTTTGGGAAGAAACCCTCCAAAAATGGAAACTTTTCCAGAAACTATGTGGACACGGTGGCCCATCAAAGTCAAGCGTCCAGATTTTTTTCCAAATATCCAAGACTCCATTGAACTTTTAGGATCATTTTCAGGCAAAAGTGTGCGGCTTTAATATACTTTCTCAGAGCTGTCTGAAACTTTTTGAGGTTATTAAGGGCAATATTCTCTAAAATTCGCCTATATAATTAATTAGGAGCCGGCCCAAAATCGCTCTATAGCGCCCCCTGGACTTTTGTTTTCAGGCAGCCCCCCCACAGTTTTCGACACAGAGTTATAGAACCTCAGCCGAATTGTAGACCGTGGTAAGACCTACAAAATGTCTCTCGGAGCAATGGGCTACAATTAACAGGAAGTAAGATATTTATGCATGAAAATCACCATTTATGGTGATTTGGCCTGGTTGACAAGATGTCATATTTGAACGGATTCCTCAGAGGGAGTTTATCCAATTGACTTTAAACTCTGTAGGTGTGTTCATATGGTCATCCTGAGTAAAACTTCTCAAAAGTAAGAACCTTGAGGAAACTGTGTGGGCGTGGCGCTCCATCAAATTTGAGCCTCTGATCCAAAATTGGAACTCCATTGACTTTTTGGCTCGTTTTTAAGGCAAAACTGTGCGGCTTTCATATACTTTCTCAGAGCCGTCTGAAACTTCTTGAGGTTGTTAAGAGCAATATTCTCTAAAATTCGGCTGCATGATTAATTAGGAGCCGGGGCATAATCGCTCTATAGCGCCCCCTGCAAATTTTCTTTGAGGCAGCCCCGCCACAGTTTTCGACACAGAGGTATAGAACTTTTTTAGATTATAGATTTTATTCAGTTGTCTTGGTAGGTGTGATCATACAGACTTTCTGGGTAAGCAATATCAAAATTCCATGTTTTGATGAAACTGTCGGGGCGTGGCAAAGTTCGATGTTCCGTCATGAAAGGGAAGCACCTGCCGATGGGCTTGTCGTGTTTAGAAATTCTCAAAAATTGCCCTAATTCACCAGAAGGTCGAATCTCCCACCCAACGTGCCGCACCCCCCGACGGGCACGGACGTGCGAGGGCCCGTCCAATGCTGCTCGCAGCTTTAATTTTTTATATTTATATTTTATTAGTTTTCCATTTTAATACAACAGTATCCAACACTGAAAATATAATGAACATATGGCAGTTATTAAAATAATAATAATAATTGAAATGTTAATCCTAAAAGATCCCAAATAAATGAATAATTACAGTTTTTCTCAATTGCTAAAACACAATTTCTGAAACCTTGCTCCATTTTCTCAAAACGTTAAACACAAAACCTCAGCTTCAAGCACGATTTACAAAACCTCTGACTCCTCTTGCAAATCAAACTTTCACCTCAACACAGTTTTAACTATGCCCAAAATCAAACACTGCTCTCAAATAATAAACTCTTTGCTCAAAATATCATACACTATCAAGCAGTCAGTAAACAATACACCAAAAAATAGAAAACACATTGTTCAAAACACATAGTTCTCAGGGAGAAGTACATTTTTAATTTCAAAACAAATGTTTTTGTCATTATATAAAAAGCCCAAAATTGATCAGAAATTACTGTTTTGCTCTTTGCATTTTTTTTTTTTTTTTCTTCCTCCTTTTTGTACCCTTATTTCAACGGTCAGTTGTAGAAATGCTCACACTGTTGATTCCCTGGAAGTGTGTGTTGTCTTGTATCACTCGTTCCTGGATTTCTCTGAGTCGTATTGTGTTATTTTGAAGGACCATGCCCACTATAATGGTCTCTTGCTCCTGAGTGAATATAGCTGTCCTTCCACCTGCACATGGCAGCCTTGCAATTCTATAAAAAGTAGATAGGCAGTTACAAAAAAAAAAAAAATTCATGCAGTGCAATACAGTGATGCACTTTGTCTATTGGAACAGCTGCATATACTGTAGTATAGTAAATTTATAATTACAAAAATACAGTAGCATACTGTACCTGTTCTCTTTGAATGTCCTTACTATGGTGGACACAGAAAATCGGCTCAAATTGGGCTGCACTCTAAGTCCTGCTTCCCTCATTGTCAGTCCATGGACAACAACATGGTCTATGATTGTTGCTCGATTTTCATCAGATATTTCCACTCTTCGTCTTCCTCTTCCTCTTCCTCTTTCTCCTCGTCCCCCACCTCGCATACGCACTCGTCCTCGTCCTCTCACATAAATTCTTCTATCCATTCTCACACTTTCTCATTCCCACCTTCAACGACCTGTTTGCTCTCTGGACTGGCTTATATTGGTTGTCACATCATTTGAAACAAGTGAAATCTATTTTGACTGACTGTGTTCAATCAATGACATTTCTGCTCTCTTTATATGTAATTGTTGCCACTTGTGTTTACCAGTATGGATGACATGTGCATTAGAGTGCAGAATGTGTTTTAAGAATGAGAATGTGTTTAGAGTTTTGCTAAACTATGTGAAATGGTTTAAGGTATTGACAGCAGACTGAGCAGTTAGCTTAATGAGTTCAAGCAACTGAGAACTTTCTTCAGCCAATGGATTTTTGTGTTTTAGCAACTGAGAAAAACTGTAACTTCCTCTATGCATCGCTTTCATTATGCTCACTTTGATTCGGCTGACTTGTCTGACTCTCCTCTAAGTCGTTTCATTGTGGATAATGTTACTCAGGGGTTCCCTTGTATCGACACATTGTATTGGACAGAATTGGTGTCTGGCTAATAGACTATAGGAGTTAACACAGGGTAGGCCTCGTTGTTATCAAGTGTTTCATATTGGTAGGAGTAAGTGCTCTAGGAAGTAATAGACTTGGTGGTTGCTATCTGTCCCTGGGCTGCAGGAGGCAATCGTCTAACTAAATGAGAGTGAGACACAGAGACAGAGAAAGACAGAGAGAGAGAGAGAGAGAGAGAGAGAGAGAGAGAGGAGGAGACGAGGGGGAGAGAGAGAGAGAGAGAGAGAGAGAAGAGGCTTCCCTTCTGTGGAAATACTATTTATGGCAAACAAATCAGTGCTTTTGATGTGTGCCCTAACAGCTACGTTCCTTTATTTATTTTCAGAGTTATTTATTTATTTCACAGTTTCGTGCCATACTTTTACTACAGGTTTGGATTATGATCAGAACTTGGACTCAAATGGAACTCCAAGCCGATAGGCCTAGTAGCACCCGCTTGGCTTGTCATTAGGCAGGAATATTTAGCGAGAGCACGCTCAAGAACTAATTACCAAGCTGTCTCGCTTACGCACCCCCCGCCCCACAGGGCTACGAGCAAAGTGCGCCTGGATGGGGGGAGACAGGGGGCTAAAGAGGGACTGGAGTGAAGTCATCGTGACATGATAAACACAGAGACAGAGCTGAATTTATCAGACACGACAGCACTGTGTTGTAAATTGGCAGCAGGCCTCAGCCCATTTACATCAAATGATTGAAGAAGGTGTCCTTCCTACACACATACTCTGCTCTCAACTGTGATGAGTGTGTTTGTGTGCATATGTGTGAGCATATGCATACTGAGGGGCCTAAGTGGGAAAGAATTAAATGGCTGCATTTCCCTGCATTCGCTGTGTTTTAATTGTCTGTACTTGCATAATGATTTGTATTTCTTGTGTGTGTGTGGTGTGTGTGTGTGTGTGGTGTGTGTGTGTGTGTGTGTGTGTGTGTGTTTTATGCTGCATATGTATCTCATTAATGAAAATATTCTGTTAATTTGCCTTCTGGGTCTCTATGTGGAATAGAATAGAATAGAATAGATGTTGTTTTAGTTTGAAATCTATGGTCTTTTGCTACACAAACAGCCCACAGCAGCCTGCCTCTTGGGGGATGATGCTCCTCTCACATTGACCATTCTACTAGAGTAGTGTGAATTGATTAATCCTCAACGTCTGTGTGTGTACTGTATCAGGCAAATGCCCTGATTCATGAGACAGTACCGTGAGAGAGAGAGAGCTTGCTCAATTAAAGAAAGAAATTAAAAAAATTAGAGAGAGTGTCCTTGTGGATATAGAGACATGGCTAAATATTGCATGGCCAGATATTATTCCCCAGACCATTTATTACCCTGTCTGCCTACAATCTCATCTATTATTCATTACACAATCATTTAGGTAAGTGCAGTGATTACTTTAATGTTTAATGCTGCCATAATCAATATCAGACTGAGCCTTTCAGGTGGACATGGTTTTTTCTAGCATTAAAGTCCCATCACCTATTGAGTTGATCAGGTTAAATTGCACATGTTCTCAGTAATCGTACCCATTAAAAAGGTAAATGGTAAATGGTAAATGGCTTTGCTTTTATATAGCGCTTTTCTACCTATTGGTACTCAAAGCGCTTTTACAGTCAGAGACACATCTACCCATTCACTCACACAAGCACGCACACATTCACACACCAGTGCCATGCACTGGGAGCAACTGGGGGCTCAGTGTCTTGCTCAAGGACACTTCGACATGTGGCACATTCCGGGGATCGAACCGCTAACCCTCTGGTTCATGGACAACCCGCTGTGTCCTTTTATCATTGGCAGTGGAGACATGTGTTATGATAATTGTTCATTTCTGCCTTTGCCACTCAGGTGAGTCAATGTCCGCACTTTTCTATGAGGGCAGTGCAACAGCATAATGGGCTGTTCTGAGTTGTCTTTCTCAAATGTCCCTGTTCAACTCTATTAATGGCAGCCAAGTCAGTCAAAGAGAAAAATGTACTGATAAAAAAACAAAACAATGTTGCACTCCTACATAATGACATAATGAACATTGTGGTTGCCTTATTAAAGGGATTTTTCATTTTAAATGATGACTATGCTCAGAAGAGGTCTATGAAAAAGATGTAAAGTTAATTATCTTGATGCATCAACCCACATATCGTCCAGTCTATACCATCCATCCTCCCTCTAAGAATTTTGTACAATCAAATCAAGACACAGCCAGAGTGTGACATTCACATTAACACTGTGTTCACATTGATATGGATGCCATAAACATGCACTTGCCACCTGGATTGTGTATCAGTGTCACTGCCTAGCTTATAGCATTTAATCATATCATCCAAATGTAAGCAGTGGTGGTATTGTATTCCCTTTGCATCACTTGCTCTCCCTGATAATCTGACCTCAGTGAAGGAGCCCGGTATGAGGAATGAAATACGGCTTTATGTTGTCGTCCCCGAAGCCCACTGGTGGCATGGATTTATCACACAGGATTTAAATTTCTCTCCCAAGGCTTTACTGTGTGCCCAGAGTGTTTTAGTAAAGCACGATACTACAAGAGAAATTACATTAGTTATAATCACTTAGTCTTTAACCCTTGAAGCGCTGAGCTCACTGAGTTGTATCAGTAAAAAGGAAAGATGACAGTATAGTGTTCCATACATTAACCAAATCTATTGGCAACTGTTATACTACAGATCTTGACTGACTGTTGAGGAAGTCCTTTGTCTGGTATGATGACAAAGTTTTATTTGGAACTGTTGGATTTTCTCTTCAGCCAAAGTCTTAGTACAAGTAAAGTACAAAGTATTTTTATAGAACACATAAAAGAAGCAAAACAACCAAAAATGGTTCTCCCCCTGTTCTCTTTATTTCACTTTCAGATTAATGAAATAGATGTGGTATGATAAAACAAAAACAAACAACACTTGTAGGGTGAGTGAATCAAGTGTCTTGTATCTGCCTGAGAACAAAATAAAGTGTCTGTCAGCCTAAGAACATAAAAAAAGTGCCTCTTTTCTCCTAGTCTCCAGGGACCGTCGTCTTTTACCGAAGGAGATGCTGTCAGTGTGGTAACGTCTTTGTGTCTCCCTCATCAGCATTAACTGCAGAGGTAGCCATGTTGATGTCCGTAACCCCACGCATTCCATCCTTACCTCTAAACCAGGTGAGAGTACCGTACGTTGTTCCTCTCGTCCTCTCGGACACACCCATTCCAGATAATCCTTCGATGATTAATTATATTTCTATTTTAATTTGTAACGAGTAACGAGGTGGCACACATCACAGTGACGGAGTAAAAGTATATTTTTAACTTTTAAATGCAGTAGAGTAAAAGTCCTGATTAAAAAAACAACTAGTAAAGTACAGATCCTCAAAAAAACTACTTAAGTAGTGTAACAAAGTACATCTACTTTGTTACTATACACCTCTGATAGTTTGAAAGCACTGAGCGAATACACACATTTAGGATAGTTTCATGTCTGACATTTTTGAGCCTTTAGTAAACAAGGAAAAAAAAGAAAAGACTGAGATACTTAAATCAGGGATTCCCAAACTTTTCCAATGCTAAAGCTCCCCAAACAGCATTAGCTTCTGGCGGCGCTGATCAACAGCCAGAAGGAAAGAAGGTCTCTGTAGCCCAGACGTAAAACTGCTGGCTGTGGGGTTTGTCCCTATTATTTGCCGAGGGAGTTCACGTTGGCCATAGTGATCACCACATATGTCCCCCCATCAGCTGAGGCCGAAGTGGCTGCTGACGTCATCACTACCACCATGCGTCTGCGGACGCAGCAGCCAAATGCCTTTATGTTAATAAACGGCGACTTCAATCGTGTAACCCTGGAGTATGTGGATTGCCACACCCGTGAAAACAAAACCCTGGACCTGGTCCCCCTGTTTTCTAATTTTTCTGTCAGTGAGTAATTTGTCTTTGCTATCAGCTATCATCGACAAAGAGGTGCTAATTTTAATACCTAGGTAGAGGACCTCATTTGTGACACGAATCTGAGGAGGTAAAGAAATCATACTTTGATCTGAATTGATTAGCATCAACGCCAATTTCGATAGATTGACTTTATACCCTGAAGAATACAGCATCTTTAGAGCATGTAGCCATGTAGACTAAAGTATAGTTAGTGTCAAGCGAAACTGAGCGCGGCGTCTCACCCAACGTAATAGGGGTGATCTGAAGAGGGCTCCTAATTAAGTGTGCCAGTGGTTGATACATATTGTAAAAATCAAAGGGGGCACAGTGTCCCCCTGTCGTGTGCCCTGTTTTATAGCCAACATCTCTGAGAGTCCCCCTTCCACACAAATGTGGGTTGAAGGGTTAGCATACAGTGTCTGGACCATTTTAATAAAAAATATTACTGAACCTGAAGTCCACAGGTACGGCCATTCCAAGCAAACGCTTGGAATGACTAAACGCTTTTTCATCATCGAAAAATAGCAGGCCACAATCACGCGGGATATTGTGAGCAGCGCTCAGTATGTGCAGGAGCCGACAAATGTTATCTGTGGCTAGATGTCCATTAATAAAGCCTGTCTGGTCCGAATTGACTCTCTTTCCAACCACCATCTCAAGTCTACTAGTCAAGACTTTGGAGAATATCTTAAGATCTGCATTTATTGAGGAAATGGGACGATGGTTGGCACACTCCAAGGTATAACTTAGGTATAACTGTGATCAGGGCTGTGTTGAAATCCCTATGAAAGGCACCCTTGTCAATAGCATGATTTAGTGTTTCTAACCATATTGGTCCAAGAATATCCCAGAGCTCTAAGTAAAGCTCCACAAGTATACCATCAATACCTGGCGTTAAGGCTGGGTGATATGGCTGAAAAATGTATCACGATATAAGTGTTTCATATCATATTGATAATTATTGATTAGTTTTTTAACCTTCCCACACGGAAAGAACCTATATGAGGATATACACATGAAACGTATATGCAGTTTATATGTGTATATATGCGGCATATTAGATTAGATAGATTAGATTAGATAGTTTCTTTATTAATCACAAACTGGGAAATTTCTCTGTTGCAGCAGCATTCAACACCATACATTAATATAACAAAAGCTAAAATCAACAATATGAATAAAATAGAGAACTATAAAAAGAACAAAAAGTATACACAGTATACAAAGTATTAAAAGTGAATATTAAAAAGAAATGTTAAATTAGCATGTATACACAATATTAACAAGTATTAAAGGTGAATATTAAAAAGAAATGTTAAATTAGCATGTCCAAAGTGTCATCTGTCACACACAGATGAGGAGTTGTAGACTGATGGCTTGGGGTAGGAAGATTTCCTGTAGCGTTCTTTGAGTTCTCTGGAGAAGGTGCTCCGTTGTCTGACTATTGTGTGGTGGAGAGGGTGGTCAGGGTTATCCATGACTGATAACAGTTTGTTCAGAGTCCTCCTCTCCACCACCGATTCAAACGTGTCCTGTCTGCAGCCAATAATATTGCCAGCCTTCCTGATCAGTTTGTTCAGTCTGTTGGCATCACTGGCTGTAATGCTGTTCCCCCAGCAGACCACAGCGGAGAAAAGTGTGCTGGCCACAACAGACTGGTAGAAGATCTCCAGCATCTTGCTGCACACATTGAAGGACTTCAGTTTCCTTAGAAATTGGGTCTACTGCAGCCCTTCTTGTACACAGCTGTACTGTTGGTCCTCCAGTTCAGTCTGTTGTCGATGGTCACTCCCAGGTATTTGTAATCCTCCACCATCTCCACATCCCTACCCAGGATGCTGAGGGGCAGAGGAGCTGGTCCCTTCCTCCTGAAGTCGATCATCATCTCTTTGGTCTTTTCCACATTAAGCAGCAGGTGATTCCTTTCAGCCCACCCCACAAATCCGTCCACCAGCCTTCTATACTCCTCCTCATCCTGTCCACCACTTATACATCCTACAACTGCGGAGTCATCAGAAAATGTCTGTATATGATATGACTCTGAGTTGTGCTGGAAGTCAGTGCTGTATAAGGTGAACATGAACGGAGAAAGTACAGTGCCCTGAGGAGCTCCCACACACACTCACCACCACATCAGACAGGACATGACCCAGACGCACGAACTGTGGCCTGTCTGTCAGGTAGTCAGTGATCCAGGAGACAGTGGACGCAACAACACCCATCGACTGCAGCTTATCACCCAGCAACAAAGGCTGGATGGTGTTGAAGGCACTGGAGAATCAAAGAATGTGATTCTCACTGAGCCTCCACCACCATCCAGGTGTGAGTGAGTGAGCTGCAGAAGATAGATGACATCGTCATCCACCCCCAGACACAGCTGGTAGGCAAACTGTAGGGGGTCTAGGAACGATCTCACCTGTGGCCTTAGGTGGGCCAACACCAGCCTCTCCAGCACCTTCATCACATGGGATGTAAATTCAATTCAATTCAATTCAGTTTTATTTATATAGCGTCAATAACAATACAAATCGTCTCAAGACGCTTTACAAGACCCGGCCTGAAACCCCCAGAGCAAGCCTGAACGTTATGGTGGTAAGGAAAAACTCCCTTTTAACAGGAAGAAACCTTGAGCAGAACCCAGCTCATATGGAGGGACCCATCTGCCTAAGGCCAGCCGGGTACAGACAGAGAAAGAGAACAGCAAGATAAACATACATCTGTCATACAAGTGGATGCTATGATACAAACTAATGATGTTACATGACAGTTTGAAAATGTAAGGGGAATCATCGGCAGGTTGTAGAATTGTTCATTCAGGTAGGAGTGGATAACAGCAGGATTCCATGGAGACTGGGCAGGCTGATGAGACCACGACAACAGATGTAGTATGGAGCTCCACAGGAAACACTCAACTCCAGGTCAGAGATACTCGGAAGAAGGGAGAGCAGCAGTAAACATTCTACATAGTAATAGCACAGAATTGCATGACTAGTAGCAGATAGGAATTTAGAGGGCAGGAGCTCTGTGCCAGAGAAAAAGAAAAAGTAAAGGCAACTGGACGGTAATCACTGAGGCCAGATGGAGATGACTTCTTAGGCACAGGAACCAGGCAGGAGGTCTTCCAGCGAAGTCTGAGTCTCCAGGCTGAGACTCAGGTTGAAGAGCCGTCGAAGAACAACAGACATCTGGCTGGCACAGGTCCTCAATATCCTGGGGCTGATGCCATTAGGGCCTGCCGCCTTGCGTTGGTTCAGTCTCTCCAGCTGTCTCCTCACCTGGCCGGTCGTCACAGTCAAGCAGGGGGTGGGGGGAGTGTCTGTGGGGGGGTGAGTCGTGAGCTTAGCTCTCGTTGTCTGATCCTGAAGGCTCACCGCAGGGGGAGGAGTAGAGGGCAAGAGATGTGGGAGCGTTGGAGGCAGTGGGGAGGTGTGGGGGGAAGGGGTAGAGGAGACAGGAGTCTTGGAGCTAAACCTGTTGAAGAAGGTGTTAAGCTCGTTCGCACGCTCCAAGTTGCCTTCAGACAGCCTGCTTCTCCCCCCACAGCCTGTTATGTCCTTCATTCCTGACCACACCTCCCTCATGTTCTTCTGCTGGAGTTTGGCCTCCAGCTTCCTCCTGTATATACGTTATATATGCACATATAAATGTTATATATTATCATATATGTGCATATATACGTTGTATATATGTTCATTTTTATCTTCAATTTCCTTTTGTGCTGTCGCACTCATATTCTCCTTTCACTCCACACTGTTCGTTGTTGTTGTTGATGCCACCAACCTGGCTTAGTTGCGCCATCATTAAGTCCAGAGGCTAAAGCCCTTCCTCTGCCTGCATCCCCCACAATGACTTGCATTTCTGACTCTTGTTTTCTTCCTATTTTTCTGTAACTGAGTTCAAGTGAAATTATCGAACATTCTATCGAACGTATTTTCTATTGATATCAATCACGTGTCCATATATCGTTTTATCACCCAGCCCTACCTGGCATGCGTCCCCTCTTTGTTGCTTTAACTACTTTACGTAGCTCAGCCAACGTAACAGGGGAATCTAACATTTTGGAATCCTACTTTTCCAGTTATTTATTGCAATTCAAGTCATGCAAGTCTAATGAATAGCTTGAAATGGTACAAAGGTAAGTACTGAACAGCAAATTAAAACTAGACAATTCCCCTGCGGGAAATCGCGAGAGTGGGGCTGTGTCGGCAGCAGTTTGCGCTAAGATGACATGATACAACACTACGATGCTACGATGCTAACATGCTACAATTTTTCACCTAATCTTATCCTCGCAGTTGCTATTGCAGAGGCTGTAGTAGTGCTTCGCACAGCCCACTACTGGCCCTATAGCTTTGCTATATGGGTCAGTAGTACATGCAGCAGACCCCTCCCAGCTCCACCTGAAAGCCAGCATCAGACTAAGTCATTGGTCGGCTAATAGTTAACATATATTAGCAGTGAAGTTATGTTAAGGACAAACACACTTAGCACATGGATAATTCTAGAAATCCCAACTGATTGGGGAGGGGGGGGGGGGGGGGGGGGGGGGGGGGGGGGGGGGGGGGGGGGGGGGGGTCATAGAGTCATGTTCTGGCACCCTAATATAGTTCTGTATTGAGTGAAGTGGTCATAATGTTTTGGCAGCCTGTGACTGTCATGTAAAAATGGAGTGGAGGGGTCATAGTGTCAGGTGTGGCCTAGGCTAAGAGGAATAATAATTAAAACATATTTTTATTGAACTTCTTGTCGTTCACCAGTTTCTGATATTTTAGCTGTGTATAACGCAGCATTTCACTGAAGTTGTAGCCTAATAGATGGCATATTTTATGTCTGCACCGACCTGGCGCCTGTATAAAGCACTAAATTAGGTTTTGACCACATAATGAATGTAGTAACCTAACAAAAACATAGACTATAACCTATAACATTTCAGAAATGTTAATGTCAATTTTATATTTCCATTGAGCTATCACTTTTTTACAGTAAATGCATGACTTGAACATTTTCTGTTGACAATATTGTTAGGTTAAAAATACAAGGCAATGCAGATTTAAGATTACACCATTGCTGTAGTAGCCAGGCTAAGCCCAGTGATAGCCTCGTTTTTTTGTCCTATAGTTTAGTTTATCCTACAACATGAACAGAAGGGATTTTGAAAATGAGATAAACGGGTCCAAAACGGACCCGGGCCGGATGAGCCTTTATGATGTATGTATCAATTTGCGGGTCCCAAACGGACCCGCCGCGGAGGTGAGGCTTTAATCGCGGATGCGGAGCAGCGCGGAGCCACGGCGGAGTTCCTGAGTGCATCTGGACCCCGATACGGGTCCGTTCCGGAAGCCGACATACATCCGCGGCAGGTCCGCTGCGCAGTCCTTTTGCTGTGTGGGATGATGCACGTTTATGCTTGTTGAACTAGTGGTACTTATTGCCTCTGCGAAGGAGGTTATGTTTGTTGACTTTCAACTTGTGAAGGTTTTATTTCACTTACACTGACACGTGTTGTCGTCCAGTCGACTTGTCTTCTCCGCAGATCACTTAACTCCTCTTTGCTGCCGCTGCACACGCTGCGTTTCTCTTTTCTCTCTCTCTCCCTCGCTGTGTGTGAAGAGCAGCCCCGCCCCTCAGTGATCAGAGCGACAGAGCGGAGGTTTTATTTTTATTTTATTTTTTCAGAGAGAGACCGAGAGCAGTGCAGGGACATCTAATATGTTAGCATGTTGGCATATGTTAACGTATGCTAACTAACATATGCTAACTTCCGTCGAAGTTAGCATATGTTAGCATATGCGCCACAGGCCTCGCTCCGTCCTTTTTTTTTTTTTTTTTTTTTTCCCAAGCCTCCAGTGCCATCGAGTGAGAGAGTTACGACACTCCCATAGAACTCCGTTGTAAAAAATGGCGGCGCTTTTAAACGCCTACTTCCGGATTTGAAGATCGGATTAGTTCCAAACACCGTCATTTGGGCGTTGGACCCCATTCACTTACATTGCTGCGCATTGAATTGTTCCAGGAGTTAAATTGCTGAAATATCGACCTCTTTTGAATTGTCAACTGTCTATATTGTATCAGAGGCCCTTTGCGATGCTTATACTGGTCTTCATTTGTATATGCACAGCGTAATTATTTATATTTTATCTTGGTTGTTTCAACCTGTTTTCTAGCATTGCCTGCTAGCTAATTAGCTAGCGCGACTTCCCCTGCTGTGAAGGTAGTTCGGTGATGAGTCGCTATCACCTTTATAGCAACTTTTATTTAGTAGAATTTTGTGATATACTAACTTTTCATTATGTGACGTGTTGGCTGTACTTAATTTGATGTACTGTCCCTGTTCACTGATATCCAGCGCTACTTGCTGATGCTTGATGAGATGCTGATAGATTGCTATCCCATGCCATGAGCTCGTGATCAGGGTATGTCAAGGCATTGTCGTGACTCGTGATTTGAGCGAAGGTTATTTAATTAGGAATGACGGGGATTTTAGAAGTGAGCTAGCTTCTAGGCGAATTCTGAACGGACCGCCATGGCAGACCTCTTTGCGTTATCACAGAGGTAGGCTAATCCATCAATCGGAATTTATAAGCAAAATCACGGGAATCAATAGCCTAATACAGCCCAGTTGTGCTCAAATTAATATCATGAGACGTCTACCATCAGATGAATCAGTGATATGGAAAAGTTAAGTTAGAGCAGCTAAAGCCAGTGCGACTACCCATGCGAACATGAACACTATAAGCTTTTTCCTCCAAAAATTAAGTTTTTGTTGTCACCCTGCCTCTCAAATGCAAAACTGACATTAACAAAAATGTAATAATGTAATAACAGCTGAAAAAGTACTTGGGTGTGTGCAGGGCCGGCCCTAGGATTTTGGTGGCCCTAAGCAAGATTTTGTGTGTGGCCCCAAAACACTCACAAACTTACTTATTTACTTTACTAGTTTTTTTTTCACCCCTGTACTGATACGTCTGTTTAAACTGATATATTTCCGGGATTGTAGTATATATTAAAATAAAGAGAAGGTCAAAAATCCAGTCACACACTGATCGTGTGGCCCCCCCTCTAGTGGTTGTGGCCCTAAACAACCGCATAGACCGTTTATGCCAGCGGCCGGCCCTGGGTGTGTGTTTTATTTTATATTTACCGTTCAATAATGCAATCGCTGCCGTCTGTCCCATAGAAGAACATGACAGCCAGCGTATGTTTGGAACTAATGGGGTTTACATGAACCACGTGACAGCCGTAGCGGCGACATCAAAGAGTGTCGCAACTCTCTCACTCGATGGCACTGCAAGCCTCGCTCCCTCTGTGTGTGTGCGCGTGTGTGACGTCAGTGAGACAGAGCGGGAAACAGCCCTCCCCCTCCTTAACTGCTGCTGCGCAGGTGCTTTGATTAACCGAGAAGCACAGAACCACTCCCTCGAACCACTGCCATTTACTAAAAACGTATGCCAGTTACTCACAAACTTTTTTCACAGTGACTACCACAAGGCTTCCATGAACACAGACATGTATTTTTTATTCTTCCTAGTGTAAAAAAAGTGGACATTCTAGCGAGTTGAAAACTACCGTCCGTTAAACTTTTGTGACGAAAAACTTTACATTTTACACAACTTTATTAACATTGGGTCCTATGGAGCAGTTAGGCTGTCCACTCCTCACTTCTAGGCTTCTCATTCAAAAACTGTGAATCCTATCGGTTAGGTAGACACATTGTAGGCATCAGGACAAGTATGACTACTACTTTGGAGAAAATTTTGTGTGTAGAGTGAAATTTGTGGAAGCAATCACAGTTTTAAAAAAATATTTTGAACACTTTTTCAGAGCAGCCCGCCCTCTAACTGTTGGGCCTCTCACTCTAGCGCGAACATTCCGCGCAATACACACCCATTATAAACCCCCAAAAAACAATATTCGCGATGTGAGCAGCAGTAAATAACAGTGTCATCCGCATAAAGATGGTATGAGGCATTTGCCATGTTTGCACAGAGATCATTTATATAAATTGTGAACAGAATGGGTCCTAAGACTGAGCCTTGAAGTACACCTTTTGTGACCTCAAGAAAGGTGGAGCTAACTCCAGCCATCTGAACACATTGTGTTCTATTTGCCAAGTAATTAGCAAACCAAAAAGTAGCTTGTTTGGAGATGCCATTTTTGAAGAGAGTTTCTAACAATATATTGTGATCCACAGTATCAAATGCCTTAGACAGGTCGGGCCTCTCACTCTAGCGCGAACATTCCGCGCAATACACACCCATTATAAACCCCCAAAAAACAATATTCGCGACTATGTCGCGAATAGCTCCGACCTGGAGAAACTGAATAATAGCACACCCGCCCCGATCGATACGCACGTTTTGATGTATTTTTCGTGTATGTGCGATGAACTGTGCGGGAGGAGATAACAAAATATTACTTTAAAAATATTACTTTAAAATCTCACCATCCCGTATCGAAGCTAGAAATATTTCATAAAGGTGTCTAACAAAATTCGAGCATACAAACAGGACATTTTTAAAAACATTGCATCCAACAATCCGTGGGAATAATAATAATAAAAATAGACGCGAGTTTGGTAACCAAAAACTGAAAAATAATGTACATTTCAGCATTATACAAAAAGGCCTCTTTCAGGGAACACAAAATGGGTTAACAATTTGAAGCTGTTCTGCAGCAACGAAGGTTGAATCAGCCTTGAAAGCTGGTGCTACTAATTCCTAAAGGTGTTCCAACGTTCTTGGTCACTTACAACCCCCTCTGTCTGCATAAATGCAGTGTTGAACACACAGTGATACCAGACCCTAATGAGCATCGGGTGAACAGTATTCTACTGCAGAATGTAGTGTGTTGCTACAAAAGTGGTGAGACAAAGGCAATTAACGGTGGAAGAGAGGCAGACAATCATAACACCTAAAAATGTAGGTCTTTCCTACAGGGAAATGGCAAAGAAAGTCAAGGTGTCAGTAATTACATTATTCTTCACCATTCAAATGGCACTCAGAAACTGGGGGAAACTCTGACAGGAAGAGGTCTGGCAGACCCAAAGCCACAACCAAATCAGAGGACAACAGCTTCAAGCACAGGTTAATAGTGGTGGTAGTAAGCAAGTGTCAGTTTCAACTTTGAAGAGAAGACTTCGAGCTGCAGGTTTAACAGGATGAGTTGCAGCAAGAAAGCCATTGCTAAGATGTCAGAATAAGACAACGAGGCTCGCTGGGCCGTGAAACACCACCGTTGGACTAGTGAAAACTAGAAGGAGGTATTATTTTTCAAGTGTATGGACATACACAAAAACTCCCTGAGTACACTGTGGACCACTGTGAGCAACATCAGACGCTGTGGCCACACACCAGTATCACACCTGTCCAAAACCCATGATCATAGCAAGTTACATGGTTTTGTTAAAAGAATCAATACAGTAGTAAATTCCATTAGTTTACTTTGAATATAAGTGATTTGGCCAACTTAACATTAAAAAGACAAGTCTTGTTCATGAGCTGTGTAGTATATTATATGTCAATGTGAGGGTCTTGCTGTTGTCTGGGTGAGCGAGAGTCCTGCTGTGGAAGAACTGAGACATGTACACCTTTCAGAGATAAAATTTTGTTTACATTAAAACATTGACATTTTGCATAATTACGCGTGTACCATAGCACAAACATGTGATAGTGTAAATTCCTTTAACTCTTTGTCTGTAAAATATACAACTACTACTACTCACAAATTATCAAGTAATAACTATTCCATCAAGAACCACATTTATTTTTTACTCTGGCTTGGTGAGTGGATGTGCCACTGCCTGTTCATTTTACCATAATAAGGGGATAGTATCATTTGTGTCTCTTAACTCCGCCACACTGTTACATAGCTAACCTGCAAAACCCTGCTCATATGGGCACCACGGCCCATATGAGCAGGGCACATACACATAAAGCACTATCAGTGACAGTGTCATTGGCATAAGTGAACCGCATCATATCATTGTCTGGACACCTGTCACTCACTGAGTTACACTGCAAAATGGAACAGAAAAAAACTGTTATTTGATTAATGTATTTACAGTTCATGTTGGTGCTGCAAAGATTTTCTTGTGTACAGAGAACGTGCGAGCAGTGCGCAATTACGCAAGCACACAGTTTAGAGGAAACATTGCTTGTATGTAAGCTTCCGTGTAAGCATAATACAGGATTTTAATTTCTATTCTAGATTTTAAAGGGAGCCAATGAAGACACTTAAAACTGGAGTGATCTCTTCTTGCATTCTTGCAGCTCTCTTCTTGTCGATGCTCTTGCCATGACATTTTGAATCAGTTGGAGGCTTTTTAAAGAGATTTTTGGAGACAGTAATGAATTACAGAAATACAGCCTGGATGACACATATGCATGAACTACTTTTTCAGCATCACTCTGAGACAGAATGTTCTTAATTTTGACAATATTATGCAAAATGAAAGAAGGCAGCCCTGGTTACTTGCTTTAAGTGCAATTTAAAGGACATATCCTTGTCAAATACTGTATAACACAGGATTTTCACAGTAGTACTGGAGGTTATTATTATTATAACCTTTATTTAACCAGATAAAAAACCCATTGAGATCAAGACCTCTTTCACAAGGGTGACCTGGCCAAGAAAGGCAGCAGCACACGTCGTGGTGATCAATACAGACAAACAACAATTATGACAAACAACCAGTAAAAGATAAAACATAAAAAATCTAAAATTTAAGATACAAGAAATAAAGTGCAGAGATTGCTGGTACAGTAAAAGTTTAAGAACATAGGCACTGCTCAAACGATTTCCATTGACGTTTTTTTAAAATAGAGCGGAATGCTTCCATCAAAATAAGTTCTGACATTTTCAGTTCAGATTGGAGGGCATTCCAAGCAGAGGGGGCAGAGAAACTGAATGCTTTTTTTACCCGTTTCAGTTCGTACACGAGGAGCAGAAAAATGCAGAATGTCATTTGATCTTAGGGCATAACGACTTCTAGTTCTCTGAAGAAGAGTACACAAATATATGGGAGCCAAGTCAAGAAGAGCCCTATACACTAGAGTCATCCAGTGTGTATATCGTCTTATCTCCAAGGAAGGCATACCAGCTTTCGCATACAATTCGCAGTGGTGGGTGAGGCGGCTACAACCAGTGATAAACCTCAGAGCACAGTGATAGACAGGAGTCAAGGACTGAAGGCAGCTGGTTGAAGCTGACATATACACAACATCTCCATAATCAATCACAGGTAAGAAAGTAGCTGACATCAGGAACTTACGAGCTCTAAGGGAAAAACATGATTTGTTTCTGTAATAGAAACCAAGCTTCACCCTTAATTTGGAGATCAAATTTTTAACATGCAATTTGAATGAAAGCTCCTCGTCAATAATGAATCCCAGGTACTTATAACTGGTAACCAGCTCTAGCGTTTCACCCCGGACAGTTTTGATTTTGGGGATATTCTCCATGGGAACAGATGAATTTGAAAAAACAAAACAAAACAAAACAAACAAATCCGCATTTCATCAAATCTGCATTTCATCAAAGGCGGACTGCAAAAATTCAAATGCCTGAGCAATCGAATGTGAGCAGCAGTAAATAACAGTGTCATCCGCATAAAGATGGTATGAGGCATTTGCCATGTTTGCACAGAGATCATTTATATAAATTGTGAACAGAATGGGTCCTAAGACTGAGCCTTGAAGTACACCTTTTGTGACCTCAAGAAAGGTGGAGCTAACTCCAGCCATCTGAACACATTGTGTTCTATTTGCCAAGTAATTAGCAAACCAAAAAGTAGCTTGTTTGGAGATGCCATTTTTGAAGAGAGTTTCTAACAATATATTGTGATCCACAGTATCAAATGCCTTAGACAGGTCAATAAATAGAGCCACACAGAACTTTTTCGAGTCCAATGCCTCAAACACATCATTAAGGACATTTAAGGCAGCAGTAGCAGTGCTGTGCTGCTTCCTAAAACCTGACTGAAGGGGATTTAGAATGTTCCTCAATTCCAAAAAATCCTTCAGTTGATCACAGATCAATTTTTCAAACACTTTGGCTAAAATACATAATTTTGAGATAGGCCTGTAATAGGGTCAAGGTAATGCCATCCAAGGTAATGCCTGAGATGTTTAGGGCCAAATATAATGACTTCTGTTTTGAGTTTAAGAGTAGGGAATTACAGGTCATCTAAGCCTTTATCTGTTAAGGCATAATTGGAGTTTAACCAGCTGATTAGTTTCATCTTGTTTCATGGATAAATATAGCCAGGTATCATCTGCATAGCAATGGAAGTTTATGCCATGTTTTCTAATTATCTTGCCTACTGGAAACATGTACAATGTGAAGCGTATTATTCCTAGCACAGAACCCTGAGGAACTTACTTTTGTATAAGTAGAAGAATCATTGTTGACATGAACAAACTGGAATCTGTCAGACAGATAGGATTCAAATTAGTCTAATGCAGTTCCTTTAATCTTGATCTCACTTTCAAGTCTCTGTAGTAAAATATGATGATCAATAGTGTCAAATGTAGCACTAAGATCTAATAGAACAAGTATAGAGACAAGTCCACAGTCTGAAGCCATGAGGAGATAGTTTAATTTTAACCAGAGCCGTTTCTGTACTATGGTGAACTCTAAAACCTGACTGAAACAGACCATTTGTTATGGTTCTGTTCCTGTGTTTTCTGTGTTCACGTTTTCAGTTTAGTTTGTTTCTTGTCTCCTGTTTCCTGTTTTATTTTGCAAAGTTATTGATTTCCTGTGATTTTAGTCCCTGTGTTTTTGTGTTGATTGTTAATTGGTTTCACCTTGTCTTGTCTCTTGATTTGCCTCACCTGTGTCTCGTCACCCCTCTTCCTTGTGTGTGCATAGCCCTGGCTTCCCCTTTGTTCATGTCGCGTCATTCCCTATGGTCTGTTACCCCGCGTCTCTGGTTTTCTCCAGTGTTTCTAGTGTTTTTTGTTCCTCTGTGTGTTACCAGTGCCCTCAGCGTTTTAAGTGTTTTTTGCCTTTAGTTTCTTGTTGTTTTACCATTGGCCTTTTTTCCCTTCTGTTTTATTAAACTTCAGTTTTGCCTACACTGGCCTCCTCATCCTTCATCCTGCTCTTGGGTCCTACCTCCCCCCGGACAGAAACCGTAACACCATTCCTGTTTAAATCGTCACACAACTGATTAGCAACAACTTTTTCTAGAATTTTGGAAATAAAAAGAAGGTTGAAAATTGGTCTATAGTTGGGTAAAACATCTGGATCATGGCTTTCTTAATTAAGGGTTTAATTACAGCAATGTTACAAAACCGAGGCACATTCCCTGTTAATAAAGATACACTTCTCACAATAAGTGATATTGTTATTTACATGAGTGCTTTTCCTATTTGGTCTGAATCTTAATGAAATAAGTAAAAGTTCCCCTTATAATAATAATGATGATATGATAATACTAATGAATGAGAAGAAACACCATTTTCATTAGTTAGTGGTGCTGTGCATCGCAGAGCCCACTACTGACCCATATAGCAAAGCTATAGGGCCAGTAGTGGGCTGTGCGAATTTCACTACTTGTTATTCTCGTCTATTTTTATTATTATTCCCACGCGTTTTCTGTCGCTAACTCGTCCCGCACAGTTCATCGCACATACACAAATAATACATCAGAACGTGCGGCTCAATCGGAGCGGGTGTGCTATTACTTCGTTCCTACAGGTCGGAATTATTCGCGACATAGTCGCGAATAATTCGCAGAAGTTTTCCCATAGAGAATGAACGGGGAAAGTTGCAAACATCGCACTTTTTCAACACTTTTTCCAACATCCACTGCTCTGGCATACTTGCACCTAGAGACACCACTCAAACTTTAAAACGGAGACAAACTTCTCCTGCCTTGATGGAGCATTCAACCATTTCACTAGGTTATATACTTTTCGATCAATCACAGATCAATAACCATGATCAATCCTGGTAAAAATTTGCCTTCTCAATGATTGTGTGTGTAGTCGGAATGTTCGCGCTAGAGTGAGAGGCCCATCAGTTAGAGTGCGGGCTGCTCTGAAAAAATGGTCAAAATATTTTTTTTAAACTGTGATTGCTTCCACAAATTTCACTCTACACACAAAATTTTCTCCAAAGTAGTAGTCATACTTGTCCTGATGCCTACAATGTGTCTACCTAACCAATAGGATTCACAGTTTTTGAATGAGAAGCCTAGAAGTGAGGAGTGGACAGCCTAACTGCTCCATAGGACCCAATGTTAATTCAGCAAAGTTTTTCGTCACAAAAATTTAAGGGACGGTAGTTTTCAACTCGCTAGAATGTCCAGAAAGAATAAAAAATACATGTCTGTGTTCATGGAAGCCTTGTGGTGGTCACTGTGAAAAAAGTTTGTGAGTAACTGGTTTACTTTTTTAGTAAATGGCAGTGGTTCGAGGGAGTGGTTCTGTGCTGACTTTGCTATGTTTTCGGCTAATCAAAGCACCTGCGCAGCAGCAGTTAAGGAGGGGGAACATTGACTGTATATACTATGGACAAACCCTTCGTGACGTCACCCATTGGTTTCTGAATTCAAAAATGAAGCCTCTAGTAGGCGGAGCCTTCGGTCGCCATGTTGGATTTTCTTTACTCCGCCCACACGCGGATACTCCAAATGTGGACATGGGCGTCGTGTAGGGCCGGACATGAGACAGCCTGGGCGCTAAAACCCGCCCACTTAACTCTCCGCTACCGTGTTAGCTCAGGTTACCGAGCTAGGCTAATTGCTATTCGCGGTGCTAGCAGCCGGCAAAGCGGCCAACTCTCCCTTTTTCCGTCTTCCCAGAACCCCAGCTCACCTTGCTCGAGGTAAGTTCACCCGAAGCTATATAACACTCGAAATAATGAATTATGTCTTCATTTTAGTTATACTATACAAATAAACGTATTAAATTACAGCTGTAGATTTTGTCCTGTTGAACTTTGTCAAGTTGTCGTAAAACATACGTCCAGAATCAAATAACTTCACATTTAAACTTTTATGTTGTATTTTTAATTCATAATTCAATTTTACACAACTTTAATGGATTATATTCCTTAAATATGTTTACTCTAATTAACAATGCTACGTGTGGTGATTGCTGTTTAAAGTTCTTACCGTAAATTACATTATGATCTGAAAAAGACAAGTACATTTATATTTATTACAAGATGATTCTCTTTCAGTAACTATGTATTGGTATTAATTTTTAACCCTTCAAATGTGACAATAGTTTAGTTAACTTATACTTTTTTCTCTTACACAGATACAGTGTGGATAACTGGTGACAGGTGGGGCTTATAAAGCTGTGACCAGAAGCTACCTCAGTCTGCTGGATGTCCTCATCTGTTGGTTTGGCTGGGTGGACTACAGTGGAAAGGAGTTCTTCCCTTTCTCTTTTGCTTATAGATTACATTAAAATCCTGTTTTGCACTCCCTTTGTCTTTCATGCTTACTGTAATCTTTCACAATTGTCACTGTTAATCTGAAAGTTAAAAAATAACAGGCAATGGTGTTCAATACACGAGATAGAATACACCATTATAATTTATGTAGAAAGGTAACAAAAAACTGTGCTAAAATTACCACAATATTAACACTGAAAACGGATGAATGTCAGCAAGTCCAACATTTGTTGTTAATTTTAATTATATTTGGTCTTTTCTATATCAATAAGAAAAGTATTACTGTTATACAAGCAGTGGTTTAACAAGTTATGATCAAGTCATGCACTCAGGGAAACATCAACATTATAAACAACACATTTCCAAGTTTTTTAGTATGCTTTAATGTGTTAACAGGTGTAACAGTAAATACAAATACTTCTGTCTTGTGAAATAAGTAACGTTTTCAACCTCTTTATTATTGTTATTAGTGTTGATTGTTGCCCAGATTTGTCTCTCCCAAAGTGTCCTACAGAAAAAAAAGGGAACTGGTTAATAACAGTGGCAGAAAGAAAT
The DNA here is from genome assembly GCA_005024645.1 of Planiliza haematocheilus. Lineage (NCBI taxonomy): Eukaryota > Metazoa > Chordata > Actinopteri > Mugiliformes > Mugilidae > Planiliza > Planiliza haematocheilus. The sequence goes on along the minus strand of SRSE01000460.1, from coordinate 83,992 downwards.
ACTATGGTATGTCTGTTGCGGGCCAGGAACACTGGATAAACATATTATAAGAAACTAAAAAGTACGGGGACATAAGGATAAAGAAAATAATAAATAAATAAAAAAATATGACAGAACCTACACTGGGGAACCTGTGTATGACATCTGTAGCAACAAAGGCCTGTTCAAATATGTCATTGATTTTAAGATACACAAATCATATTATAATTGCACATAGGTCGCCACTTTTTTAAATAATTTTAAGCTATTCTGACATTAACGTCCCCTCAAGATTAGCACTACAGTAGCAAGCTAACAAGCCGAGCTAACGCGCCTGTTTTGTTAAGCGCAAACACAAATGCTTGCTAATTAGTACGAATATATTTAGAATAAAACCAGTATTTCACTCACCGAAAAAACTGGAGAGCAGATTTCTTTGGAGGTCTGGTAGAACAATTAACCGAACAAGTCATTCAGTGGTATCTACGTACATTTTTCCAAAACAGACTAAGCACGGTTGGATGCTCGACACTAATTAGCTAAAGTAGTGGGGACTAGCGGAGAGACCAAAGCTAGCAGCTACCGCCAAGGGACCGGCCCATACGTCACCTGTCACTCAAAGCGGGAACGCCCTTAATTATGCAGAATTTTAAACGTTAATATAAAATAAACGAACGCGTTAGAAAAAAATTCACCCCCCGTACAGTTGTCATGAATAGTAAAATAAGGCATTGAGACTAAAACCATTTTTTGTACCAGGCTGTAAACATGTTTAATATTGCTGTAAAGTTGGGCATTTTAACATGGGGGTCAATGGGGATTTGCTCCCTTTTGGAGCCAGCCTCAAGCGGTCACTCGATGAACTGCAGTTTTTTGCACTTCCGCATTGGCTTCATTTTTCAGACCCGGAGGTTGCCGCCTGAGGGGGAAGGGCTATTTCCCGCTCTGTCTCACTGACGTCACACACACACACACACACACACACACACAGACGGAGCGAGGCTTGGAAAAAAAAAAAAAAAAAGGACGGAGCGAGGCTTGTGGCCATTGACTGTAGCTTGTGGCGCATATGCTAACATATGCTAACTTCGACGGAAGTTACTTAGCATATGTTAGCATATGCCAACATGCTAACATATTAGATGTCCCTGCACTGCTCTCGGTCTCTCTCTGAAAAAACAAAAACAAAAAAAAACTCCTCTGTCGCTCTGATCACTGAGGGGCGGGGCTGCTCTTCACACACAGCGAGAGAGAGTGAGAAATGCAGCGTGTGCAGCGGCAGCAAAGAGGAGTTAAGTGAGCTGTGGAGAAGACAAGTCGACTGGACGACAACACGTGTCATTGTAAGTGAAATAAAACCTTCACAAGTTGAAAGTCAACAAACATAACCTCCTTTGCAGAGGCAATAAGTACCACTAGTTCAACAAGCATAAACGTGCATCATCCCACACAGCAAAAGGACTGCGCAGCGGACCTGCCGCGGATGTATGGCGGCTTCCGGAACGGACCCGCGAAACGGACCGTTTTGGACCCGTTTATCTCATTTTCAAAATCCCTTCTGTTCATGTTGTAGGATACACTAAACTATAGGACAAAAAAACGAGGCTATCCCTGGGCTTAGCCTGGCTACTACAGCAATTGTATAATCTTAAATCTGCATTGCCTTGTATTTTTAACCTAACAATATTGTCAACAGAAAATGTTCAAGTCATGCATTTACTGTACAAAAGTGATAGCTCAATGGAAATATAAAATTGACATTAACATTTATGGAAAGTTATTGGTTATAGTCTATGTTTTTGTTAGGTTACTACATTCATTATGTGGTCAAACCCTAATTTAGTGCTTTATACAGGCGCCAGGTCGGTGCAGACATAAAATATGCCATCTATTAGGCTACAACTTCAGTGAAATGCTGCGTTATACACAGCTAAAATATCAGAAAATGAATAACTGGTGAACGACAAGAATTTCAATAAAAATATGTTTTAATTATTATTCCTCTTAGCCTAGGCCACTCCGTTTTTTTGGAAGGAGGCGGGACGTCTCCTAGTCACCCGATCTGCCGCAGGTTGAACCACCTGATGGCATGCTTTGTGACCTCCTCATCTGTGGCTGAACGTGTAAATGAGTTTTTCCTCAGGGCACCTGTAATCAAACAAACAGATGTTTAGCCTGTGGCATGTAGCATCCAAAGCCAAATGCTTATATAATATTTTCTGTTGACAATATTAGGTTAAAAATACAAGGCAATGCAGATTTAAGTTTACACCTATTGCTGTAGTAGCCAGGCTAAGCCCAGTGATAGCCTCGTTTTTTTGTCCTATAGTTTAGTTTATCCTACAACATGAACAGAAGGGATTTTGAAAATGAGATAAACGGGTCCAAAACGGACCCGGGCCGGATGAGCCTTTATGAGTCTCATATCCTGAGTCCGTTTCGCGGGTCTGGAAATATGTCACATTTATGTAACATCCCAGGACGCACAAAAACATCAAAAGGCGCCATAGTCTAAACCAGGGGTGCCCATTACGTGCTACGTATAAGTGTGGGCACCCCTGGTCTAAACCCAACAGGAAGTCTGCTATTTTGTCCACAAAACTGAAAAAAAAGGAAATAAAAAACTTGAAATTGAAACATCTTGGTTTTGGAATGTGGGGGGCACAGACATTTAACCTTGTCAGATTGACCTCAAAATTTGGAAATAGGTAGTTGCAAGTATAGGCAGTGCCCTGAGAAAAAATTGACTTTTCGTCGAAGTGGCTTGGGTGTTCTGGCCCCTCAAGAATTTCTTAATATTTGATGACGCGGGATGTAACAGGAAGTAGTGTTAAATGTGCTTTAATTCAGTCCAAGGTGCATCAAACTTCACAGTATTGTTGCTGGTCCCTATCTGAACACATCCATATGACAATATTCATACAATTATTGTAGTGCCACCTACTGTGAACAGGAAATGTTAGAAAATATGTGATGTCTGTTGTATGAGCTGCTGTTCCTTTCAGGGTCTTTGGATTCTCTTCAATTTTGCCAGGGCGTAGTTATATGGGATTTGGTCGCTCACTGCGAAAACTGTGACTTTTCGTTAAACTTTGGGCGTGTTATGGCTGTGAAAGTGAAACCTGCCCCTGTCTGAGTGATTCCCTCATCTTTCCACGTAGTGCGCTACTTTGTCCAGCAGATGATGCCATTTAGTCTGTTAATCAGAATCAGAATCAGAATCAGAAAGGACTTTATTGCCAAGCATGTTTGTGCATACAAGGAATTTGCCTTGGTGTTGGTACGCATAAAACAAAATAAAATAGAATAAAATAAAATAAATATAGAAACTATATTTAAAATACAAAAAATACAAAAACTAGACTCGATGGATCGCAGCCGTCTGCCAGAGGGGAGTCTGTTAAATAGTTTGTGTCCAGGGTGAGAGGGATCAGCCACAATCTTAGCTGCACGCTTCAGAGTCCTGGAAGCGTACAGCTCGTCGAGAGACTTCAGACTGCAGCCAATCACCTTCTCTGCACAGCGAATGACACGCTGCAGTCTGCTCTTGTCCTTAGCAGAGGCTGCAGCATACCAGGTGGTGATGGAGCTGGTGAGGATGGACTCAATGATGGCAGTGTAGAAGTGAACCATCATTGACTTTGGCAGGTTGAATTTCTTCAGCTGCCGCAGGAAGAACATCCTCTGCTGTGCTTTTTTGATCAGGGCGCTGATGTTCAGCTCCCATTTGAGGTCCTGAGAGATGATGGTGCCCAGGAAACGGAAGGACTCCACAGTGTTGACTGTAGAGTCACACAGGATGATGGGGAGGAGTGGGGCTGTGTTCTTCCTGTAATCCACAATGATCTCCACTGTTTTGGAGGTGTTCAGCTCCAGATTGTGGCGGCTACACCAAGTCACCAAGCGGTCAATCTCCAGTCTGTAGGCGCTCTCATCTCCACCTGAGATGAGCCCGATGAGGGTGGTGTCATCCGCAAACTTCAGGAGCTTGACAGACTCGTGACTGGAGGTGCAGCTGTTAGTGTACAGGGAGAAGAGCAGAGGAGAAAGGACGGGAACCCGTGCTGATGGTACGGGAGTCTGAGATGTGTTTTCCCAGCCTCACATGCTGCCTCCTGTCAGACAGGAAGTCTGTGATCCACCTGCAGATGGAGTCAGGCACGGTCAGCTGGGAGAGTTTGTCCTGTAGTAGAGACGGAACGACCGTGTTGAAGGCCGAGCTGAAATCCACAAACAGGACCCTGGCATATGATCTGGGGGAGTCCAGGTGCTGGAGGATGAGGTGGAGTTACAGGTTGACAGCGTCATCCACAGATCTGTTTGATCTGTAGGCGAACTGCAGGGGGTCCAGGAATGGGTCTGTTAAGTCCTTGAGGTGAGAAAGCACAAGTCGCTCAAAAGACTTCATCACAACCGATGTCAGGGCAACAGGGCGGTAGTCATGGAGTCCAGTAGTCCTTGGCTTTTTGGGGACTGGGATGATGGTGGAGGCCTTAAAGCAAGCTGGCACGTGACATGACTTCAGTGAGATGTTGAATATATCCGTGAACACTGAAGACAGTTGATCAGCGCAGTGCTTCAAGGTGGATGGAGACACAGCGTCTGGTCCAGCAGCGGGGGTTCTGCCTCGTAAACAGCCTCTTCACGTCCTTCTCCAGGATGATGAGAGGTTAGATGGAGGAGGGAGGCTCTGAGACCACCGGCTGTGAAGGAGCCTTGACCATTGTTGTTGTCGGGGAGGAGGGGGGCACTGGTGTGGGGGCCTGTGAGGTTTCACAGACACCACTGCTGGTGGGAGAGGTGTCACCGTGGGGGGTGGTGGTCGTGGTACTGTCCCATTGTCTTTCAAAGCGGCAGAAGTATTCATTCAGGTTGTTGGCCAGGCGTGAGTCGTTCACAGAGTGGGGGGGTTTGGGCTTGTAGTTGGTGATGTTCTTGAAGCCCCTCCAGACAGAGCTCGAGTCGTTGGCTGCAAACTGGCTCCGCAGCTTTTCTGAGTACTGTCGTTTAGCTTCCCTCACCGCTTTGCTAAACTTGTACTTTGACTCTTGTACGAATTTTTCTCTGTCTCCACTCCTGAACGCCTTCTCCTTCCCCAACCTGAGGTGCCTGAGTTTGGCTGTGAACCAGGGTTTGTCATTGTTATAACTCACCCTGGTGCGTGTTGGAATACAGCAGTCCTCACAGAAGCTGATGTATGACGTCACTGCTTCTGTGTACTCATCCAAACTGTTTGTTACCGCCTTGAAAATGTCCCAGTCAGTACAGTCCAAACATGCCCTTAAGCGGTCCACAGCTTCACTGGTCCACATCTTTGACGTCCTCACAGTAGGTTTACAGAGTTTGAGTTTCTGTCTATATGCTGGAATCAGGTGGATCATGACGTGGTCCGATTCTCCCAGTGGTGCACGGGGGACAGCATGAAAGGCATCTTTGACCGTGGTGTAGCAGTGGTCCAAAGTTCTGTCTTCTCTGGTGGGACAGCTGATAAATTGTTTATATTTGGGGAGATCGTGGGAGAGATTTCCCTTGTTAAAGTCACCGAGGACAATAACTAAGGAGTCCGGGTTAGTTTTCTCCACGTGTAGAATCTGGTCGGCCAGCGCGCGCTGTGCGTCATGGACGTTGGCTGCCGGTGGGATGTAAACACCGACCAGAATGAATGAAGAAAACTCGCGGGGGGAGTAAAAGGGTTTGCAGTTTATGAAAAGTGATTCCAAGTCCGGGGAACAGTACTGCTGGATCACTGTCACGTCGGTACACCAGCTACAGTTGATGTAAAAACACAGACCTCCACCTTTCGTCTTGCCGGAGAGCTATGTGTGGCGATCCGCTCTGAAGAGTTGGAAACCTTCCAGCTGCAGCGCGGAGTCCGGTATTAATCCACTCAGCCAGGTCTCGGTGAAGCAAAGGACTGAAGATGAAGATAGGTCTCTGTTTTTCCCCATCCGTAGCTGGAGTTCTTCTATTTTGTTGCCCAGTGAGCGCACATTAGAAAGGAAAATGCCGTTACCCTTAGAAGCACCAGAAAAACAATTTCAAGAATGGGATAGGTTAATCTCCAGATACATATGGGCTGGGAAAAAACCCAGGATACGATATAAGACACTCCAGCTCTCAAAAGAAAGGGAAGGACTGGCTCTCCCTATTCTAAAAGACTATTACTATGCAGCCCAACTTAGGCCTTTAATAGGCTGGTGTACGCCAAGTTACAAGGCCAGATGGAAAAGTATTGAACAAACAATGGGAAAAGGATCTCCAGTCTCTGCGTTGATTGGAGATCCATCACTACGCAAATACCTTACTGATCAAGATAATCCATGGATCACTAATTCATGGGTGATGTATTAAAACAATTCTATTTAAAAAAGTCATTTAAAATCTTAAAATGGTTTGCTTACGACCTGCAATTTACACCTAGTCAACATGACCATAGATTCAGGGAATGGACCTCCTTAGGACTTACAACATACTATTCTCTAATAAGTAAAGGAACGGTAAGGAGCTTCCAAGATCTCAAGGATAAATTTGGTCTACAGAACCAGGACCTTTTCAGGTATCTTCAATTGAGAGACTATGTGGGGAAAAAAATTATTAAAAATTATGACCCTGAAAACGATATTCTACAGATATTTGTGAAAGCATACAAAGATGAACCTTATAAGAAGATAATTTCAAAAATATACACGAGTCTTCAATCTTCTAACAAAGAAAATACATTTAATGTAAAATCAAGATGGGAAACTGAAGGCAACATCTTAATTTCTCAGGAGAACTGGAAGGAAATTTTTAAACAACAATGGAAAACAACAAATTCTCCACTCTGGAGAGAATATACATGGAAAAATGTCATCCGCTATTTCTGCACTCCATATCAAAAGAGATCATACTCCAGTCAGATAGAATGCTGGAGATGTTGAGGTAGCAAAGAGGCGAATCACTACCATATTTTCTGGTGTTGTCCTGTTGTGACCCCATTTTGGTTGCGCGTACATCAATCTCTAGAGACTGTGTTTTCAACAAGAATAACTTTTTGCTTCAAATTGTTATATTTGGTGGATCTAGAGGAACTGGAGTGGAGGAACAAAGATAAATATTTACTGAGAATATTACTGGTGGCTTGTAAGAAATCGATAACAAAGAAATGGCTGAAAAGGGAGGCACCTAGCGTAGATGAATGGATTGATACTGTGCACAGCATCTTTGTAATGGAAAGAATTACTTTTAATTTAAGAACGCAAAAAGAGGTATTTACCGACAATTGGCAAAAATGGATTTCATATATCTCCACCATAAGACCGGACTTCAGGTAATCTCAGACTGGACTGTCAGAATACTTTCAAATCTTTTTTTTTTTCTCCTCTCTCTCCCATTTTACCGACTGGAGGAGTCTACCAGCCCCCTTGTGCATGCTTTTACTTTCCCCTTGTTACTTTTGTACTCGTCAGTAGGTCTTCATGTTTACTGTTTGGTTGTTTGTCTACATGTTAAATCAAAAACCAATAAAAAGTAAATGACAAAATAAAAGAAAGGAAAATGCCCGGCAGCGGAGTGCGATGGCCGCGCTGACGAAGGCGCACCAGTGCGCCAGCGCGCTTTCCTCTCCTGCGTCGTCGCCGGCGTATTGCGTTGGCAAAGGTGAGCACACCTTTGACCAATATTGAAAAAAGCATTTCTAAAAAGGGTTTAGGAGAAGTGTATTATTTAGTCATTACAATGTGCCATTATACATGGACATTGTGTGTGTTCATAAATTATAAAGTTGTAAAGAGAATATTTATTTACTATTTATGAACTAGATGTAAAGAGAAGTAAGAGATACTTAGAGATTTTGAATCATCTTTTGTTGTATGTATTTCAGTTTTACAGTAAACTTCAATTGGGAGTGACAAAATAAATCCTTGAAGCAAGAAGACTTTGCCTCTGATTGGACAACTGTTAGCTGTCTGCCAAACTGCATGCAATACATTCAGGAAGGGGAGAATATTATCGCTCTGTCCCGGGAGCTGCAGTGAGCCCGTCCTTGCCGGTCGCCGACGGGCGTGGGGTGCGAGGGCCCGCTCAACGCTGCTTGCAGCTTTAATTATTAGGGCCCAAGGACGCAGGGTGAAGGCCCTATTGAATTTCGAATGTTTATTATTAGGGCCCGAGCTCGCAGGGCGAAGGCCCTATTGAATTTTGAATGTTTATTATTTTTATTAGGGCCCGAGCACGCAGGGCGAAGGTCTATAGCTCTATAGCGCCCCCTGGAACTTTTCTTTCAGGCAGCCCCACCACAGTTTTTGACACAGAGTTGTAGAACCTAAGCCGAATTGTAGACCGTGGCAAGACCTACAAAATGTTTCTTGGAGCAATGGACTACAATTATCAGGAAGCGAGATATTTATGCATGAAAATCACCATTTTTGGTGATTCGGGCTGGTTGACAAGGGGTCATATTTGAACCAATTCCTCCTAGGGATTTTATCCAATTGACTTCAAACTTGGTAGGTGTGTTCATTAGGTCATCCTGATTAAACGTTATCAAAAGTATGAACCTTGAGGAAACTGTGTGGGCGTGGCGCTCCATCAAATTTGACCCTCTGATCCAAAATTGTAACTATTGACTTTTTGGCTAGTTTTTAAGGCAAAACTGTGCGGCTTTAATATACTTTCTCAGAGCAGTCTGAAACTTCTTGTGTTTATTAAGACCCATATTCTCCAAAATTCGGCAGCATAATTAATTAAAAGTTTCTTGGAGCAATGGGTTAAAATTAACTGAAGTTTTTGGTGTTTCAGGCTGGCTGATAAGGGGTCATCTTTGAACGAACTCCTCCTCGGGATTTCATTCAATTTACTTCGTAGGTGTGTTCATATAGACTTCCTGAGTAAGCATTATCAAAACTACGTATTTTGATGAAACTGTCGGGGCGTGGCAAAGTTCGATGTTTCGTCATGAAAGGGGAAGCACCTGCTGATGGGCTTTTCATGCCCAGAAATTCTCAAAAATTGGCCAATTCACCAGAAGGTCAAATCTTCCACCCAACGGGCGTGGACGTGCGTGGGCCCGTCCAATGCTGCTTGCAGCTTTAATTTCAATTATTTCTCTTTGCTTTATTATTTCTGTTTACATACATTTCCTTGGTATTTGGTAGCATTGCCTTTAAACTGTATGACTTGGGTCTAAAGCTTTGGGCATCCTTCCAAAAGCTTCTCGCAATAGTCTGCTGGAATTCTGGTACATTACTTCTGACAGAACTTGTGTAACTGAGTCAGGGTTGTAGGCCACCTCGCTCGCACACGCCTTTTCAGATATGCCCACAAATTTTCTATGGGATTGAGATCGGGGCTTTGTGATGGCCACACCAAAACATTGATTTTGTTGTCCTTAAGTCACTTTGTAACTACTTTGGTGATATGCTTAGGGTCATCTTCTATTTGAAAGACCCATTTGCACCCAAGCTTTAATTTCCTGGTTGATGTCTTGAGATGTTGCTTCAGTATTTCCACAAAATGTTCTTTCCTCGTAATGGCGTCTATTTTATGAAGTGCAAAACAGATCATAAAGTAGTTATATCAAAGAATAATAAATAACAGATATTTTGTAATCATAATACCTGGCTATGTATGCAACAGCTTGTATTTGAAGATGACGCGATAAATTAGTGTAGCCAAGTTAGATAAAAAGGGTGCATTATGTAACACAGTATGCATGTAGCACACAATCTAGTATGTACATTGTGTACTACTTCACACTTTTAAATGATCCAATGATCACTCTGACCTGTCATGAGGGCCTCAGGTTCTCAGGGACCATGCCTGATTTCAGACATAGGGTAGTTATATTTTAATATATTACTTCACTACTATAATACACGCTTTGTCTTCGGAACAATATATACTGTGATTGGTAAATTAAGTATGTAAAGTATGATAATAGCATTTGAAAATAGCCTTACAGACACCAATGGACACCTCTCTTATCTGTCCTTTTCCATTCCAGGTTTTCACTTTTTAAACAACTTTATTTAGCTTTAACAACATGATATTCGCCTGGGCATGTCCTGACGTCTTCTAAAAGTCATATTTACGTAACTGTTATCATGATAGCTAGCTAGCTAGCTACCTTTTAAAAAAATAACTTTTGGCTAGTTGTTTTAATTTAACGTTATATATCCCCCGTAGTAATTCTAGATAGTATACTAGAAGGCGAATCAACAGTAAAATGTGACAACATGTTACATTGTTCTCAAACATTAATTAAACACATTTGCTGTACTTACCTTAATTCGTCCAACTATGACCTACCGATGTAGTGCATGCAGAAATGACCAACACCGCACCAACCATTGTTCAAAAAACATATTTCCAGCGCAGGCAAACTGCTGCATGGCTAACCCCCTTTCTGTCAAAATACAAAGATGAGGGATTTGCATTCAAATCTATCGGATGACCCTCTATGGCAGGGGTGCCCACACTTTTTGGGCTTGTGATCTACTTTTGCAATGACCAAGTCAAAGTGATCTACCAGTTGCAACGGAAAATGTTTTAGACCTGGGGTGCCCACACTTTTTTGGCTTGCTAACTACTTTTACAATAGTATAAGATGATCTATCTATCTATCTATCTATCTATCTATCTATCTATCCATCCATCCATCCATCCATCCATCCATCCATCCATCCATCCATCCATCCATCCATCCATACATGTTGCTACAGTGTACACTGCACCTTTAGAAAAATAGCGCTGTGTCTTTAAGAACGGTATAGTCTTGAGTTGTCGTTGAAGTTGGGCGTGGCTGTGGACGTGTGCCGCTGAATTGAGGGCATGTTGCAAATATAAAGTAAAAATAAAAGATGAACGTGTCAGGATCTACGTTTCCTGGTTCGTTTGGTTTTGTCTTTTCCCTGAGGTTGGTCTGGAGCTGGGCGGAGCTGGAGTCACCTGCATTCACACCTGCATTCAATGGAGCCTCATCAGCCACCTACTCTTCCCATCTACTTAAGCCTGGTTCATTCATCCACTTGTCGCCAGATTGTCAGCTTACCTCAGTGGTTGGTAGCGATTCTAGCCTTTTTTCCCTTGAGCTTCGTGTGCTAATTTCCTGTGTTTTGTCTCCAGCTCCCCGGACCCATCTCCTCGTCAAATCCTGCTTCTCCTCGCCTTTTGATCTCCACCAGCTCCGTCCGTCCATCTGCAGTCTTCCAGCTCTCTCCAGAGATACCACCGCCAGCTCCATTCACTCCTCTCTTGTCTCAAACCAATAAACTGGTCACTTGCTCCAATACGGGTCTTTTGGTTTGTGTTCTGAGACTGTGTCCTAATAAATCTTACCGGCGTGACAGTACGCTTGTCTTGGTGTTTGTTTTTGAGTTGCAACAGATAAATGTTTTAGACTAACATCTAAAAAAAATTTTCATTGGCACGCGATCGACCCGCACTACCTTCAAGATCTACCGGTCGATCACGATCGACGTAATGGGCACCCCTGCTCTATGGCGTCAAATGACGAAGAGGGGGCCCCCTAGACGTTGGCTTAGGACGTCAGGGCTAAATGACCAAACAGCAACATGTGAGGACTAGGTGTGAGACTGTGTTGACCACACTCGCCTTGACTACTACGGACTACTGCTATGTCTACCACCACCGTTTCTAGTTGGTAAGCCAGGACTTGTTCATCAGTCTGGATGCTGAAGTCTCACAGAAACTTGGCCCTGTTGTTCTCAGCCACCTTCTGTGGTGCAGCCCACTAGGAACTTCTATTCCATACTACCTACAGATGTTCCTGTACACTATTCCAGCCACTTGGTTGTGGCTCTCCATGTACGCTGACCCGGCTAGCATCTGCTACTATGTGCTGGACTGTCTCAGGGGCATCTTTACATAGTCTGCACCTTGGGTCTGTTCTACTCTTGTAGATCTTGGCCTGTGTTGTCATGATTAGTGCCTCTGTACCCTTTCCAGCCATTGGTAGGTCTTCTTGGTATCAGCCACTCTCCATTCTGGCAGTGATACATGTCATGTAGGTTCTTGTCCCTCCAGGTGATCTGCTCCTCTTCCTCTGCACTCTTATCAGGTTTCTGTTGCCTGAGACATTCACTTAGCAGTTCATCCTTTGTGGCCATTTTCCTGATGTACTCTTGGGTTTTTGATGTTTCATCTGGATCAATGGCTGATGCTCACTAGTCCTCTGCCTCCGCCTTTCCACTTAGTGTATAGTCTCAGGATGCTGGATTTGGGGCTTCTATCTCCTCCTTTGGCCAGCTTGTGATCCCAGCAGGGTATCTGGTGACTGGTAGTGCGTACATGTTGATGGCTTGGATCTTGTTCCTGCCAATCAGCTGACTTTCCAGGAGCTGTCTTACTCTCTGGAGGTATTTGTTGTAGGAACCTCAGGTCCTCTCAATTCTCCCCCTCTCTGGAATGTAAATTTACGGAGTTGTTTTGCAGAAGAACTCTTCTAACAGATCAACCTTTTACACCCATAGCTATAAATGTGCCATGTACAGATGCTGGACAGACCCACGCTAACGGAACTCCCTAATGCTGAGGACGTCACCTAAGCCAAAATAGACAGATTTACACTTCTGTGGAATTTCCCCGCTCTGGTTTCTGGACTAATTAGTCCTGAATCGAAAGAACATTAATGCGATATCAGGAACTGCAAAGACTTTCATTCCATGTGGATAAAGTCTAGAAGACTTAATGTTATTTTATTATATTTTTATTATGTTTTAAGCTTGTGATGTACTAATTCTTCCTTTTCAGAGACACACACATGCAAATATACCAAACACCTTCTTGCTCCCCTCTCCAAGAGTGACCAAGGAAGTGGATCTTGTTATGTTGTAATGTTGAGTGTTGTCACATACGAAAACATTGCCATCGAGCCATGATGAGTGATGGAATGGTTACATTTAATAGTATAAAATAGGTTAAGAAGATCAGGCAATAAGACGTCTCAAGACAAAGGAGTGGGCGTTCTCTTCACTTTCCGCGCGAAGAGTTTGGAAACCCGACCCAAAACACGCCCTGAATAATTAACTGATAAAACCAGAGAGACGCTCTCTTTTCTCCGGACTTTTGCACTTTTACTTTACTTTTACTTCGGCACTTCTTTGACTTTTCTTGTACACGTTTCTTTTGTACTTTAACTTTCTAGTACATTCTAGTTTTCATTTCCATTTACGTTTAAACTTAGTAACTTTGTTTTAAGAACAACTTGAATATTTCAAGCTCTGTTTGTTTCTCGTCAGATGTTTTTCCCTGACGTACGATTTTTATAGTGACTTAAATATTTTTCTAGCTTTATTAATTTTTATACTCTACCAACCGAAGTACTAACCATCATCGTTCATAAGTTAGCCAGCGTAGACAGCTGGGATATCAGAGAAAGACCCAATCTCTTCGACGGATCAAGAAACCAAGAAGCTGTTGCCATAGCAACGATATCAAGAAGACGTGACGAGCCGGATTCTTTCTTCAAACACAAAGACATTGCCAAGTGTCGTCTACTGCCTTTGACTGAACACCTACAACGCTCTCAAGTGAACCGGGTGTTGGAGTTGCAAACCAAGCAACGAGTCCTATCTACCGGTCCAAGAGAGGCCGCATCAGCTGTGCCGTTACCGTCACCGTCACCAACTCGTCACACCGACGCTCCGTCACACCGACGCCGAGAAGACTACGGAAAAGTAGGCTGAATCGTTCCTACCGCTTAAGACAAAGAGTTGGTGTCACTACTTTGAAACTCCCTACTAATATCTTTTAGAGAAGATTAATTAGATTAGGTGTCATTCCTTTTAGACTAAACCTTAAAACATCTCTATCTCTCACCATCGCTCCAGAAATTAATAATTCCATACCTTACGTTTTATTTGATTATCCATGCATATTTTCCATTAGTCCCTCATTTATTCATAGTTGTCACCTTATTAAATAAATATTTACTCACACTTAAGAAGTTGTTTGTGTTGTTTACGGCAAAGAATGACTGGTAAAATTTGTAGTAAAGGATTCATCCTTCAGATATGCAAATTATTTAACCGAGACTGATAAACTGATTTAAACCGTGTTCTTCCTATGATAACAGGAGGTGGTGCCCTAACGAGACAATTTAGTAGTGTAGACTTCCCTACATTGTTGTGGTTTACTTCCTTGTGGCTTCTTCATAGTTTCCATTAGACTGTGGGATACCAAGGTACTTGTAGCTTTCTTGGATATCACCTGTGTTGTTCTCTGGTAGGTCGGCCCCTTCTGTTCTGATCATCTTGCCTCTCTTGTTTTTTTTGTTTTTTTTTTATAACTTATTCATCAAATGCAAGACACAGTTATAGGGTACATACAGAAATATAGTTTCTTTTCTTTTATGACATTTTGTGAACTTATATTAACACCCCCTTGTTGGTGGTTGAGGAGATTTGCATACTAAAAAAATTCTCTTACGAGCAATAAGGGAAGTAAAGGCAATAATGTTATTTTGGATGGCTGTGAGATGGAGGTCATCTGGTGGCTTGCCAAAAATAGCAATATGTGGAGTTGGAGTTACATCTAAGTCTAGTACATCTGAAATTGTCTTAAAAAATCATTGCCAAAATTCAGACAGCCTAGGACATGCCCAGAACATGCGGGTAAGTTTGCATGAAGTCTGTGAGCATCTACTACACTTGTCGTTGTTGGGCCTGGATATTAAGGCACTCAATATTGGGGTTTGGTTATCATGAATAATTATCAAAAATAATTATTTATTATTAAATAATTGGATCTGAATTACAAGATCACCTCGGGGCACCACCCTTCTAGGAAGGGAAAAGATAGCCAATCAATCAAATCAGTCTCATAACTTATACTACATTGTCAATTTGGATTTCTGAGGTCTTGAACACAAAGGAAACAATGGCTGCTAAGTGGGGCCACTCCGACCATGTGCTGGCCAGTAGACATGTGGAATGTGATAAGAGTATGTGATAAGAGGTGGCAGGTTAAAGAAAGGATGGTTAGTTTAGCATGCAAGAGACCCTGAGTCTTTATGTTGCATAATCTAAACTAATATCAATCACTATACTAAACAACTCAATAAAAACAAATATCACATCAAATTAAAGTTCTATGCTTAGCTTAGCTTAGCTTAGACTATGCCCAGGTCATACTACCAGTTGGAAAGTCGTGGAAAGTCCATTTCTGGTGTTGCTCCTTTAGCTGCTCCTTTTTTTCCCACCAAACTGGGAAAAGTTGTAGTCTTTGCTGTATGTTCCTGATGGCACATTAGAGGGAAACCGGCTGCTCCTTGAGTCCTTTGAAGTGGCTTGTTAGCAGCTCTGGTGGCTCCTGTTGTTTGGGGGTTTAGCCTGCAAACCTTCTGTTTGTTGGCTAAAAAGTTGGTGTAGATTCTTCAACAGGAACTCGCTTTGCTGCTGTATGGAGAACAGGCCTGGAGTAGTTGCTCTTTGTTAGCAGACCCCCAGCTGCAGCTGAGCAGCTGGGGGTCTCCACGTGGTGGTGTGGAGTTGAAGTAAGGGTAGGAGGATAAGAGGGCGAGAGAGAACAAAGGCCAAAACGGTATCTGTTGGAATGACGTAGTGTGCGTTTTTGCAAAGTCCCGCAGCTGGACGTATAGGAAAAAGTCAGACTTATGTAGATTAAAGGTAGAGATTAATTGGCTAAAACTCATATTGTCAATGTACAGACCTCCCAGGCCCCTTGTTTTCTAAAGCGGAGAATCGTGGGTCGATCTCTGCTGGAATAAACAAATGATTATTGCAAATGGGAGTTGCTAGAGGAAGGGTGAGCCATCCAAAGTGATGTACATTTTTTAGGGGATGGGGAGAAGTGCAAGGTACTGCATGTTAAAGCAAGTAGTGACGGAGAGCAGGAGGCGGATTAACTCTGGCACCAAATGGTTTGAGGGGAAGTAAACCAAGATATTATTTTATGCATGTTGGCTGCCCAATAATAGCCAATTAGACTGGGTAAACCCAGTCACCCAGCCGATCTATCCCTAAAGAGAAGTGAGTGACCAGCTCTCGGCTGTTTACCAACCCAGATAAATGAAGAAATAGTCTCACTGATAGCCGTGAGAAAGGATTTGGGAAGAAAGATCGGCAAGCATCATCTTGCCTCTCTTTGAGACCACCCGGCCACACATCATCATGTTGTTGCTGTAGATCCTGGTGATGTGCATCAGTGAGTAGATTTCTCGCTTATTCCTGGTGCACAGCTTGATGTGAAGATCCATTTAGAGCATGTGGCTAATTGTTGCTCCACTTCGGAATCGGTACTTGTAACCACTCTTTGTGATGATCTGATGATTTAGCCAGTAGGCATGGATCATATCAGGGCCTGGTACTGTCCAGCTCTTCATCTCTGACACTCTTTCTTGGATGTCTGCCATTGAGATGGTTACTAGTTCTTGTTCTGGGAGGATTCTGTGGTCTGCTCTTAGGTCCACTAACCATTGGGCATCTGGGTTGTGTGATGCCTCTCTTTCCCATATGGCGTTCCAGTATTCTTCCACCTCAGCTCTTGGTGGAGAGCTTGTGGATTTGTGATTTAGGTAGAGCGGGTTGTTCACGAACCAGAGGGTTAGCGGTTCGATCCCCGGAATGTGCCACATGTCGAAGTGTCCTTGAGCAAGACACTGAACTAGAGGTCTTCGGAAAAAACCGACAACCCGAAAACCCGAGGTTCCGACCCGACCCGGCTCGGGTTTGGGTCCACTCACAAGAAGTGACGCCGGGGCCGGGTCGGAACCGGTGGAGTTTGTCTCGGGTCTCGGGTCTCTTATTGTGAAAGGCCGGGTCCTACAGTACCCGAGAGGACCCGGCGATTGGCGGTCACGGCTGTCAATCACCGCCGCCCTCCCCTTTCCCCCCTTCCCGACTCCAATGCGAGGCTACGATTGGCTACGACCGGCCCGCGTGACTTAGCGTGTTGTTACCGCGGTAACATTATGCTCCGCAAAGCACATGGAAACTCCAAAATTATAATGTTAAATTAAACAAGAAGAAATGTTCTATTGGATTAGCGTTAGCAATGGCTAAGAAGAAGGATTACAGTGCATGACCATCTAAACAAGAACATGACGACGTGGATTTATTTATGTTTACATCACGTTATGGCCAGGGGTGGGGGCTGGCAGCGGCCGCAGCCTCAGCCGGAACCAGGTAGAAGAAGACTACGTTTAGGCAAGAAACAGAAAGTAATAGCTTATAAAAACAAGTCTTAAGACAACTTGTATTAAATCATAAAGCAACTCGGGCATTTCGGGTCCACGGGTTTTTAAGGGTTCGGTTCGGTTTCGGAACTCGTATTTACAATAATGGCTCGGGGCCAGTCGGGTCCGGTTCCAATTTTCACGGGTCCATTTCGGCTCGGAACTCATATTTACAATAATAGCTCGGGGCCAGTCGGCTCCGGGTCGAATTTTCTCGGGTCCATTTGGGTTCGGGTCCGTCAAATTGGACCCGTGAAGACCTCTACACTGAACCCCCAGTTGCTCCCAGTGCGTGGCACTGGTGTGTGAATGTGTGCGTGCTTGTGTGAGTGAATGGGTAGATGTGTCTCTGACTGTAAAAGCGCTTTGAGTACCAATAGGTAGAAAAGCGCTATATAAAAGCAAGGCCATTTACCATTTACCATTTACCATATTGTCATTGTCATTGTGAAGTACAGTGGAATTAAAGGTGCTGGCCTGTCAGTGCATCATTCGATATAGTAAAAAGATTGTTAGTCCTGCTCCATAATGACAGCCGCTCCACCTTGTCTTTTCACCATGGTGTTGCTGTGATGGACAGGGGATGAATCATAGGGAGTAGAGCAGGGGACTCAGGACACAGCCTTCTGGGGAGCTGGTACTGAGGTTTAGGGCTATGAATGTGTAGTGGCCCGCTCTGACACTCTGTCTGCGATCAGAGAAGAAGCTGTTGATCCACTTGCAGGTTGTGTGTGGAAGCCCCAGGTTGTGCAGGAGGATGGTGTTGAAAGCTGAGCTGTACAAACAGAGAGCATTCGCACATAGTTCCCCTGCTGCTCCAGATGTGATAGTGCAGTATGGAGTGCTATGACTATGGTGTTCTCTGTAGATCACTCTGTAGGCAAACTGGTGGGGGCAGGTTATGGGGCAGGGCAGTTGTGATGTGACTACGGATCAGTGTTTCAAAACACTTCATCACCCCTGGGGTGAGTACCACTGGGCGGTAGTTGCTGAGGCTATAAATGTGATGTTTCTTGGGCAGGGAGACTATAGCTGAGGATTTCAGGCAGGGTGGTACAGGTTGAAGATCTTTGGTGATCTGCACAGTCCTTCAACATACGTCCCGTGACACCATCAGGACCCGTTGCCTTTCTCAGGTTGATGGCCCGCAGCAGTTTACGCTGCTGTGGGTCTTGTGGTGTACTGGTGCTTTCTCTGGTGCTGTGACCTCGAAGCAGGCAAAGATGTTCGGCTCCTCCGCCAGTGCGGGGTCACCTTCAGTGGTGACCTTTCCTTAGATGGTAAATGTCTGTCAGCATCTTGAAGTGCTTTGACGGATTAATCAGATGAATGGTAAAACATTCTGTTTGTAAAACGAAATTATCCAGCATCATGCCCAGAATAGAATTAAAATATGAATAAATCTTTCTGTACATACAGTGACGAAGACCTCCACTTTTTTATTTTTTATTTTTATTTTTTTACATGTTCATAGAGTCACAGAGCAGTCATATTCAGGTGGGATACACATGCAGTTTGCACAGTCTGGTGTCTTTACCACCCATGTCAAACACTCAAAAGTGTAAATAGGAGAAACACTAAACTGCCATTTGCCTGGGTGCTTGCTGACGTGTACAGCTTGAATCACAGATTTAGAATCTATTCTGTTCACTTGACTGGAGTTGACTGGTTGTCCACAGGGATTCCACCAACCTCCCCAACATAGCCAAAGGTCACACAGCAGAGGTATGGCTTTCTAATGCAATGCCCTTTTGTGTCGTCTGAACTGCCTGCATTGTATTCCCCTCACATAGGCTTCTTGCTGGGAGAGAGGCTTTGAGAAGCCGGATAAGGAGAATAGCATTGACAGCAGTTCTAAAGGGCAATCATACAGATAATTCAGTCCAATCACCTTCGTTTTTTGAGATTAAGGCGCTGGCACCTCTGATATTGTATAAACAAAACAATGGGTATTTCACCCTGTGTTTGGCCAAAGACTCAGTGAGCGAATCAAGGGGAGGCATTTATTCTAACAACAGGCAACTCTGCCAACTCTGCCAAGTCATAACCATTCTTTGAACTAGAACATAGAGCATGTTGTATAGCTGTCATTGTTTGTGTTTTGATTGCTTTTGGCATGTGAGAAACTCATTTAGTATATCATTCTGTTTTTTAGAAAATTGTAACTTAAACATTAGAGTTGTCTAATAGCTATCTCAATAATCTATTGACCGGCTCTTTAAAGAGAATGACAGGAACAGAGTTGCAGTTGCGAGCCGTTATTCTATTTTGTTTTATGTGTTTCACCCAGTTGCGCACAGAAGTTCATGCTTTCTATGAAATGGTGTTGGTGATTTGGTGGTGAGTCTATTGGTGGTCGATTCATGGTCAGTCCAAAGGTGTTTCTTACGTGATTAATGAATTATAAATCCTATCTCTATTGAATATCTAAAACACTATAAGAAATTTGTGGTTTGGAGTTAAATATCTTGAGATAGACTGCCATGGAATTTGTTAAACAGTACTCCCGTTGTTACTATTAGGCTAAAAGCTGTAAGCATTCGATTTAGGAATCGGACTCCTTGTGGAGTTAGCACTGGGTTCTCCATCGTTTGGGGATGGGGTTGTTGTAGGTGCTGTGAGTGGGGTTGGTGGGGTTGCATGTTGTTCGGTCTGCCAATGATTTATTTTTTTTGCACAGAAAAAAATAACTCTTTGAATGAACTTAAAAAAATCATGGAAAGTATTTCCACATGATTAAATGGCTTTCGTTCAGCATAAAGCAATCGTGTTAGTCCAACTTGATGCACTTGCATGGGTTCAACTTCATTTATAAGGGTTGATTGAATTTATTTACTAGGTTTGGGTCCAACTCAATTTCATTATGTTGGGTCAATTAATTCATTAAGGTTGATTTTACCTGTTTTCTGTGGCTGAGACTGAAATATAATAATATTGGACCCACTTATTTGACAGTAGTAAAATTACACCAGTATATTAAGTTGATCCAACCCAAATAAAATAAGTTGGCCCAACAGAATTGCTTAATGCTGTTAATGCTGAAAAAAAAGCCTTTTAATCACATGGAAATACTTTCCATGATTTAATTAAGGTCATTCAAAGAATACAATTTGAGTGTTAACACTTTAAGGTCTGCAGTGAATAGTAACTGAAACTAACTTTCAACAAAGTCAACAGACTGCTTGGTGTCAAGGGTAGAAAGAAACAAGACAAATGGTAGATATTGCCAAAAAATTGCATTGTCTAAATTAGTCAATGACTAACAATGCACTGGTAGTAACACAAATGAAATGACAGTGCAACAGTGTTTCACACAAGCAACAACACAAAAAGTGGTGGAAGTCAGATCCCATCTTTGCAGTCACATTCCCCTTTAAACATTTCTCTTTCCCCTAAAACATTGCACAACACATTTAAAGTAAATGGTGAACATTAACAGAAACTAGAAAATTCCCGCGGAAATTTTTGAAGTGCCGAGTGGGCTGTTGCCATTAGCTGCTAATGTTAGCAATTAGCATGACGCGCTAGCCATTAATTTTAGCATTGGTTTAGTGTTAGCATGTCTTTTTTGACACTAAAAATTAAATACATGCTAATTGTTAGCATGCTAATGCTAACATGCTAATTGCTAATATGCTATTCGCTAACATGCTAATGCTGCCACTAATGCTACCACTAATTTCTAGCCACTAAAAATTAGCATTAGCCGCTAATGTTAGCAATTAGCATGATGCGCTAGCCACTTACTTTAACATTGGTATAGGGTTAGCATGTCTGTTAAGCCCCTAAAAATTAAAATAGATGCTAATTGCTAACATGCTAATGCTGCCACTAATGCTACCACCAATATCCATAACTAAAAATTAGCATTAGCCGCTAATGTTAGCAATTAGCATGATGAGCTAGCCACTTATTTTAACATTGGTTTAGTGTTAGCATGTCTTTTAAGCTGCTAAAAATTAAGTAGATGCTAATTGCTAACATGCCAATGCTAACATGCTAATTGCTAATATGCTATTCACTAACATGCTAATGCTGCCACTAATGCTACCACCAATTTCTAGCTACTAAAAATTAGCATTAGCCGCTAATGTTAGCAATTAGCATGACGCGCTAGCCAATGACAGACAGACACCTGTCATTGTTCAACTTGGGTGCCAAAAGCCAAAATGGCCGCCCCACAGTTACTTAAGTTTTCCCGCCTCTTTCTGTGGAGCCCTTGGTTGTCACGGTTACCAGTTTGAATTTCAGTTAGAAAAGGCTAGAGGGAGCGAAAATGCTGAAACCACGGCCTCGAACAGGAAGGCCTTGTGGCCAAACTGTGTGTCCAATCGTTGAACCGACTTCACTTTGGGCATCTTGAGGCTTTCCTGAACGTCTAGATATGCAGTTTGTGGGTAAAATGAAGAAATGTGAGCTATTTAAAGCGATTTAAAAGAAAGGATTGCTTCTGCTTTCTTCCACAAATTTAACATTGCAGTCTATGGAGCGAGGAAGGAGTTTGCTGGCGCATTTTTGCGTCTCACGCCAAAAGTATAAGACTTACAGCTTTAGCAGACAAATTGTGAGCGAGAAGACAAATTTTCCTACATTTCTATGTATAAATTATGTCTGTGGTGTGAAATTTGTGGCCACGGGAGCAGTTTCTGTTTTATTTTTTGCCTAATTTTCGTCTCTACACTCTAGCTGATGATGTCATCCACTCTGGTGCGAACATTCCGCGCAATACACACCCATTATAAACCCCGAAATTTGAGTAAAACCCTACACCGCTTTGAGGCTTTATAGTTTAAAAACGGTAAAAGGTGTCGATAAGTGAAGGGAATCTCTGAAGAGAAGACAAGAGTGTCTACGTTTAAAAGTTTAAATTAAGTGTCTGGGTGAAAGTATGCCAGAGCAGTTGATTGTAGAAAATGCCTGTTGATTTTTCGGGGTCTCCCATTCATTTGAATGGGAAATTTTTCGCCTTTTTTCGCAAATAAATTCGCGAAAAACTCACCGATCGCTTATCCAAGTAATAGCATAGGATTCGGGATCAAAACATACGTTTCGATATATCATGTGTTGGGGTCCTCTCACCGGTTCGGGCCGCATTCATCGGCGAAAAAGGGCGGAAAATGAATAAAACTGCAAAGAAACACGCAGAAGATCAAGAGTGGCCTCGTGTCATAGGCACTCGGCACTAAATACACTCAAAGTCTACAGAAACATAACAGGTAAGTTGCCATGAAATAGTTTTTTTCTCCAAATAAGCAACAGTGTTTTTTAAAAGATCATGTCCATACCACATTTAGGGGACATTTCTTCAACCTGTTTTTAAGCCATCAGTGGGTCCGGCACAATGAATTTTCCGAGCAGGCACTTATGCAGTTGAACGGCAGATGCAAGTGTGGTCGGACAGGACAGTCTTGTGGTCAGGAGTTGCTGTGATAAATTGAGAGAACAATCAATTAATGCATTAAAGTTAGCATATAATCACCGACAGACCTGAATCTACACGAGTGGAACAGGTAGCTAGCTCACAGACAGACTAGGAATTGATCAATCAATTAGATATGATTAATAAGTTCAAAACATATACAGCAGGATATTTGAGTGATTATGTGAAGCAGGTATATGCTGATATGATCATGTCAATATGACTATCAAGAGATAATTTTCACTATGCTTTTTTTTTTTTTTTTGCATAGATCACGCAGGATGTGTGAATAGAAGTAGTCTGTCACAAGTAAAAATACCGCACTGAAAACGTTACTTAAAAGGATAAAAAGTAGCGACCCCCCCAACCCCCACATACTTAATACCTTTTTCAGAAAAGATGCAGGCATCAGTGCAAGTGAACAGCAGACACCGGTGTGGTTGGACAGCTTACTCTTGCAGTCAGATGGAGGACACAGGACACTTTTGTGACAAATTCCTGTGATAAATTGAGAGAGATGAATTAATGTCCATGAAGGTCAAGTTAGCAAGTAATCATTGACAGACATGCAAACTCAAGTACTGAAAAAGGTGCTTTTTGAGATTAGAATGAGAAAAATGTAAATGTGTACAGTATGTAGGCTATTAAATGTTTCATTTTCGCAGACATACACAGTAAAATGTTAAACTAGTTACCCGCACGACTATAGCACAAAGAAATCGAGATACATTGCTCTTTTTTAAACATAAGACAACAAATAATAAATTAACAAATGTAAATAAAGTCTTAAAGTTTTATTGTTCTGACTCAGTCCACTGTTTCACTGCTCCGACGCTGCGCCCTGCTGCGACACACACTGTCACGTATAAGACGTGTTACCGCAAGTTTTCTCCTCCGGTGCTAGGCTTCAAACACTTGACAACCCGACACAGGCGAATTGACCGGACCTTGGCGCTCCAAACGTTACATTTAACATTTTCCTCCTTCCCTTTAGCTTTATCTGCTGCAGCTTAAACAAACCCACACAGTCAGGACGTGTCAGACGGCAGACTGACAGGCTGGTGTCCCGGCAGTGTCATAATTATGCGGCAGTGGTAGATGTTCAAAAAGTACCCTGGTACCGACCAATGGTACCGACCCAAGTAGGTACCGACACCAAAAATGGTCCCCGGTTTTCATCCCTAGCTAAGATCCACAAGAAAGTGAAGACATACCGGTACAGAAACTAGGAGCTTCTTTCCAACCAGCAACTGTGTGATTAGCTAGCGCGCCTCTAATAACAATAAATAACAAACTATCATTGTGACCAAATATCGCTGAAAATTATGGACTAACTGCTGATGACATTTATATTTCGTTTGAATTTAGATGGATGATAATGGATTTCTGCTTACCTTTTCCATGTGCATGCCAACGGACGATGACGATCTTCTCGTATCTTCTCGCGAGATGACGCTTTGCTTTTCCCGCCTACCTGTAGAAACTTAATTGCCTCACGTTCTGGCAACATGAATGAATCTAATGAATATTTAGCTGTTTGATTTCATGCAAACCCAACATGATTTAATCATGTTCACCTTTGAAACATGAAATCATAGCGTACATAACATATGTTACACTTTAGTTAACCTAAACCTAACCGGGGCAGCCGTGGCCTACTGGTTAGCGCTTTGGGCTTGTAACTGGAGGGTTACCGGTTCGAACCCCTGACCTGTAGAAAGCGGCTGAAGTTCCCTTGAGCAAGGCACCTAACCCCTCACTGCTCCCCGAGCGCCACTGTAGCATGGCACCTCACTGCTCCGGGTTAGTGTGTGCTTCACCTCACTGTGTGCTTTGTGTGTTCACTAATTCACGGATGGGATAAATGCAGAGACCAAATTCCTTGTATACGCAAGTATACTTGGCCGAGAGAATCTTAATCTTAATCTAACAGCCCATCAGTTTTCTTTATTTCAGTGTGTTTTGTTTTGTTTGCTTTTTGTCTCTTTCATTCTTCTTTTCTCCATTTTCCCTTCTTCTTGGGGATCCACACTCAGTCTATTTCTATTAGTAGTGTAAAACCCGGATCTTTTGAGGGATTCGGATCAGTCTGCATCACTCACTGCATTTCAGCATTACAGTAACAGGCTGCCAAAACATTATGACCACTTAAAGCATTACAGGAGCATATTGGAGTGGCAGAACTCTATGACATCAAACTCACAATGAAACACCACGCACACATCATCACGCACACATCACCGGCACAGTCAAAATTTCCGCAGGAATTTTCTAGTTATCTGTGCCGGTGCACTGGCTCCCTGCAATGGGAGCCAGTGCACGCCCCTGCAGGCACATATATTGTTATTGCTCGCGTTTATTTATTGTTATTGCTCAGTTAATTTCCTCGTTCTTTCAGTAGAAGCCATTTGATTTGACTTGTTGTACAGAATGTATTTTGTGGGTATTGTGAAGCTGATGCTGGCTTTCAGGTGGAGCTGGGAGCGGTCTGCTGCATGTACCTGCCCTTGTGGGCTCGGTGGCTAACGGGAGCTATTCACATAACATAAGCACGCACACATCATGACGCACACATCACCGGCACAGTCAAAATTTCCGCAGGAATTTTCTAGTTATCTGTGCACATATATTGTTATTGCTTTGCGTTTATTATCTGTGCCGGTGCACTGGCACATATATTGTTATTGCTCAGGTGCCCCTGGTGACCATGGCAACGGCCCCTAACGAGCATGCAGGAGGAGAGGAGCACATTCACACAGACGCAGAGTGCCAAAACATTATGACCCCTGAACCGATCCTGATGAACAAACACATCGCAGGTGTGCACACAGAAGGCTGAGGGACACAGAGGGAGACAATATGCCAAAACATTATCAGTAGTGGGCTAGAGCGGGTGACACCCACAGCTAGAGTGGAGAGGACAGAACAAAATTAGGCAAAAAATAAAACAGAAACTGCTCCCGTGGCCACAAATTTCACACCACAGACATAATTTATACAAAGAAATGTAGGAAAATTTGTCTTCTCGCTCACATTTCGTCTGCTGAAGCTGTAAGTCTTATAGTTTTGGCGTGAGACGCTGCGCCAGCAAACACCTTCCTCGCTCCATAGACTGCAATGTTAAATTTGTGGAGGAAAGCAGAAGCAATCCTTTGTTTTAAATCGCTTTAAATAGCTCACATTTCATCATTTTACCCACAAACTGCATATCTAGACGTTCAGGAAAGCCTCAAGATGCCCAAAGTGAAGTCGGTTCAACGATTGGACACACGGTTTGGCCACAAGGCCTTCCTGTTCGAGGCCGTGGTTTCAGCATTTTCGCCCACTCTAGTCGTTTTCTAACTGATATTCAAACTGGTAACCGTGGCAACCAGGGGCTCCACAGAAAGAGGCGGGAAAACTTAAGTAACTGGTCTGTAGGGCGGCCATTTTGGGGCAATGTTAATGGAAACAGCCCACTCGGGAAACTTCTAACTGAAGTAACTGGTCTGTGGGGCGGCCATTTTGGCTTTTGGCACCCAAGTTGAGCAATGACAGGTGTCTGTCTGTCATTGGCTAGCGCGTCATGCTAATTGCTAACATTAGCGGCTAATGCTCATTTTTAGTAGCTAGAAATTGGTGGTAGCATTAGTGGCAGCATTAGCATGTTAGCGAATAGCATATTAGCAATTAGCATGTTAGCATTAGCATGTTAGCAATTAGCATCTACTTAATTTTTAGTGGCTTAAAAGTCATGCTAACACTAAACCAATGTTAAAATAATTGGCTAGCGCATCATGCTAATTGCTAACATTAGCGGCTAATGCTAATTTTAGTAGTAGAAATTGGTGGTAACATTACTGGCAGCATAAGCATGTTAGCGAATAGCATATTAGCAATTAGCATGTAAGCATTCGCATGCTAACAATTAGCATGTTTTTAATTTTTAGTGTCTAAAAAGACATGCTAACACTAAACCAATGCTAAAATTAGTGGCTAGCGCGTCAAGCTAATTGCTAACATAAGCGGCTAATGCTAATTTTTAGTGGCTAGAAATTGGTGGTTGCATTAGTGGCAGCATTAGCATGTTGGCGAATAGCATATAAGAAATTAGCATGTTAGCATTAGCATGCTAACAATTAGCATGTATTTAATTTTTAGTGTCTAAAGAGACATGCTGACACTAAACTAATGCTAAAGTTAGTGGCTTGCGCGTCATGCTAATTGCTAACATTAGCAGCTAATGGCAACAGCCCACTCGGCACTTCAAAAATTTCCGCTGGAATTTTCTAGTTAGTGCCGAGTGCCTATGACACGAGGCCACTCTTGATCTTCTGCGTGTTTCTTTGCAGTTTTATTTTTTATTTTCCGCCCTTTTTCGGCAATTAATGCGGCCCGAACCAGCCAGAGGACCCCAACACATGATATATCGAAACGTATGTTTTGATCCCGAATCCTATGCTATTACTTGGATAAGCGATCGATGAGTTTGTCGCGAATTTATTCGCGAAATACCGCGAAAAATTTCCCATTTAAATGAATGGGAGACCCCGAAAAATCAACAGGCATTTTCTACAATCAACTGTTCTGGCATACTTTCACCCAGACACTTCATTTAAACTTTAAAACGTAGACACTCTTGTCTTCTCTTCAGAGATTCCCTTCACTTATCGACACCTTTTACCGTTTTTAAACTATGAAGCCTTAAAGCGGTGTAGGGTTTTACTCAAATTTCGGGGTTTATAATGGGTGTGTATTGCGCGGAATGTTCGCGCCAGAGTGGATGACATCATCAGCTAGAGTGTAGAGTAGAGACGAAAATTAGGCAAAAAATAAAACAGAAACTGCTCCCGTGGCCACAAATTTCACACCACAGACATAATTTATACATAGAAACGTAGGAAAATGTGTCTTCTCGCTCACAATTCGTCTGCTGAAGCTGTAAGTCTTATAGTTTTGGCGTGAGACGCAAAGATGCGCCAGCAGCACCCACCCACAGCTCCATAGACTGCCATGTTAAATGTCTGGAGCAAAGCAGAAGCGATCCTTTCTTTTAAATCGCTTTAAATAGCTCACATTTCTTCATTTTACCCACAAACTGCACATCTAGACGTTCGGGAAAGCCTCAAGATGCCCAAAGTGAAGTCGGTTCAACGATTGGACACACGGTTTGGCCACAAGGCCTTCCTGTTCGAGGCAAAGTTACAGCATTGTTTTCTCTGTCTCCCCCTCATCCAGCTGGCAGTTGGTGCCACAGTCACCATGACTACCGCGATACACACGCTCACATGCGCAGCAGAAGAGGCGGGAAAACTCTGCCAAAACATTATGACCACTTCAGTCATTACAGGACTGTATTAGAGTGGCAGAACCTGACACTATGACCCCTCCACTCCATTTTTACATGACAGTCACAGGCTGCCAAAACATTATGACCACTTCACTCAATACAGGACTATATTAGGGTGCCAGAACATGACTCTATGACCCCCCCCCCCCCTCCCTCTCTTTCCCCAATCATCAACATTAGGGGCTAATGCTAATTTTTAGCGGTAGAATTTGGTGGTAGCATTAGTGGCAGCATTAGCATGTTAGCGAATAGCATACTAGCAATTAGCATGTTAGCATTAGCATTAGGTTTCCAGTCCCTGTGCTAGCCACACAGCCTGATCGGTGTACACACATGACGTACGTACGTGATCTTTACAGCGGTGCTTTACGGTAAGCGTATTCTGTCACTTCCGGTTATCGGTGTAGGTGTACTGTCACGGTGCTCTCTGCTCTGCTCACCTGAACAGAGTTTCACGAACAGGTTTCCTACCTCTAGTAATTGCAATCTGATAGTTTTACCGCTTTCTGTCAATTACACTTACCACTCTCAGCAATGGCCTCTCCCTGCTCTCCTGCCCTCTCCTCTCCTGCCCTCTCCTCTCCTGCTCTCTCTTGCCCGGTGTGCCACATGTTTAGTTACGCCTCGTCCTCCTTTAGCGATAATGGTACTTGTAATAAATGTAGTTTATTTGTAGCTCTGGAGGCGAGGCTCAGTGAGTTAGAGGCACGGCACCGCGCCACGGAGCAGTCAGTAGCAGCTTTAGCTAGCAAGTCCCCCTTAGCCGGCGCGTTACCATCGAAGGTAGCTTCAGCTAGCCGTCCCCCGGTAGTTCCCGAGCAGCCGGGAGGCTGGGTGACTGTCCGAAGGAGGCATAGCCCCAAACTGAAGCCCGCGGTGCACCACCAACCGCTCCACGTTTCAAACCGATTTTCCCCACTCAGCGACACACCCGCTGAGAAGTCAACTCTGGTCATTGGCAGCTCCATTTTGCGAAACGTGAAGTTAGCGACACCGGGGGTCATAGTGAAATGCATCCCGGGGGCCAGAGCGGGCGACGTCGAGTCAAATTTGAAACTGCTGGCTAATGCTAAACGTAAATACAGTAAGATTGTTATCCACGTCGGCGGTAATGACACCCGGTTACGCCAATCGGAGGTCACTAAAATTAATGTTTCATCGGTGTGTGCATACGCCAAAACGATGTCGGATTCCGTAGTTTTCTCTGGACCCCTACCCAATGTGACCAGTGATGACATGTTTAGCCGCATGTCGTCATTTCACCGCTGGCTGTCGAGGTGGTGCCCAGCAAACGATGTGGGCTTCATAGACAATTGGACACCTTTCTGGGGAAAACCTGGCCTGATTAGGAGAGACGGCATCCATCCCACTTTGGATGGAGCAGCTCTCATATCTAGAAATATGGCCGAGTTTATTAGTCGACCAAAACCCTGACTACCCAGAGTTGGGACCAGGAAGCAGAGCTGCAGTCTTACACGCTTCTCTGCGCCTCCATTAGAGCGGCTGCCCACCCAATCCTTTAGTATAGAGACTGTGTCTGTCCCCCGTCCACCTGCATTATTTAAAGATAAAACAAACAGAAGAGGAGTTCAACATAAAAACTTAATAAAAATTAAATCAACTTCTCCAGCAATTCAAAATAAGAGAATTAAATGTGGACTCCTGAATATCAGGTCCTTGTCCTCTAAAGCTGTTCTAGTTAATGAATTAATATCTGATTATGATATTGATTTATTTTGTCTTACTGAAACCTGGCTGCAGGAGGATGAATATGTTAGCTTAAATGAATCCACTCCTCCCAGTCATTGTAATACTCATATTCCTCGAAGTAATGGTCGAGGTGGTGGAGTTGGAGCCATATTTGACTCAAATCTATTAATAAATCCTAAACCTAGACTAAATTATACTTCATTTGAAAGTCTTGTTCTTAGCCTCTCTCACCCAACCTGGAAAACATTACAGCCAATTCTATTTGTCACAGTGTATCGTCCTCCTGGACCTTACTCTGAATTTTTATCTGAATTTGCAGAATTTTCATCAGGCTTGATCCTTAAATCAGATAAAGTAATTATTGTGGGTGATTTTAATATTCATGTGGACAACCACAATGATAGTCTTAGTACTGCGTTTATCTCTCTACTAGATTCAATGGGCTTCTGTCAAAGTGTAAATAAACCGACTCACTGTCTGAACCACACTCTTGACCTCATTCTCTCTTATGGCATTGAAATTGATCATTTAATAGTTTTTCCACAGAATCCTCTCCTATCCGACCATTTTCTAATAACCTTTGAGTTCATTTTATTGGACTATAAGCCTTTTTGCAGAAACTCCTACAGCAGATGTTTATCTGACAGTGCTGTAGCCAAATTTAAGGAAATGATTCCTTCAGTACTGAATTCAATGCCATGTCTCAGTGTAACAGAGGACTTGTCTGCTTCCTTTATCCCCTCACAGATAGATCATCTCGTTAATAGTACCACAGGCTCATTACAGGCAACTCTTGACTCTATTGCACCTCTGAAAAAGAAGAAAATTAAACAGAGGAGATTAGCACCTTGGTATAGCCAGCAGACTCACAAATTAAAGCAAGTGGCACGTAAATCTGAACGCAAATGGCGTGCCACTAAACTGGAAGAATTTCGTTTTGTGTGGGTAGATAATCTTAAAACTTACAGGAAAGCTCTCCGCAATGCCAGAACAGCCTATTATTCCTCATTAATAGAGGAAAATAAGAACAACCCCAGGTTTCTCTTCAGCACTGTAGCCAGGCTAACAGAGAACCACAGCGCTATTGAGCCATCCATTCCTTTAGGTCTAACCAGTAATGCCTTCATGAGCTTCTTTAATGATAAAATCACAACTATTAGAGACAAAATTCATCAGGCCTTGCCTTTGACAGGCACTGATCTGCATTGTAATACAGCAAACTTGGAAGTAACTGCAAAAGCAGATATACATTTAGACTGTTTCTCTCCGATTGACCTTGATCAAATAACCTCAATAACTTCTTCATCTAAGCCGTCAACCTGTCTCTTAGACTCCATACCAACTAGGCTGCTCAAGGATGTTCTACCTCTAGTTAGCTCTTCTTTATTGGACATGATTAATCTGTCCTTATTATCAGGATATGTACCACAGTCCTTTAAAGTAGCTGTAATTAAACCTCTTCTTGAAAAGCCCACTCTAGATCCAGAGGTTTTAGCCAATTACAGACCAATATCAAACCTTCCCTTTCTCTCTAAGATACTTGAGAAAGCAGTTGCTAATCAGCTATTTGACTTTCTCCATAAGAACAGTTTACTTGAGGATTTTCAGTCAGGTTTTAGAGTGCATCATAGCACAGAAACTGCATTAGTCAAAGTTACAAATGACCTCCTAATGGCATCAGACAAAGGACTCATCTCTGTACTTGTCCTGCTAGATCTTAGTGCCGCATTTGATACCATTGACCACCAAATTCTTTTACAGAGACTGGAACATCAAATTGGCATCAAAGGAACCGCCCTAAGCTGGTTTAAATCATATTTTGCAGATCGATCTCAGTTTGTTCACGTCAATGATGAATCGTCCATACATACCAAAGTCTGTCATGGAGTACCACAAGGTTCTGTCCTAGGACCACTTCTATTCAGTTTATACATGCTTCCTCTAGGAAACATTATCAGGAATCATTCCATTAATTTTCATTGTTATGCTGATGACACCCAACTGTATCTCTCGATCAAGCCTGATGAAACCAACCAGTTAACTAAACTCCAATCATGTCTCAAGGATGTAAAAAATTGGATGACCTACAATTTTCTGATGTTGAATTCAGACAAAACTGAAGTTCTTGTAATTGGACCCAAACACCTCAGAAACTCTTTTTCCAGTGACTTGGTCACTTTAGACGGGATCAATCTGGCCTCCAGCACCACCGTAAAAAATCTAGGCGTTGTTTTTGATCAGGATCTGTCCTTCAATGTCCACATAAAACAAACTTCTAGAACTGCATTCTTTCATTTGCGCAACATTGCCAAAATCAGACACTTTGTGTCTCAAGTAGATGCAGAAAAACTAATCCATGCATTTGTAACCTCTAGGCTGGACTATTGCAACTCTTTGTTATCAGGCTGCTCCAGTAAGTCTCTGAGGACTCTGCAGCTAATCCAGAACGCTGCTGCACGCGTTCTGACAGGAACCAAGATCAGAGATCACATCTCTCCCATTTTGGCTTCCTTGCATTGGCTACCTATTAAATCTCGAATAGAATTTAAAATTCTTCTCCTTACATATAAAGCTCTTCATGGTCAGGCACCATCATATCTAAAAGAGCTTATAGTACCTTACTATCCCTCTAGACCACTGCGCTCTCAGGATGCTGGGTTCCTTGTGGTTCCTATAGTTTCCAAAAGTAGATTGGGAGCCAGAGCCTTCAGCTATCAAGCTCCTCTTCTGTGGAACAAACTACCTTTCTGGGTTCGGGAGGCAGACACGGTCAACACCTTCAAGAGTAGACTTAAGACTTTCCTTTTTGACAGCGCCTATAGTTAGGGGTGACTCAGGTCATCCCTTAGTTATGCTGCCATAGGATTAGACTACCGGGGGACCTCTGGGTTATGCCTAGCCAGGCACAGTACTGGTCGAAGATGTAATCATCTCCCTTTACTGATAACCCTCTCTCTCTCTCTCTCTCTCTCTCTCTCTCTCTCTCTCTCTCTCTCTCTCTCTCTCTCCCTCTCTCTCTCTCTCTCTCTCTCTCTCTCCCCAATCACCATTACCGTCACTGCTAGCTACTAACTAAACTTCTTCCCCGGAGTTCTCTGTGCTTTGTCGTCCAGCAGGTTCTCATGGACCATGGCTGCTGCTGTGGTCTACTGCTGACATCCACCATATAAAGCATTACTGTCATTATTGTTACCATATCTCCACTTCAGTTAGTTCATGATTTACTGCTGCTGTGCATTTGTGTCTCTCTATCACAGGTTCCACTGCTACTGTAATCATTCTATCATTCATTGTAATTCATTGTCATTTCATCTTTCATTGTAATTGTACAATATGTCTGTGTTGATTTGTACATGTGACATCCATTGCACGTCTGTCCGTCCTGGGAGAGGGATCCCTTCTCTGTGGCTCTCCCTGAGGTTTCTTCCACATTTTTTCCCTGTTAATAGGGTTTTTTGTGGGCAAGTTTTTCCTCACTCGAACCGAGGGTCTAAGGACAGAGGGTGTCACTCCCTGTACAGATTGTAAAGCCCTCTGAGGCAAAACATGTTTTGTGAATTTGGGCTATACAAATAAAATTTGATTTGATTTGATTTGATTTGATGTTAGCAATTAGCATCTACTTAATTTTTAGTGGCTTAAAAGTCATGCTAACACTAAACCAATGTTAAAATAATTGGCTAGCGCATTATGCAAATTGATAACATTAGCGGCTAATGCTAATTTTTAGTGGTAGAATCTGGTGGTAGCATTAGTGGCAGCATTAGCATGTTAGCGAATAGCATATTAGCAATTAGCATGTTAGCATTAGCATGTTAGCAATTTGCATCTGTTTCATTTTTAGGGGCTTAAAAGACATGCTAACACTAAACCAATGTTAAAATTGGTGGCTAGCGCATCATGCTAATTGCTAACATTAGCGGCTAATGCTAATTTTTAGCGGTAGAATTTGGTGGTAGCATTAGTGGCAGCATTAGCATGTTAGCGAATAGCATATTAGCAATTAGCATTTTAGCATTAGCATGTTAGCAATTTGCATCTATTTCATTTTTAGGGACTTAAAAGACATGCTAACACCAAACCAATGTTAAAATTGGTGGCTAGCGCATCATGCTAATTGCTAACATTAGCAGCCAATGGCAACAGCCCATTCAGCACTTCAAAATTTCCGCGGGAAATTTCTTGTTAGTGGCTCGTGCCAATAAACTAATTTTCTAGCCCTACTCCCATTGCATAGTTTCTGCGGGAAATTTCTTGTTAGTGGCTCGTGCCAATAAACTAATTTTCTAGCCCTACTCCCATTGCATAGTTAGTTAGGATTAGCGTTTTCTGTCGCTAACTCGTCCCGCACAGTTCATCCCACATACATGAATAATACATCAAAACGTGCGGCTCGATCGGAGCGAGTGTGCTATTACTTCCTAAACATATGCTAACATAGCTAACATAGAATCATTTTTCTAATATATGCTATGTTAGCATATGTTAGCACATGTTAGCACTTATACTACAGCCTCTGCAATAGCAACTGCGAGGATAAGATTAGGGAGAAAAATTGTAGCATGTTAGCATCGTAGCATCGTAGTATTGTATCATATCATCTTAGCGCAAACTACTGCCGACACAGCCCCACTCTCGCGATTTCCCGCAGGGGAATTGTCTAGTTATGTTTATTGTTATGTTTTAAGCTTGTGATGTACTAATTATTCCTTTTCAGAGACACACATGCAAACATACCAAACACTTTCTTACTCCCCTCTCCAAGAGTGACCAAGGAAGTGGATCAGATAAGGGGTTGTAAATAACTTCCTCCCAGAACCAGACCCTGACCTGTATTTCTCTCCTCTAAATAAGAGCCTATGTTTGATAATATGACTATCGAAATTGCAATAACCTGGTAAGTTATATATTGTTGTTCAGGAAGTGCTAACGATCACAATGCCCTTGAGCAAGGCACCTTGTACGATAAAGTTAGCCCAAATTCACATAATTCGTCATAGTAAAGAAGTATCAATCTTTAAAAGTATTTTCCCTCTCTTTTAATCATTGTTGAAGTTAAAGAATGTAGAACCTTAGATATGTTCTTATACCAATAGTAGCTTTTACATGAAACCATAACTATTGGAATTGTTATTTTAGAAACCACAACTTTTTAGTATTAGCAAAATGTCACTGTAAAGATGACCTGAGTTTATTCATTTATTAATGCTTTTGAATTATTTTGATTTCGCCATTCAGATACGTCATCTTGTCGTGTTGTAATGTTGAGTGTTGTCGCATACGAAAACATTGCTAACGAGCCATGATGTGTGATGGAATGGTTACATTTAGTAATATAAAATAGGTTAAGAAGATCAGGCAATACAGTTTTTTACAATCGCTAACAAGCGCTTACCCATACTTCAGATATTTTTTCTAAACTCTTAACACAGATTCACACCTACAAAACACAATTGGCCAAATGGATAATTTTCTTCTCAAAAACACATTTTGTTAAATATATACTAACTCTTTATTTCAAAATAGAAGATATCTTTCTCTGCACACACCAACTTACCAAAACACTGGAAATATGACTCAAAATGAAATGATTCTGTCAAAGAATAACTCTTGTTTTCACTTCACAAGGTACATGCAGTGAATCAAAGTACACCAGGTTTCAAAATACTGACATTACAAAAACTGCATAGACTTTTATGCTTCAGTTTTACAGGTATTTGTATGCAAAGCATGCAATCCACTGTTTTTACACTAAATTTTTTGGTTGGGAACTCTATGTCCACATGTATTGTTCACATTCAAAAGCATTCCAGTAAAAAGCAAATCATTTTTTTTCCTTTACTGTTTACTACAGGGGGCACAGTAGAAATACAGTTTACAGTATGATAGAACATAAAAGGTTTTACAGTGTTGCTTACAGTACAGCAACAAAATATCCATGAAACACACAAGAGTATTCTGAACAAAAAAATACAACAGCAAAAAGCCCAGATTGAGGGGGGGTGTAACTAAAAAAAAGCACAAAATGACTGTATGTAGTCTCTATGATCTTCAGGGTTACGCCACATGTTTTCATCAACATCGCATCAGATATTATCTAAGGCGATGCACGTGCAATAAAAGCGCTTGGTATGTCGGATCCACCCTTGGCAATCATGAACTGTGATGTCCCTGCAGCCAGCACCCATGGCTTCAAGGAGGGACATCTGGTCATGTGGCTAATGGTCATCAACCTTCCACCTCCATACAGAAAAGAACTCCTCTATGAGGTTGAGGAAAGATGAATAGGGTGGAAGGGAGAGATGTACCAGTCTTGGGTGGTGAAGAAAACTTTGAAGGGGCATTGAAATTGACATGCCTGGGGCAATTCCAGCCATATACTGACCTCTGATATGACCTCTCCTGCTTCTGCTGCCCTGCTGATCAGAGTTTCCTCTTTTGTCCTTTTGTTCTGACAAAGTCTGGAGCAATCTCTGCCCCTCCACTGAGTTCATCCTCTTGTGTAAAGTTGACCTTGACTAACCAATATGCAACCACACCTGGGGACAGGGTATATCTGTGCTCTGGCCCTACATTCAGGGTCAGTCTCCAGTCTCTGACCCACTCTGTGTCGGTAGGCTCACCATGACCTGGAACTCCAATAAACTTGCAACACTTCACCAAACTTGGAACTAGACTTGGATTGTTTTTTTTCTCCAACACTGGACTTCAAACCATGTTGTTAGCGATTGAAAAAAACTATATCAGCTGAGATATGTTGTTTTTGAACTGATATCATTGCAGAAGAAGAGGTTTTTATACTGTATCTAAGGTTTGGAATATTGCTTTTGCTATTGTGGTATGTTGTGTGTTAACATTTGAAAATAATACAAAAACTATCCATAATTTTGTTGGGAGGTACAGCTGGTGGTAATGGTAAATGGTAAATGGCCTTGCTTTTATATAGCGCTTTTCTACCTATTGGTACTCAAAGCGCTTTTACAGTCAGAGACACATCTACCCATTCACTCACACAAGCACGCACACATTCACACACCAGTGCCACGCACTGGGAGCAACTGGGGGTTCAGTGTCTTGCTCAAGGACACTTCGACATGTGGCACATTCCGGGGATCGAACCGCTAACCCTCTGGTTCGTGGACAACCCGCTCTACCTACTGAGCCCCCTTGTGGAAATGTGTTCACTGACTGCATATTGTGTGAAAACGACATGAAATGTGTGAATGGTATGGCCACAAAAGACCGATGCTGTGCTAATTGTGTTTAGAGTTTTGAAAATGTGACCACTGATTGGACATACGCTTGTTAGCGACTGACAAAAACTGTAAGACGTCTCAAGACAAAGGAGTAGGCGTTCTCTTCACTTTCTGCGCGAAGAATTTGGAAACCCGACCCAAACACGCCCTGAATAATTAACTCATAAAAACAGAGAGACGCTCCCTTTTCTCCGTACTTTTCTTTTTCTTGGGCACTTTACTTTTGGACTTTTCTTTTGCACTTTCCACTTTCTGACTTTCCACTTTCTAGCACATTCTAGTTTTAATTTCCATTTTCGTTTACGTTTTAGTTCTTCTTTACGTACTTAGTCACGTTTAAACTTAGTAACTTTGTTTCAAGAACAACTTGAATATTTCAAGCTCTGTTTGTTTCTCGTCAGATGTTTTTCCCTGACGTACAATTTTTATAGTGACTTAAATATTTTTCTAGCTTTATTAAATTTTATACTCTACGAACCGAAGTACTAATCCACATCGTTATAAATTAGCCATTGTAGACAGCTGGGATATCAGAGAAAGACCCAATCTCTTCGACGGATCAAGAAACCAAGAAGCTGTTGCCATAGCAACGACATCAAGAAGACGTGACGATCCGGATTCTTTCTTTAAACACAAAGACATTGCCAAGTGTCTACTGCCTTTGACTGAACACCTACAACGCTCTCAAGCGAAGCTGGGTGTTGGAGTTGCAGACCAAGCAATGAGTCCTGTTTACTGGTCCAAGAGAGGCCCGCATCAGCTGTGCCGTTATCGTCACCAACTCATCACACCGACGCTCCGCCATCACCGACGCCGAGAATACTCTACGGAAAAGTAGGCTGAATCGTTCCTACCTCTTAAGACAGAGTTGGTGTCACAACTTTGAAACTCCCTACTAACATCTTTTAAAGAAGATTGATTAGATTAGGTAGGCTATCAAATCCATTCCCTTTTAGATTAAACCTTAAAACATCTCCATCTCTCACCATCGCTCCAGAAATTAACATATTCGTTTTATTTGATTATCCATGCATATTCTATTACTCCCTCATTTATTCATAGTTTTCACTTTATTAAATAAATATTTTTTCACACTTAACAAGTTGTTTGTGGTGTTGTTTACGGCAGAGAATGACTGGTAAAAATTGTAGTAAAGGATTCATCCTTCAGATATGCAAATTATTTAACCGAGACTGATAAACTGATTTAAACCGTGTTCTTCCTACGATAACAGGAGGTGGTGCCCTAACGAGACAATTTTAAAAGTGTATGTTACCCTACAATTATATTATATTATATTATATTATATAACTCGCGACATTCATGTTGTCATTTGTCAATCATGTCAACGTGGCCACTGGAAATCAAGTAGCCTAAATAGCCTAAGCCTAAAGCTTAAAGTTACGCTGTTCAAAAAAATTTGTACAATGTCATCGTTACAAAAAAATAAATAAAATAAAAATGTTATTTTATGGTCTAGAATGTACGTGGATTCATTAGTCGGTTAAGTTTCGTTTCTCTGCCGAGTGAGTGGCGAATCCGCCGAGATTCGTGAGTGACGGATCTGCAGGGACTCATGAGTAGCGAATCTGCCGGGATTCATGAGTGATGGATCCGCAGGGACTCATGAGTAGCAAATCCTCAGTGATTCATGAGTGACGGATCAGCAGGGATTCGTGAGTGACGGATCCGCAGCGATTCATGAGTGAGGAAGGGACTCAGTAGCGCCACTCCACTCC
Source organism: Planiliza haematocheilus (assembly GCA_005024645.1). Lineage (NCBI taxonomy): Eukaryota > Metazoa > Chordata > Actinopteri > Mugiliformes > Mugilidae > Planiliza > Planiliza haematocheilus. Next base: position 45,366 of record SRSE01000460.1, on the reverse strand, counting down.
AGTGGCTGAGTGCCGTAGTTTGCTATAGTGGCCAAGTCGGGTATTACATTTTGTTTCTCTGCCGAGTGAGATGTAAGATGTTTGAATGATGCCGTTTATTGATTATATATCAATCAAATGTGGTAGGACTCAACTGAGCCGGATCAATAGACGTCTCGATCCGTGATTCTTGAGTCTTCTTTGGTGGCCGGTTCAATGAGCCGGATCCCAAATCTTTTTTCCACCGCTAATTTCTATATCCAAGAACATAACATATAGCCACTAGTGCTACTAATTCTGATATCCCACATATTGGGTCTTCTGTGAGATTTTTGAGCTGGAATATCAAAAGCATGGGGAGTCCGATTAAAAGGTTGAGGATATTTGAAGCATCTTAAAGCTGAAATAGTGTTTCTGCAGGAAACCCACATGCGCACCAAAGATCAGGTCAGACTTAAGTGTCCCTGGGTTTCTGAGGTGTTTCATCCAAATTTCAATTTCAAAGCTAGGGGGGTTGCCATTTTTATTGGTAAGTCAATTAAATTTTCAGCTTCTAAGGCTATGTCAGACAAAAATGGTAGATACATGATTGTTACAGGTACACTATTCCATGTTCCCATTTTACTAGTTAACATATACGCCTCCAGTTTCCACACTTTATGAATACGCTCTTTGAATGTCTTCCCTCATTGAATAACAACCTCCTTATAATTGGTGGGGACATGAATTGTGTAATTGATCCCAGTCTTGACTGCTCTAGCCCACGAACTCTATCGTTAATGTCAAGTTCACTTTCAGATTTCATGTCCATGAATGGCTTCATTGATCCTGGGAGATTTTACAACGCTTATGCCAAGGAATATTCCTTCTTTTTACAGACACATCAGTCTTTCTCTCGGATTGATTATTACTTTATTGATGCTAATCTAATTCCCAACATATTGAGTGTTAATTACCATCCTATTGTTATTTCTGACCACGCCCATCTTTCTTTAGCTATTCAGTTTTCCATGACCCCAGTACTTAACATCTTAATACTTTATTTCTTTCAGATGAAAAGTTTAATGAATTTATTGCAGCTAAAATTGATGATTTTATTGTTATAGCCGTGGCCTACTGGTTAGCGCTTTGGGCTTCTAACTGGAGGGTTGCCGGTTCCAACCCCCGACCTGTAGAAAGCGGCTAAAGTGCCCTTGAGCAAGGCACCTAACCCCTCACTGCTCCCCGAGCGTCACTGTAGCATGGCACCTCACTGCTCCGGGTTAGTGTGTGCTTCACCTCACTGTGTGCTTTGTGTGTTCACTAATTCACGGATGGGATAAATGCAGAAACCAAATTCCTTGTATACGCAAGTATACTTGGCCGAGAGAATCTTAATCTTTAATCTTTAATCTATAAATCAAAATGAGATGGAAGCAATATCATGTTCACTGCTGTGGGAATCATTAAAAGCATACCTACGGGGACAAATAATTTCCTATTCAGCCCATCTGATCAAGTCCTGTGAAGCCAAATTGCAAGAACTCTATGAATATTATTAAATTGGACCAACAACTTGCTACTTGGCCCTCTCCCAATTTATTTAGACAACATCTTGATTTACAGACTGAATTTGATGTCATCACCACTAGCGATGCAGAGCGACTTCTCTTACGATCACGCTCCACATATTATGAACATGGCGATAAGGCTAGCCGGCTCCTACCGCACCAGCTACGTCACCAGGCAGCATCACGTATAAAAGACACAGTTTCTTAGGGATCCCACCGCAATAAATTCTGTTTTTCACTCATTCTATTCCTCTGTATATAAGTCTGAATTGTCACCTGACACCACAGGTGTGAATTTGTTCTTAGATAGCCTCACTTGATCAACCCAGATGTTGCTAAAGAACTTGATGCTTCATGCTTCATGCTGCTTCAATCACAGGGATAACAGAGAGAGACAGACAACCATTCACACTCACATACACACCTATGGTCAATGTAGAATCACCAATTAACCTAACAAGCATGTCTTTGGATGGTGGGAGGAAGCTGGAACCCACGCAGACACAGGGAGAACATGTTTTGAAAGAGTTTTGGCCACATAAGTGCAGTTCCAAGTATTTCCCAGCACACACCATGCATAATCTGCTGTAATGAAGAAATTCAGCAATACAATTTAAGTAGATTATCACCTCTCCAGGATGTACTCACTACAGTTTACACAGGCATGATGTCCCCGTGACTGCCATTCACAGTTTCTCACGGGTTGGATAAAATTAAAAATAGTCTCAGAGTGTAATAATTTCTTATAATGTGTAAAACCAACAGCAGGTTTGTATGTTCAAATATTCCTTTAATGTCTGATGCAACCTGTTGCAAGAGCTGACAATAAGAGGAGAAAACTGCTAGCATATATGGATTTAGGGGGTACAATTATTTTATCCCCTCCTGGCAATTAGAGCATATTATCTTTGTAATTACTATTATTATCACAATTAAAAAGGAAAGCATTTGTGAAAAGTGGTGTTCACGACACCTAACATTTCTCCCTTATCATGTTAAAATTCTTATTAAAAATCTGAAAATGCAATTATGTCAACCAGCAAAGAGTCATTAAATCCAGCATGAAAGCCTTACTGATATCAAATGGGGTAGATTTTCCCCTCTTTCCTAGCCTAACTCTCTCTCTTTCTCCACAATACAGCAAAGCTCTGTCACGCTCTGCAAAAGCTCCACAAAGGACACTATGGTCCCATTAGCCAAGTAAACAAATCAGTGAGTGAAATGAGATGCTTTTTATACTGAAACAATGGATTCCCCATGGGAGAAAATATGGCAAGAGATGAAACCCAAATATGAGTCACATGACACATGAATGATGAGATGGTGGGTTTGAGTGAAACAGGCCATATCCATGCTAAAGAGATGAAAAATCCAGAGGCTGGATTGTGGATTGAAATGAGTATACTCTGAAATTGGGATTTACTTGCAATTCTGGAGTACAGTTTAACATTCACAGCAAGACACTTGCTTCCATTTGATAATTTAAATGGAAAATCTGCTTAGGAAATGGTTTTGACTGTATTTTATATTGCATTAGGCTGCATTTGACAACCTATATGTCAAATTAAAGGATTTGGACCAAAATGATAAATGTAAAATCCCACCTTGGAAAAGAACGACTTTCTATCCCTCTGAAATAGGGCTGTGCAATTAATCGAATTTTGATCACGATTTCGATTCTTGGTTCAAACGATCTCCAAATTAATAAAATCGAGTTGGAACGATTCTTTTGCCATTTTCAGTTGTCTGTGAGGTTTTTCCTGAAAGAGACACGCATGCGCAATTCATTCGCTCCCCCAGAGCATTCAATGCGGGAGGACGGTCCCGTTTGGTCGATAGAAAGGGTAAAATAGTTCTCTTGTATGGCAACACTTCGGATTCGAAGAATCCGACGAAGCACAGGCACACATAATGTGCAAAATGTGCATCCAGTGTTGTGCCTGAACGCGTTCAATGAACGAAAGTTCATGAACTCGTTCATATTTTGGTGAACTATGAACTGAACCGTTCGTATTTCCGATTGAGGAACTTTATTGCGAACGCGTTCATTCTGACGTCTGTGAACGGCATTCATACACGTTCTATTTTCGTTCAAAACTATGCCAGATTTCCAGTGAACCCCCCAAACACCGTGAACTGTGCTTAACGGCGCTGCGGAAAACCATCCGACGTGGCAACAGATTTGCACCTCGACACCGCTCGTCGCCCTGTCGCACAAACAAAACGTCATCACAACAAAGCATGGGCTATGGAGGAGGAAGGCAACAGTCCGGAGCTCTCAGACTGCACAGCATATGAACATTTAAAAGAGTTTTTCGGCAAAGACAGTACTGACGTAGAAGGTTGAAACGTGACTTTTGTCTGTAAACTTTGCCCGCCCGGTTTGAAAAAGAAAGTCCGCACATCGAACATGACAACATGTATTTTTGCAGTCTTTTTTCTTTAGGTTCCTTTTTTGGAATTTGATGTGAGTTGTTTCAAGTTTGTAAAAATACTGAAATAGAGAGCATAAAAAACATTTGCACCTTAAGGACTACAGTTCTGATTGTCTTTATAATAAAGACCATTTAAGCAGCAAGTTTGTCCTCATATTTTTATTGCAGCTGCTACTGGTGTAGACTGAATGGGTGGCAACAACGCATTAGGCAAATACCAGTATCCTGAGGGCTGTCTACTCGATGCTAACTTAAATTCTCATTCAAACAGTGTAGAATTGCCGTCTGTGGTGCTACAGTGGGCAGTGACAGTAATTTTGACAAATAGCTCGCAGCAATGTATTGGAGGTAGAAAAAAAAAAATGTAAAAAGAACTAAAAAATACAGTCACAGTTTTTTTTGCCGAAATGCCGAATAAATGCATATTATTTTCAAACTCAAAAAGAATCATTTGAAGAATCGTGATTTCAATCTTGACCATAAAAATCGTGATTCTCATTTTTTCCAAAATCGAGCAGCCCTACTCTGAAATGCATAATGTAAAAACTCTGCACCATGCTAAGTGATCTCAGGTTGCCATCTCAAACTGTCCTATTTGTCTTCACGTAGCACTATCTCTGCAGTTATTGTACAGCAGCCTCTTCTATAAGTGTGATGGTTCCCTGAGTGCAAATGGGATTTTGGTTCCTGGCTCTGAAGCCAGAGAAGATCAGAAGCAGATGGAGGTGACTGCTCTTGACGGTTTCCAGGTTGGTTGTTTCATTGCTGTCCAGGGACAGATGAGACCCTCTGTACTGCTACTTTAACACAGAGGTGCTATAAGTACATCTGAATGAGTATTGATTATCTCAGGTATCATGTGCAGCAAGACATTAGCTCATGAGAGCTAATCAGGCAAACTTACTCACATACAGGACCCCAGTAATAGTGAAAAAATAAAAGTTTGAAACTTGCTGAAAGGGTAACTATCTCAACAGCACTTCATCAAACAGGAATTTATGGTTGAGCTGCTAGAGGAAAGACATTCTGAACAAAAGGTGCATGGCAGCCTGAAGTTGGGTAAAGGGAAGAAAAAAGATTCTCTGATCTCATCAAAAACTATTTGGACAGAACTCCAAGCACTATATCTGGAGAACATTCCGTCACTCCTCATTATCTCTACAGAGAAACATGATAGTGGGGTTATTCTATGGGAGTGCATCTCAGTGGTAGGGCCAGGAACTGTGGTCTAAAGCTGAATAAGCATTGGGGTGCAGCCAAATACAGAGCGCAGAGTAGTTTATTGTAGTGAGTTGATTATAGATGTAAAATATGACAAAGTGTAAAAAAGGTGACTAGCCAAATTCAGTTATTCAATTATTATGAAAATAGGTCTGGTAACAGACTCTTTAATTGCACACAAAGCCATTTTATTGCAAATAAACTGATAAAGTTGTAATTCGCCAGAATTGCCTGACTAGTAGCAGATAGGAAATAAGAGGACAAGAGCTCTGTACCAGAGAAAAAGAAAGTGGAGGACACGAGAGTGGAGAGAGAAGAAAGAAGGAGAACATGTGTTTGGTGCATTGTCCCCCAGCAGCCTAGGCCTATAGCAGCATAACTAAGGGATGGTTTAGTCCAGCCCTAACTATAAGCTTGATCAAAAAGGAAAGTCTTAAGTCTGACCTTAAAAATAGAGAGAGTGTCTGCTTCCCAAACCCAGACTGGGAGCTGGTTCCACAGGAGAGGAGCCTGATAGCTGAAAGCTCTACCTCCCATTCTACTTCTTGAAATTCTAGGAACCACAAGTAGGCCTGCACTTTCAGACCGAAGTGATCTGTTGGGATGATATGGTACAATGAGGTCTTTAAGATATGATGGAGCTAGGCCTTTGAGGGCCTTGTATGTAAGGAGGAGGATTTTAAATTCTATTCTAGACTTTAAGGGGAGCCAGTGAAGAGAAGCTAAAGCTGGAGTAATATGATCTCTTTTGCTAATTCCTGTCAATGCTCTTGCTGCGGCATATTGAATCAGTTGGAGGCTTTTTAAAGAGTTATTTGGGAAGCCAGACAGTAATGAATTACAGTAATCCAGTCTGGAAGACACAAATGCATGAACTAGTTTCTCAGCGTCATTCTGAGACAGGATGTTCCTAATTTTGATGATATTACGTAGATGAAAGAAGGCAGTCCTGGTTACTTGCTTAATGTGACATTTAAAGGACATATCCTCATCAAATATAACACCAAGGTTTTTCACAGTAGTACTGGAGGCCAAGGTAATGCCATCCAAAGAAACCACATGATTAGATAAGGAATCTCTGAGATGCTTAGGACCAAATACAATAACTTCTGTTTTGAGTAAGAAATCACACGTCATCCAAGCCTTTATGTCTTTAAGGCATGCTTGGAATTTAACCAGCTGATTAGTTTCATCTGGCTTCATAGATAAATATAGCTGGGTGTCATCTGCGTAACAATGGAAGTTTATGCCATGTTTTCTAATAATCTTCCCTAATGGCAACATGTATAATGTGAAGAGAATTGGTCCTAGCACAGAACCCTGAGGAACTCCATAACTTACTTTTGTATAAGTAGAGGAATCATGGTTGATATGAACAAACTGGAATCTGTCAGACAGATAGGATTCAAACCAATCTAATGCAGTTCCTTTAATCTGGATCTCACTTTCAAGTCTCTGTAGTAGAATATTATGATCATTAGTGTCAAATGCAGCACTAGTATAGAGACAAGTCCACTATCTGAAGCCATGAGGAGATCATTGGTAACTTTAACCAGAGCTGTTTCTGTACTATGATGAACTCTAAAACCTGACTGAAACTCTTCAAACAGACCATTCCTGTTTAAGTGGTCACACAACTGATTAGCAACAACTTTTTCTAGAATTTTGGAAATAAAAGGAAGGTTGGAGATTGGTCTATAGTTGGCTAAAACATGTGGATCTAGAGTGGCTTTCTTAAGTAGGGGCTTAATAACAACAATCTTAAAAGACTGAGGCACATATCCTGTTAATAAAGATACATTTATCTGGTTCAATGTGGAGGTGTTAATTAATGGAAGAACGTCTTTGAGCAATTTAATTGGGATTGGATCTAGAAGACAGGTTGATGGTTTAGATGCTTTAATTATTGAAGATAGCTCGAAAAGATCTACGGGGGTGAAGGATTCCAGATGTTGATAAGGTCTAACAGAAGTTTCTAAAGTCACTATACTTACATCTTTGACAGCCGTCGGAAGGATGCCTTGAATGTTTTCTCTAATGCCAACAATTTTATTGGTAAAGAAGCTGATGAAGTCATTACTACTGAGGGCCAAAGGAATAGATGGCTCAACAGAGCTGTGGCTCATTGTCAGCCTGGCTACAGTGCTGAAAAGAAATCTGGGGTTGTTCTTGTTTTCTTCTATTAATGATGAATAGTATGCTGTTCTAATACTACGGAGAGCTTTTTTATACGTTGTTAAACTATCTTTCCAGGCTATGTGAGCTTCTTCAGAATTAGTGGAATGCCAAATTCTTTCTAGCTTTCGGGCTACCTGTTTTAAACAACGCAACTGCGAATTATACCAGGGAGCTAGCCTCTTCCGATTCATGACCTTCTTTTTCAGAGGAGCAATTGAGTTTAGAGCTGAACTAAGCGATGCTGCAGTGCCATCGACAAAATCATCTAATAGTGCAGGAGTTAAATTGTGGTTGCTGTCGTCCACATCATTGACACATGGCACTGGGATATATAAAGAAGGAATTAATTCTTTATATGTAGTTACAGCATCATCAGATAAACATCTGCTATAATGATATGTCATTACAACAGATGTTCTTGCGTAATCCATTATAGTAAAATCAAAGGTTATGAGAAAATGGTCAGACAAAAGAGGGTTATGCCTAAATATTGTTAAACATTCAGTTTCTATGCCGTATGTTAGGACCAGATCTAAGGTGTGATTAAAACTGTGAGTTGATCCATTTATATTCTGAGAAAAGCCAATTGAATCTAATAATGATGTACATGAGGAGCTAAGGCTGTCACTGACAACATCAACACGGATGTTAAAGTCACCTACTATAATGACTTTATCTGTTCTAAGAACTAAATCACATAGAAACTCAGAGAATTCAGCTAAAAACTCAGAATAAGGAGCAGGTGGGCGATATACCACAACAAAAAGAATTGTTTTTTGTGTCTTCCGGCCTGGATGAGCAAGACTAAGGGTAAGACTTTCAAATGAATTAAAGCTCTCCTTAGGTCTAGGATTAATAGATAAGTCAGAGTGGAAGATTGTTGCCACTCCTCCTCCTCTACCTGTGTTTCTAGGAATGTGATAATTACTATGACTGGGTGGCGTAGACTCATTTAAACTAACATATTCATCATCCTGCAGCCACATTTCAGTCAAACTAAATAGATCAATCTGATGATCAGTTATCAGATCATTCACTAAAAGAGATTTTGATGAGAGATATTTAAAAGACCACATTTAAAGTGTGTAAGACTACAACTCTGCCTCCTGGTCTGAACTCTGGATTGTCATGGTTTTGGGGAGTTAATAAAATTAGCCATATTTCTAGAGATGAGTGCAGCACCCGCTAAAGTGGGGTGGATGCCATCTCGCCTAAACAGACCAGGTTTTCCCCAGAAAGTGTGCCAATTGTCAATGAAGAACCACGTTGTTTTCTGGACACCACCTAGATAACCAGCGATGGAATGATGACGTGCGACTAAACATGTCATCATTGGTCAGATTGGGCAGGGGACCAGAGAAAACTACGGAGTCCGACATGGTTTTAGCAAACTTGCACACCGATTCAACATTAAGTTTTGTGACCTCCGATTGGCGTAACCGGGTGTCGTTACTGCCGACGTGAATAACAATTTTACCATATTTAACCTTAGCCTTAGCCAGCAGTTTCAGATAAGATTTGGTGTCGCCCGCTCTGGCCCCTGGAATGCATTTAACTATGGTCGCTGGATTCTCTATCTTCACGTTCCGCAAAATAGAGTCACCAATCACCAGAGTTGGTTTCTCAGCGGGCGTGTCGCTGAGTGGGGAAAATCGGTTGGAGACGCGAAGGGTTTGGTGGTGATCATTGACTGTATATACTATGGACAAACCGTTCGTGACGTCACCCATTGGTTTCTGAATTCAAAAATGAAGCCTCTAGTAGGCGGAGCCTTCGGTCGCCATGTTGGATTTGCTTTACTCCGCCCACACGCGGATACTCCAAATATGGACATGGGCGTCGTGTTGGGCCGGACCTGAGGCAGCCTGGACGCTAAAACCCGCCCACTCAACTCTCCGCTACCGTGTTAGCTCAGGCTACTGAGCTAGGCTAATCGCTATCCGCGGTGCTAGCAGCTGGCTAACACGGCAAAGCGGCCAACTCTCCCTTTTTCCGTCTTCCCAGAACCCCAGCTCACCTTGCTTGAGGTAAGTTCACCCGAAGCTATGTAACACTCGAAATAATGAATTATGTTTTCATTTTAGTTATACTATACAAATAAACGTATTAAATAACAGCTGTAGATTTTGTCTTGTTGAACTTTGTCAAGTTGTCGTAAAACATACGTCCAGAATCAAATAACTTCACATTTAAACTTTTATGTTGTATTTTTAATTCATAATTCAATTTTACACAACTTTAATGGATTATATTCCTTAAATATGTTTACTCTCATTAACAATGCTACGTGTGGTGGTTGCTGTTTAAAGTTCTTAGCGTAAATGACATTATGATCTGAAAAAGACAAGTACATTTATATTTATTACAAGATGATTCTCTTTCAGTAACTATGTATCAATACCAATTGGTATTATTTTTTAACCCTTCAAATGTGACAATAGTTTAGTTAACTTATACTTTTTTCTCTTACACAGATATAGTGTGGATAATTGGTGACAGGTGGGGCTTAGAGAGCTGTGACCAGAAGCAACCTCAGTCTGCTGGATGTCCTCATCTGTTGATTTGGCTGGGTGGACTACAGTGGAAAGGAGTTCTTCCCTTCCTCTTTTGTTCCATAGCAAATATTTTTATAGATTACATTAAAATCCTGTTTTGCACTCCCTTTGTCTTTCATGCTTACTGTAATCTTTCACAATTGTCACTGTTAATCTGAAAGTTAAAAAATAACAGGCAATGGTGTTCAACACACGAGATAGAATACACAATTATAATTTATGTAGAAAGGTAACAAAAAACTGCTAAAATTGCCACAATATTAACACTGAAAACTGATGAATGTCAGCAAGTCCAACATTTGTTGTTAATTTAAATTATATTTGGTCTTTTCTATATTAATAAGAAAAGTATTACTGTTATACAAGCAGTGGTTTAACAAGTTATGATCAAGTCATGCACTCAGGGAAACATCAACATTATAAACAACACATTTCCAAGTTGTTTAGTATGCTTTAATGTGTTAACAGGTGTAACAGTAATTACAAATACTTCTGTCTTGTGAAATAAGTAACGTTTTCAACCTCTTTATTATTGTTGTTAGTGTTGATTGTTGCCCAGATTTGTCTCTACCAAAGTGTCCTACAGAAGAAAAAGGGAACTGGTTAATAACAGTGGCAGAAAGAAATATTATGGTATGTCTGTTGCAGGCCAGGAACACTAGATAAACATATTATAAGAAACTAAAAAGTACAAGGACTTAAGGATAAACACATAAAAATATGACAGAACCTACACTGGAGAACCTGTGTCTGACATCTGTAGCAACAAAGGCCTGTTCAAATATGTCATTGATTTTAAGATACACAAATCATATTGTAATTGCACATAGGTCGCCAATTTTAAAAATAATTTTAAGCTATTCTGACATTAACGTCCCCTCAAGATTAGCACTACAGTAGCAAGCTAACAAGCCGAGCTAACGCGCCTGTTTTGTTAAGCGCAAACACAAATGCTTGCTAATTAGTACAAATATATTTAGAATAAAACCAGTATTTCACTCACCGAAAAAACTGGAGAGCAGATTTCTTTAGAGGTCTGGTAGAACAATTAACCGAACAACAAGTCATTCAGTGGTATCTACATACAATTTTCCAAAACAGACTAAGCACGGTTGGATGCTCGACATTAATTAGTTTAAGAAGTGGGGACTAGCGGAGAGACCAAAGCTAGCAGCTACCGCCAAGGGACCGGCCCATACGTCACCTGTCACTCAAGGTGGGAACGCCCTTAATTATGCAGAATTTTAAACCTTAATAAAAAATAAACGAACGCGTTAGAAAAAAATTCACCCCCCGTACAGTTGTCATGAATAGTGAAATAATGCATTGAGACTAAAACCATTTTTTGTACCAGGCTGTAAACATGTTTAATATTGCTGTAAAGTTGGGCGTTTTAACATGGGTGTCTATGGGGATTTGCTCCCTTTTGGAGCCAGCCTCAAGCGGTCACTCGATGAACTGCAGTTTTTTGCACTTCCGCATTGGCTTCATTTTTCAGACCCGGAGGTTGGCGCCTGGTGGTGATCCTGGTGGTGATACTGTGTTTCCTTCGTACCGTCACCCAGCCGCCCTGGTTTCCCGGCTGCTCGGGAGCTGTCAGGGGGGCAGCTAACTGGGGCTACGCTAACAGGAGCTACTCTTGGTCGGTCCGCACCAGCTACAGGGCCCTGGCTAGCTGCTGGTTTGTTTTTAACGGTGCGGAGCCGTGCTTCCAATTCGGAAAGCCTCGCCTCCAATGCTACGAATAAACTACATTTATTACACATACCATTACCACTAAAGGAGGCAGAGGAGTAACTAAACATGTGGCATGAGACACAGGACAGAGAAGGGGAAGCAGAGGGAGAAGCCATGGTTAAGTCGCTAAAGTTAGCAGACAAAGTTTGGTAAGAAGAGGGATTATGTGTGGTTCAAAAAGTAGCAGTGGTGTTTGAAGATACCCAAAAAGTTCTCACTATAAACCGAACGGTTTTTGAAATTAGAGCGAAGCTAACAGTCCGTAAACAGCAATACCACACGGTGCAGAAGCAGGAAATGACACAATACGCTTACTCACGTGACGCACGTTCAGCTCTCTTAGAGGTATGTACATTGTGTGCAGTACAATAAAATGCAGTAGATAACTGAATATACAAGCTTGCCATATGTTCAGCCCAGTAACTTACATGTAACGTATGCCAAAATGATAGCTGCATGAACAAATCCCAACTACAAATCATCATATCATGGTATAATGTGATGTTTCTACTATATTGTTCTAGCTCCCCATTAGACTGTTGTGATGCTCTTGAGTGAGTTTATATGTCTGTTTTTCACATCACACCTGCATACAACTGCTCCCTCCCACTATCTTTATTACACATAATATTAATGTAGAGCTGGGTGGAGGTTGACATTTTTATTGAATTATTTACAAGGGAAAATAATGACTGTGGGGTCTCAGCACTAAACAAATAAATAAATAAATCAATCACATCACAAATCAAATCAAGTGATGATGTATGTGGAGCAGAATGTTATTGGGTTAGGTAATAGGTGTCAGCGATTGCAATGCCAGCAATGGTAGAGCGCATGGGTTTGTTCCAGGGACATATTTGGAATTTACTTTTTTAATTCTCCCTCACAGGCTGTCAGATGATGTGAAGATTCTGTAAGTTATTGCTGCAAGTTTTATTGGACTGTGGGACTGAGCACAGTGACTTCTAGTGACTCCAAGACAAAGACATATTGTTTTGACTCTCTTTGATTGAACACACTATCTTACACTTATGGAATTCATGGCATTCATCAATAATTCAGTACCTCGTTTTTCGATGAAATGTAAGGGTATCCTTGACCACACTTACTTCAGTAAACACAAATAGAACACAGCAGAAAAACTCGACAGTGATTTAATAATTTAAATTGTAAAATTGTTTACATACAGTAACTGGAATGCTCAAAATAATTAATTAGAATGAGTAGAAAATCAAAATCTCCTTAAAAGTTGTACTTGAGTGCTTTTGAGTTTATTAAACTTGTAATTTTTGATTAATATGAATTTCCTGCATTTTTATGTACCTGCTACTACTTAAAATTATTAACTCAGTTATTTAATATTATATGAATTAAACATGAATTTAACTATTATTTTGAAAGAACAAATAAACAAATAAAATCCAGAATGAATTAAGAACTAAATTAGTTGCAAAATGCATAAATTACATATATATATATATATATATATATATATATATATATATTTTTTTTTTTTTTTTTAAAAAGGGGGAAAAAACACGCGTCCACCGGAAACGCTCACATATTTTATTTTGTAGTATTTGGGTGCACTTGCGTCACCGTAGCCGAGGAGAAGAGCGGGATACTAACCGACCGGAGTTCGGAGTTGTGAACGTAAGTAGTTAAAATAAAACTTGCTTGAATGTTTGTTTCGGTAAGTGTTATTAGAAAGGATGAACTGAGTCACGTTTGCAATGTAAAACGGTTAACCGTTAGGTTAGCAAGCTAACATGCAAAGTCAACAGTTAGCTGTACTGGCCATAGGCTACATGGCTAGGCTAACCACCCCTATAAACGGGCTACTGTCCAACATCGAGCCTGCTTCAGCCCTACAGGAATTTGCGCTGAATTTTTCTCATCTGCTGATCTTGCGTTGTTATTAGCAATGCATTGTAACATGCATTAATGACCTTTGTACCGAGCAAAATATTACCCTTTTTTTTTTTTTTTTTTTTTTGGAGTGCCTTACAATACATTATAGTAATAGCATTTAATAACTTTTGTAACGCCAACACTGATAATCAAATTGTTTTCCGGATCACTTTGGAACTTATATATTTACTTATTTAGAAGTTATGTGATAGCAAAACTGGGTTACCCTGATATTCTCATGTTTTATGACTCTGTATGTCTGACAGACTTTTTCGCTACCACAGTACATGCATTAAATGTACAGTATATGGTGCAGTGCATCTGGAAAGTAATCACAGTGCTCCACCTTTTCCACATTTTGTTCTGTTACAGCTTTATTCCAAAATGGATTAAATTCATTTAATCGACTTCTACACACAAAACCCCATAATGTTTAGCAAATTCATTTTTCCTGGTTCTACTTTCGTTTGTTTTTAGGCATACACAGGCTTGCGAAGCACACGTACATAAAACAAACTAACTATTCTTTGGTACTACTACTCTTTGGTGGGCGAAAACATCACCTGAATTCTGACCTCAGTCCAAGTAATGTAAAATATAAACAAAACTAAAATAGGTACATCGCTCTCTGGTATCTAAATTATTAAAATTAGAAATGTTAAAATGTAAATAAAATAACAATATTTATATCTAGGCCGCAACACCCTCCCCCATTAAAAGAAATGTTACCAAACATTTTCTTCGTGTCTCAACTTTTGAACACTTCATGAAAGGGTAGGTAAGCATTTTTTTTTTCTTTTACAGGATCAAGATCAAGATCAAGATGCTTTATTGTCACAAGATAATGTACAAGTACATACACCGTGAAAAACTTTAGTTGGGGTGATGCTCCATGATAAATAAAATAAATAATAATAAAAACACAATACATATTAAAAGCTGAACTTATCTGAGATAAAAGCAACTAGATTAGAAACTAGTTAAAAAAAGTTAAAAACTCAGGACGGTATACAAGCTGTAATGTCACAGCGAGAGTTCTTTTATTGTGTGGACTTATTGAGCAGTCTTATAGCCTGGGGGAGAAAACTGTTTTTCAGTCTGTTGGTGCTGGCCTTGGTGCACTGGTATCTCCTCCCTGAGGGTAGTAACTTGAATAAGCTGTGGTGGGGGTGAGTGGGGTCTTTAATGATCAGGGACTTCTTGAGGCACCGCTGATTATACAGCTCCTCCAGACTGGGCAGTGCGCACTCAGTAATGCGCTCGGCTGAGCGCACCACCCTTCTGAGTGCCGTGCGGTCTTTCTCGGTGCAGCTCCCGTACCAGCTGGTGAAACTGTATGTCAGCAGGCTCTCAATCGTCCCTCGGTAGAAGGCCCTGGTGGTGTGAGGACTCAAGCCAAACTTCTTGAGTCGTCTGAGTCCATAAAGGCGTTGTTGTGCCTTGGCAACCATCGCAGTTGTATGTACTTCCCATCTCAGCTTCTCATGTATGTGCACACCTAAGTATTTAAAGGACTCCACCCTCTCTACCACATCTCCGTTGATGGTGAGAGGGAGATGTGGGTCCCTTCCCCGCCTAAAGTCAATGATGATCTCCTTGGTCTTGGAGATGTTCATCAGGAGGCGGTCCTCCTCACATCGCTCCCCCAGGTTGGCCACTTCCTCTCTGTACGCCGTCTCATCGTCCCCGGTGATCAGCCCCACCACCACGGTGTCATCCGCAAACTTCACGATGGAGGAAGATGGATGTGAGGCCACACAGTCGTGGGTGTAGAGGGAGTAAAGGAGCGGACTGAGGACACAGCCCTGTGGTGCTCCAATACTGAGGTTCAGTGAGGAGGACGTGCAGTTGCCCACTCTCACCACCTGGGGGCGGCCCGTCAGGAAGTCCAGGATCCAGTCGCACAAGGTTGCTTGCAGACCCAGGTCCTGGAGCTTATCGACGAGCCTAGATGGTACTATGGTGTTGAACGCGCTGCTGTAGTCAACAAATAGCATTCTGACGTAGGTGTTCCGGCCCTCCAGGTGGGAGAGTGCAGTATGGAGGACGTGGGCTATAGCGTCCTCTGTACTCCTGTTGGCACGGTAAGCAAACTGCAAAGGGTCCAGGGTGGGGGGAAGCAGGGAACATATTTGTGCTTTCACCAGTCCCTCAAAGCACTTACTGGCTATTGGGGTGAGGGCTATAGGGCGCCAGTCATTAAGACTGGTCACTTTGTGCTGTTTGGGGATGGGAATGATGATGCTGGACTTAAAACAAGTTGGAACAGTTCTGAGGGAGAGAGACTCATTAAATATGCCCGTGAACACCCCCGCCAGCTGGTGGGCGCAGGCTTTAAGGACTCGTCCAGGGATACCGTCTGGACCGGCTGCCTTGCGGGGGTTGATCCGACGGAAGGAGCAGCGGACATCAGCATCGGTGATGGTAAGAGGACAGTCCTGCTCTGCAATGGAGGGGGGTCGACGGAAGGTCTGCTCTCCCGCATAGGTGGTAGTGAGGGAGGTGCCAGTTGTGCTAGTGGGTGTGACAGAGGAATCAAACCTGGCATAGAACATATTAAGTTCATTGGGGAAGGAGGGTGTTGTTTGTGGGATTTGGGTGGTATTTCCCTTGTAGTCAGTTATAGCCCGGAGTCCGCACCATAGGTGTCTCGGGTTGGTAGTGACGAGCTTGGACTCCATTCGCTGACTGTACTCCCTCTTCGCCCGTCTAATGGTTGCCATGAGAGCGTATTTTGCCTTCTTATACTCCTCGAGAACCAGATTTGTAGGCCACAAGCCGAGTACGGAGAGCTGTCCGTACTTCAGCATTCAGCCATGGTTTCTGGTTAGGCATGATTTTCACTTTTCTCGTTGGGACAACCTCCTCAGTACACTTACTGATGTAGCTGGTGACAGTGTCAGTGTAGTCGTTCAGATTTCCTGCAGCCTTGAACGCATCCCAGTCTGTGTTGTCAAAACAGTCCTGAAGAATGGCTTCTGATTGGTCAGACCAGCAATGCACCTTCCTGTAGACGGGGGCTTCCCGTTTCAGCCTCTGCCTGTAGGCGGGGAGCAGCAGGATGGAGCAGTGGTCGGATTTGCCAAAAGCTGGACGAGGGAGGGCTCTGTAACCATTGCGGAAGGGAGTGTAGCAATGGTCCAGTGTGTTTACCCCGCGAGTTCCGAACTGGATATGTTGTTGGAGTTTAGGCATAAACTTTTTCAGGTTCGCCCGGTTAAAATCTCCCGCAACAACCAGCGATGTGTCCGGCTGTCGTGTCTCCTGCCTGCTGATCGCGCCGTGGAGTTCCTCCAGTGCAGCGTTTGTGTCAGAGTGTGGTGGGATGTAGACAGCGGCGATGGTCACCGACGTAAATTCCCTAGGAAGCCATCCGGGACGACACTGCAGCATGATGTACTCCATGTCGCGGGTGCTGGCTGTTCCGACTGTCACGATGTTCCCCTGGTTGCACCAGGCTCGGTTAACCAGGAGACAGACGCCTCCTCCCGTCTTCTTCCCAGAGAGAACCGTGTCACGGTCTGCTCGGTGGACAGAGAAGCCCGTGACTTCAATGGCATGATCCGGTACTCCAGCTGTCAGCCATGACTCCGTAAGACAGATCACATTACAGTTCTTAATGTCAGGCTGGAAATATGTCCGCGCTCGTAGGTCGTGCAGTTTGTTTTCTAGAGACTGCACGTTGGCCAGTAGAATGCTAGGGAGAGGAGCACGGTGTGCACGCCGCCTCAACCGCACCAGAACGCCGGCTCTCCTGCCCCTTCTTCTCCGCCGTAGCTCGGGGAATATGGAGATGGGATTCGGACATGTCCGGCGATGAGAGCGGCTCTCCGCCCTGATGTTTAGCAGCATGTTTTTGCTGTACGTGATTCTCGCCATTGTACTGCCGTCAAGGTTCCTAACTATGCTAAACTGGTAAAACTATGCTAAACTAATATAACCTGATATATCTAGATATCAGATTGTAATCAGAGTCCTGGCGCTAGAGAAACAATTGTTTCCAGACAATTGTTTGTGCGTGGAGCTCCCAACAAGTCGCCCTCTCCCTCCTCACGGCGCCATCGATGATGAGGTTGTACCATCTTGATAATCGATTATTTTTCTTTCTTTGCAAAAGTCT
This sequence comes from Planiliza haematocheilus, assembly GCA_005024645.1. NCBI lineage: Eukaryota > Metazoa > Chordata > Actinopteri > Mugiliformes > Mugilidae > Planiliza > Planiliza haematocheilus. The sequence goes on along the minus strand of SRSE01000460.1, from coordinate 27,680 downwards.
TTCATGGCCACAATACAGGATGAAATGTCCATGGTACATAGTAAGTATTGAAGGGGGCATAGTCCGTAGAAGCATTGGTGGGCACCTGCAAAACTTCACAAATGGGACAAGGAAATTACCATCTTGCACCCACAACTGCGTGTTAACTCATTTCATATTCATGTAGTCCCTACAACAGACTCATTCAGACCTGAAGTGGACGTCCCACATAGTCACTGTAAGGTAGAAGGCCCAGCAGAGACTGTATTTTCTGCATCAGCTCAGAAAGCTGCCTCAGGAACTGAAAATCTTCTACACTGCAATAGTCCAGTCTGTCTGACCACGTCCATCACTGTCTGGTTTGGATCCGCCACCAGACATGACAGGGACAGACTGCAGAGAACAATCAGGTTTGCAGAGAAGACCATTGGCACTAACCTTCCCTCCATCCAGGTCCTGTACCGGTCCAGGGTCAGGAAACGGGCCAGTAAAATCTCCACAGACCCCTCACACCCTGGTCACAACCTGTTTAGACTCCTCCCCTCAGGCCGGCATTTCAGAGCACTGTACGCCAAAACCACCCGACACAAGGACAGTTTCTTCCCCCGGGCTGTCGCTCTGATGAACTCTGAGCAGTCACACAGTGTGAGACCATCCACATGAATTAACAATAACTCTGCACTACTGTATATAGTCACTGTACAAATGGTTAGTGTAATATCTGCTCTTATTCTATATTTTATGTGTATAGATTGAGATTTATTTTATTTTATTTTTATTTTTAATTTTCTTTCACTTAAGTTTATGTGTTTATGTACGAGCCAAATTCCCTGTATGTGCACATACTTGGTCATTAAAGCTGATTCTGATTCTAAAGGTCAGAAGCGTGCAAACAAAGGCAAGGGTGAGAGAAAAAAAAACAAAAAAAAACACAAATCAAGCTTTATAGACCAATTCAATTCAATTCAGTTTTATTTATATAGCGTCAATAACAATACAAATCGAGAGCAGCAGTAAACATTCTACATAGTAATAGCACAGAATAGCATGACTAGTAGCAGATAGAAAATAAGAGGACAAGAGCTCTGTGCCAGAGAAAAAGAAAGTGGAGGACACGAGAGTGGAGAGAGAAGAAAGGAGAACATGTGTTTGGTGCATTGTCCCCCAGCAGCCTAGGCCTATAGCAGCATAACTAAGGGATGGTTTAGTCCAGCCCTAACTATAAGCTTGATCAAAAAGGAAAGTCTTAAGGCTGACCCTGAAAAATAGAGAGAGTGTCTGCTTCCCAAACCCAGACTGGGAGCTGGTTCCACAGGAGAGGAGCCTGATAGCTGAAAGCTCTACCTCCCATTCTACTTCTTGAAATTCAAGGAACCACAAGTAGGCCTGCACTTTCAGACCGAAGTGATCTGTTGGGATGATATGGTACAATGAGGTCTTTAAGATATGATGGAGCTAGGCCTTTGAGGGCCTTGTATGTAAGGAGGAGGATTTTAAATTCTATTCTAGACTTTAAGGGGAGCCAGTGAAGAGAAGCTAAAACTGGAGTAATATGATCTCTTTTGCTAATTCCTGTCAATGCTCTTGCTGCGGCATTTTGAATCAGTTAGAGCCCATAGACCATGTGCCACCAGACACAAAGGCAGTGTGGATAAAGGTGCATTTGTTTGGACAACTATAATGATAACAACAAAAATAGCTCATAAGAGTTTAATTTAAGAGCTCATATCTAGTCATTTTCGTGGTTTTCTTGATAATAACCAAACCATCCAGCTGATGGAAGAAGACTGTTTTCAAGAGTAGCCCTGTATGTGACCTGGTTCATTCGCCCTTTACACACTTGCCTTTGCCCTGTTTCACCATAATTAAACAACCCCATATCATCACTGATCCCCCCCCATGTTTCACAATAAGGGCAAGACAGTCTGGTTTGTAGGCTTCGCCAGGCTTCCTCCTGTGGCTCAGTAGTTGGAGCAGGTTAGCGGTCCGATTCCTGGAATGTGCCACATGCCAAAGTGTCCTTGAACCCCCAGTTACTCCCAGTGCGTGGCACTGGTGTGTGAATGTGTGCATGCTTGTGTGAGTGAATGGATAGATGTGTCTCTGACTGTAAAGCGTTTTGAGTACCAATAGGTAGAAAAGTGCTATATAAAAGCAAGGCCATTTAACATTTACCATTTAACCAGTAAGTTGGTTGGAGTGAACATCAAATCAAAATTGGATTCATCATTGAAGAGAACCACAGTCTAATCCTTGTGATTCCCAGCAAAGAGTAACCAGGCCTTGCCCTGCCTTTCGTTGATGAAGGGCTTCTTCCATGCCCCGTGTGACTTCAGACCAGCTTCGAGAAGTCAGTTTCGAACTGTCCTTGCCGAAAAAGTCACATTTCTCTACAGTGCCCACTCATTTTTAAGATCCCTGGAGGTCTGACAATAATTGAATAATTGAAGTGACCTCTAATATACCCTGGGAATACAATTAAGCTTAAGCCTGTTAAATAGGACAGTATTATGTAACCAGCTACATTTCTTGTCGTGTTCATTGTATTCTTCAGGTAATACACCTTTAGTTGTACCAGGCATTTAAATGAACAAGAAACTGAAGAAAACAAGGGTGGTCTAATAATTCATTCAGCAATCATTTTACATTCAAAAGTTACAATCATTACACTGAATATTCATTAGTACTGGATTTATCATCTTTATTTTCTGACTTTCTTTTAGGATATGGTGAATTTAATTTTCTTACTCACAGTTTCACGCTGATAAAGTTCTCCCATCAGTGGTTCATTTTCACTCTTTCCTGCTCTCTCCCCTCTTATTGCTTCTTCTAGCTGTTCGCCACTCTATTTTGTTCCCGACACGGAACACAAAGCCTCACAGCATTCTCTTTATGAATCCACTGGCATGAGTGCACATTGGTTGCCAAATGTACTAAAAATAATTGTTGTATTTCCATAAATACTGCTCCATGCTATTATTGAAACATGCAGTATCTTTCATCAAATGGCTGAATTACTAGAGAAATCTGGGTAAAGCAAGAACGTGGTAGGTCAGCAGCTATAATATATATATATATATATAATATTAAAATGCTACTGTTATAGTTTGACAGGTTCTAATAAGAATATTCCTGTTGTTTTCAGAAAAGAAAAACAGGCTTTTCCCTACGATTGAAAGAGAATGAAAGCTTTGAGGAGGATCTTCACTTTCATTTGTTTTCTTCTTCAAAGAATATGGATGTTTATGACAGATGAGAGCTACACGTCCACAGATGTTTTCATGCCATTACATGGCATCGCTGAGACATCTGCAGCAAAGGTGGGTCAATCCTGGTTTCAACAAGACTCCTTTGTGTCCCTTTCCCATCCACTCATAACATATCACAACTTTCTCTCGTGCATTGAGTACCAATAGGTAGAAAAGCGCTATATAAAAGCAAGGCCATTTACCATTTACCATAATGAAAAGGAACCATGTTGTCATCAGTTTGCCATGTTTTTCTTAAATCTGGAGCATACAGGGCTGAAATTTACTCATGTACACTTTACCACACCACACTTATTTTAAACATGCATTTTACATAAAAAGTATATGATGAGCTTCATAAAATGAAAATGAAATGAAAACTCTGCACTGAAAAAAAAAGGTGTTGGTGTGTTCCTCCTTAAAAAGGAGCTGTTATGTCGAGTATACACATTTTGAATGGCTTGTCTCTGAAGCGTTGGGCAATTACGGACACCTGTTATTGAGTTAATTGCCCAATTAACTCATCCATTATTAAAATAAGATAGGTCACCTATATTAGTGGATCTTTACATCAACCTATGGGGTACAAGTATCAAGTGTGCAGGTGTTTTCACATAATGGACAATTATTAGCAAAGTATGAGTTAAGGGATATTCCATCTGTTCCATCTGAGAGTTTGAGAGGAAACCAGTGACTTAAACAAAAATGAGCTCTTTAATGTAATTCACGTGCTGTTCATCTTCAGCCAGCTTCAACAACTGTACGTACACCAGCGTTACCTTGATGGGAAATAAAATGAAGTGCTACTGTTTCTTTCATGCTCCACCAGGCAACACAATGTTCTGTCAAGTAATAAAAAGAGACAGAAAAGTAGACACTGTACCAATGAGGTGGTTAGGCTTCTTGTCCCCAGCTAATTCCTGCAGAATTTAACCCTTCTGTAAAATTACATCTTTTCTGGAGAAACCATATCCGTAGTAGACCCCATCTGCGCATGTGACACACCAAAGGCAGCACTGTCAGAAGAAGAAGAAAAGGCAACACGTTGCAACCCTTGATCGTTCTAATCTCTTCACCACAAAACTTTGTGATGTGATTAAAAGGAGCTGCTTTTTTTTTCCTATCAACATGTACAAAATGTCTTCTCCTGTATCTCCCACTAATGTGACAAACCCCGTGCTTTGTGATTTCTGCCAAAGACATCAAATGTCTCCTTCAGCATAGACTGGGTAGTGTGAGACTCACACTGTGAGTGTCATGGTTCTGTGTTTTTTGTGTTTTGAGTTTCATGTTTCGTGTCCTGTTTCCTGTTTTACTTTGTTAAGTTTTTGATTTCCTGTGTGTCTCCTTGTTTCGTGTTCCCTTTGATTAGTTCATTGGTTTTCACCTGGTCTCGTCTGTTGATTTGCTTCACCTGTGTCTCGTCATCCCTCTGTTCCTCGTGTGTGTATATATTGCCCTGCCTTCCCTTTGTTCCTTGTTGCGTCATACTCGTTGCATGTCACTCGTCATTTGTTACCTGTTACCTGTGCTCCGTGTTCCTAGTGATGGGCAATCGAGGCTTTGTTGAAGCCTCGACACGTGATTCGAAAAAAGGTTCATTACTCGAAGCTTCAATGACACAGTGCTCTATTAGGACATCTAGTGGACAATAAAATGTAGTGCAATGGAGACGTGTCTTACTGGTTCATGCTTGTATGTGACTTGATTTGCCATGCACATTCCTATTCGACTACATTACATGGATATGTGGTTTAAAGTTTATTATAAGAAAACTATATACATATAACAATAAAATAAATCATAAAGTACAAATGGGACTCGAACCCTTGTTTCGCTAAGGAAAGACCGGTGACTTCGTAGTGTACCACGAATCTCATCAGTGATGCACGGTCCTCGGTGGATCATTTTGATTACGTCAGTACACTCTATGAACCTTCGCTGATTTACACTAATGTTTATGTTTCAGTGCTTACATCAACTATTTTCATTTGCTCTTGGTATCAGTATTAGAGAATATTTGTACTGAATGCAACAGTGTCAAACCAAATCTTTCTTGACTCAGTATTTGCTTCTAAGACTCATCTCATCTCTCCCGAAGAGCCGAGACAACCAAACCAGTGATCGGGTTTCTGAATGAAGCAGTGAAATGGTTCATACGTCACAAAACACGTGATTTGTCCTAACCAACTATCTATGTAACTATATCTATCTATCAATCTAGTGTTGTTTGACTATATCACTAATTGATCGATTTCTTTCTGAATCTTAGTTGGAGTTAGTTGCGTATTTTGTGGAGATCTCCACAAAATACGCAACTAACTCCAACTACAGCAAGAGACCAACCTACTATGCAAACAAACATTAAAATGAGCACCACTAAATAGGAATAAGATATCCGCGATATCCCTGAACACACTCGATCCCACCAGGTGATTCACATGACAAACCGAACCCCTGGGATGACTCGTTTGCCGCTGAAGCGCTCGAAGCACTTGAACTGCTTCGAACGTAACTCAAGTGCTTCGAACGTCACTAGTCACGTGACCGAACCACGCTTCGGCACAGTGGTTCGATACAATTGCTTCATGAGCTACGGCGCATGTGTCGGAGCCTCGGGTGTCGGAGGGCCATCACTACGTGTTCCCAGGGCCGGTTCTAGCCCATTGGCTGCCCTAGGCGAGTTTGATTAAAACTGGACTCGTCTAGCTTTCCTTGTTGCAAATTCGTTGATGGTGTCATAATATGATATTTGGCTTGAAACCTCTTGGTTTATGCTCATTAGTGCAAGGCCATTGAGACGGTCTTGGCTCATGATTGATCTCAGGTAAGTTTTAATTAACTTCAGTCTGGAGAAGCTTCTTTCTGCAGACGCCACTGTGACTGGGAGGGTTACTGCAATTCTGAGGGCCACCCACATATTAGGAAAAACTTCCTCCAGTTTCTTCTCGTGTAAAAAATCCAAAAGATCCAGGGTGTTCATGCCAGCTTTCAGGAAAGTTCTGCAATTCCTGAACCAGCTCCCTCCAATCCAGGTCTGACTGCCCACCATAACTCAGGGTGTGGCTGAGTGATTCACATTCCTTTGCCAACTCTTCTTTTGAAAGATTGGGGAAGTTAGTGAGAACGCCAAACTTTTCCCCAACTTCACCCAATGTTTTAAACCGTTCTTGCAGTGATGAAAGAGCCGCATCAACCACCACATTGAAGAAGGAAACCTCCATTTGTTTGAGTGCATCGTCATGTGGCTCATCTGGACATTCATAACTGAACTGTCTCTTGGTCCTTCGCAACCTCTTCTGCTTTAGAACAGTTTCCACATTCATTAGCTCACAGAGGTCTCTGGCTGACACCTGGGCTGAAGTGAATCCATCACCTCTGTAGGTGGTGAGAGAGGCTTCTGTCGTCTCAAGGAGCTTAAGAGCCACATCTATCTGCATTGAGGCAGACTGCAGTAATTTGCTAACATGCTGAATTTTGCATAGGATATCATACCATACCACACAGCAAATGGCAAAGCGGTATGACCCTATCTCCTCAGCCAAGGACTGTGCCTCTGTTTTAATGACTGGATCCTTTGTTTTGTCCCTCACCTCTAGAAGGGCATCTCTCACCTCAGCTGACTGGAACCTCACTGCCTGGACACTGTCAATGCGACTTTCCCATCTGGTGTCAGACCAGGATTTAACAGTTAGTTTAACATGGTGCTTTAAGATGTCCCATCTTTGTGTTGAGGCAGAGAACAACACAAATATTCTCTGCAAGTAGCCAAAGAAGTTAGTGGCATCTAGTGAACTCTTCGCTGCATCAGAAATTACATGATTCAACGTATGGGCACCGCACGGGACAAACAAGGCACGCGGGTTTATCTTAAGAAGTCTGGCTTGAACTCCCTTGGACTTCCCCTTCATATTTGCCCCATTATCATACGATTGTCCCCGACAATCCTCGAAGGGAATGTTAAGCTCTTCCAATTTCCTCAAAATAAAGGTTGACAAGCTCTCTCCAGTGGAGGATTCCACCTCAAGGAACCCCATAAAATGCTCCTGAATGACTGGTTGGTCCTCTACAGCAACAATGCGAATAATGGCAGAAAGCTGCTCTTTGTGGCTCAAGTCAGGAGTACAATCCAAAATGATTGAGAAATATTTTGCTTTTTTAATCTCACTGACCATACTCTGTACAATTTTTCCACCAATGCAATCAATCAATTCATTTTGTGTATCCTTTGACAAGTAAGTTGTGTGCATGCCTCCTCTCTCCACATTAGCAACATGCTGTTTAAGGACTGGATCAAACAAGGACATGAGCTCTACCTCTTTTAGGAAGTTGCCATTGTTTTGCTGGAAAAGTCTGTCAGAGGTACCCCTAAGAGCAATATTTCGCTCTGCCAGAGACTGAATTATGGCCACCAACCTGGTCAGAATGTCACGCCACTTACTCCTTTCAGCCTGAAGAAGTTCCATTTCAACTCTGTCAATTGTCTGGCCCTTTTCAAGACGAGTCTCCAGTTCCCTCCATGATTCCATGTGCCGGGCATGTTCAGAAACATTCTCGTGAGCTCTGAGGATGTCACTACAATTTTTCCAGTCATTAACTCCACTACTGATTAGATGGTAATCTTTGTGTGAAAAGAGCTTACAGCAGAAGCAGTAGAGACGGTCTTTTTTCTTTGAATAAACAAGCCAACTTCTCTTGATTTTCTCCCCATTAACTAATTTCCTAAAGAAATAGGTGTGATGGCAACTTCTCCCATCCTGTCTTCTTGGAAATGAAAACTCAGCATGTATCTGATATGGTCCTCTACTAACCATGTCCGTTCTCACCGCATCAGAAAGTTTTGGCCAGTCTGCGGGATCTATAGGTGCTCCCCTGATGGTGCTCCCCTCATGTGTGCCAGAACAAGTTGCAGATGATGGGGTGTCTGCAGGCTGTAGTGCAGCAGAACATGCAGTTGCTGTCGTTGCTCCTGCACCTAAAGGCAAATACACACATACAAAATCAATGTTATTCTGTAAGGCAATACTTACACATCTCTCTTAATTTTGTTAATTTCATTTTCATTTTTGGGATTTACACCATAAAGATTATTCAAAGGACTAACCTGCTGCTGCAGGCTCGGTGTCTGTGGTCTGTGTGGCACAGGTGCCTGGAGTAGTCCCAGATGTCTGATGTTCTGCATCTATATTCAAGGACAACCCCAACCAATGGAACATTTAAATGAATGAAAAATCTGTATATGAAATAAATAGTTTCATGGTGGATAGATATATTGTATGTTATTGTTTTTATTTCCCTAATCTTTTAAACTTTAACTTACCTGTTTCAGGCTGTGTATCCCAGGTGTCAGTGGTCTCTGTTTCACTTTCACTGTCTGGACTGCTGATCCTGGATAGCCCTTCACCAGCAGCTGTAATTAGACATAGAATATAGCCAAATAAGTTTTGCAAACAATATAATAGTTAGTATAATAATTTTAAATATGCTTGTACTTATATAATATGTCTCACTTGCTGCGGGCTCTGGTTCCCTCGTCTGTGTGGCACTGGTGCCTGGAGTGCTAGATGTGGTCCCGGATGACCCATCATCTGCATCTGAAAGGATAGCATCCATCCAGCTGGTTATCATTTCTGGTTATCATTTCTATCATCCCACATATATTTTATGAAAGTTTAACCATGTGTATTTACACTACTACTACTAGCCTACTACTACTACTACTACTACTACTACTACTACTAATAATAATAATAATAATAATGATGATGATGATGATACATTCAAAGGAGAGAGAAAGGCAAACCTGGGACATCAGGAGTGCTCTGTCCAGCAGGTGAAGGTGTCTGAGTCAGCAAATATTTCCTGAGTGCATCTGCCAGTTTGAAATAATACAGATACTTTTAACATACAATATAACACACCACTACATTTATTTTAGCCTATGTATTATAAATCAACTATTTTAACTCTTTGACATTGCATAGCCTAATAGGAAGTTACTGTAGGCAAAACGTTTTATAATAACAACTGTAGCAACTTACAATATTGGAAAATTGCAGACTGCATTTAATGGATAAAATGTTTTGATATAGAAATTCTAGGCTATTAATGGCAAATATTTCCATCTCTCTACCACCACCACCACCAAGCCACTTGTTTTCCTGGCTGGAAATGCTTTATGACAAGGGAAACGACACCTTGTGCTACTCTTACATTGAGCAGAAAAATTGTGGAGCTTTGTCAAACAACCAAAAACACAGCTAATAATCAAAGTTTATTTAGCTAGCCTACACTACACAGCTGGCAAAAAAATACATTTCATGTACCCAAAGACATGCTCACAAAAAATATGTTACGTAGCCTTTCTTTTCAAAGAGCTAGAAGCCTACAGTTTCGTTAGCCCGTGTTAGCTATATCCACTGTTAGAAACGGGCAGATAAGATAGCTATCGCTAGCATGTAGCTCAGCTGCTATCTCAAAACCCTTCAGTGTCAAGGAGCAATTATCATGCTGTATTTTTGTCATCAGTGATAATCGATCAAAACGATTTGATCAGTAAAATTCCTAAGAGATATAAATACCTTTATAACGGGATTTCTTCTTCTCTTCCTCCTTTCTCCGTTTTCGTCCCTGAGCACCAGAGGGTTTAGATTTTTTCATCTTAGCTGCTACTGTAAACCAACCTAACCTTAATGTTAGGTACCATAGCATGGACCTGTGCTTGCGACTGCTGGAGTCGACATTGAACGTGGCTGGTGCGTGGCTGAAGCGTGACTGCTGCGCGCGCCCCCCCCCCCCACCCCCACATTATTTGTTAAATAATTATTTGTTGTTCACATAAACGTGTATACATGCTAAGGGGGCGCTATATGATACTATATGAGAGTTTTTTGTTTGTTTGTTTAAAATGCTTATGCTTAAGCATTCCAGTTTAGGTAGGTAAGAAAATATGGTGAGGGCGACCACTAGGTGGCGCCCTAGGCGAGCGCCTAGTCCGCCTATGCGAGGCGCCGGCCCTGCGTGTTCCTCCGTGTTCCTCCGTGCAGACCATGTTTGATGTTATTGGGTGTTTTTGGTTTTTGGTTTTTGGATTCCCTGCCTGGTCAGCAGCGACTTTGTTTTTGTAAGTTTGTTTCATTTCTTTATTAAAACTACTTCTCGCCTACTCCTGCCTCAACCTCCTTTCTAGTCCTGCATTTGGGTCCTCTCCTTACCTCACCCCGGACATTCTGTGACAGTGAGACTCGCTGGGGAGAATCAAAAAGAAAGAGGACGATGTCAAGGGAAAAGACATGTGCATTCAGAGAGCAGTGTTTAAAAGGGCCAGTTGTTTATACTTGACAAACTCTAATCATACTAACCATAAACTGCATAGGGAATTACAAGCGGTTAGGGTATCTATCTGCTGTGACTGAGTCATGCTGCAGTTTGGATTCATTTATTTTATTATGAAAAAAGGGATGAACTTCAACAGGAAGCTTGTGTCCAGAGATGTTTGTAGGTGCTTGGTGGGTGACATGAAAAAAAAAAAAGGAAATCAGTGAGCATGGATTAATGGAGAAAACACGCAAACCTAAATCATACCTTTTGGCATACCTGCCAACTTTTCAAAAAACCTTGGAGTGAGATTTTGTCATGGGTGACCAAAATTATGTCGTGCACGCAGACACACAAATTGGTGGCTCAGATACACTATATTACCAAAAGTATTCGCTCACCCATTCAAATGATCAGAATCAGGTGTTCTAATCACTTGGCCTGGCCCCAGGTGTATAAATTCAAGCACTCAGGCATGCAGACTGTGAAACAAGACATTTGTGAAAGAATGGGCCGCTCTCAGGAGCTCAGTGAATTCCAGCGTGGAACTGTCATAGGATGCCACTTGTGCAACAAATCCAGTCGTGAAATTTCCTCGCTCCTAAATATTCCACAGTCAACTGTCAGCTCTATTATAACAAAATGGAAGCGTTTGGGAACAACAGCAACTCAGCCACGAAGTGGTAGGCCACGTAAAGTGACGGAGAGGGGTCAGCGGATGCTGAAGCGCATAGTGCAAAGAGGTCGCCGACTTTCTGCACAGTCAATTGCTACAGAGCTACAAACTTCATGTGACCTTCAGATTAGCCCAAGTACAGTACGCAGAGAGCTTCATGGAATGGGTTTCCATGGCCGAGCAGCTGCAGCCAAGCCACACATCACCAAGTGCAATGCAAGGCGTCGGATGCAATGGTGTAAAGCACGCCGCCACTGGCCTCTAGAGCAGTGGAGACGCGTTCTCTGGAGTGATGAATCACGCTTTTCCATCTGGCAATCTGATGGACGAGTCTGGGTTTGGAGGTTGCCAGGAGAACGGTACATTTCAGATTGCATTGTGCCAACTGTGAAATTTGGTGGAGGAGGAATTATGGTATGGGGTTGTTTTTCAGGAGCTGGGCTTGGCCCCTTAGTTCCAGTGAAAGGAACATTGAATGCTTCAGGATACCAAAACATTTTGGACAATTCCATGCTCCCAACCTTGTGGGAACAGTTTGGAGCGGGCCCCTTCCTCTTCCAACATGACTGTGCACCAGTGCACAAAGCAAGGTCCATAAAGACGTGGATGACAGAGTCTGGTGTGGATGAACTTGACTGGCCTGCACAGAGTCCTGACCTGAACCCGATAGAACACCTTTGATCAGTGTTTAAGATTTGACCTAGGTAGGTTGATTGATATTTTGATTAAAATGGTATTAAACAAATTCTTAATTAAAACCTAACCTATGTTGTGAGTAACTGTATTCTGAAGAGCACTTAATAATTTATGTTCAGCCAAAAACGACACAAGATTATTTAGGACTTTATTCTTCATTTAAAGTCTCCCACCACGTGGTCCATCAGAGACAAATAAACTTTTTCAAGCAATAAAACAGATGAATGCATTACAAAAATCGCTAAAATGAGGCATAATCAGTATCAGATGCAGATCAGAAGCTGTCCTTGTCTATGATCTGTGTGCAAACCTCTCAAATTCTTTGGCTCTTGTCACCTATGGAAAATGGTAATACTGTAAGCATACTGTAGGTTGATCCATTAACAAAGAAACAACACTTGGATGGTTCTTAAAAAAAAATAAAAGGTTTCACTGTTGTCCTGGCAAAGGTCTTTTATGGAACATCTTTGAAACCTTAAAGAATTCAAATGGTCATATGGTTTAATATCTCTACTCTCAGTTACAAAAACATGCCCATCTCTACTGCACAAATTTCCTGTATTTATGTTAAATTCTTTGGAATACATCTTACCTGTTTTCCTGGTCCAACAGAAAAAGTCTTCATCCACAGTGAGCCCTTTTCTTTGGCCTGTTGATAAAAAGATAAATGCCATGTGAGTAAATAAACAATGCTATGAGCTGATGTTTTGAGAATGCAGTAGCCTAATACTACGTTAACAAGGTTTACATTCACCACACTAAATCATGCTAACACGGACAAACACAAACAAATAATTTCTTTCAACATAAAGTTTAAGAGAGTGAGTAGGTTACTCAATTGGACGACATTTCATTGTTACATACCTAGTCTCAGCTCAGATTCGCTTCTTTGTCAGACTTCTCAAAGTCGTTTCTGGTTTCTCCTGCTGTCTTGGCGCTCTCTGTATCTCTTCTTCTGTGTACTTCGGGGTGCAGGCATAGATAGTAAAGGGGTGCACTGCAGGTGTAGCGCAGCGCAAAGGTTCAGGGGCGCTCATCAGTGCCATCTACCGTCGTGGAGTTTGAAAAGTTTGAGTTTGAGTTTTTTTTTTTTGCGTGAGAAATTGGATGTGTGGCGTGAGTGCGTGTGAAAACAGGCAAAACCGTGTGTCACACGGCGAATGCGTGAGAGTTGGCAGCTCTGCCTTTTGGTTTACATCCAGCATGAACAGTCTCACTTCATTCCACTGTGTGTTTCGGTCCAGGCCCTCCCCCCAGTGTTAGGATGGAGAAACTCCAAGCCTAGTTTCTGAGAGACAAAATTAAATCAAGCTTTCATTTTGCCTCATGTATTCATTTTTTTTGTTTGAAGAAGTCATAAAATACACATTTGGATTAACTGGCATGCTGAGATTACATATCCCCCAGCAAACTAGAAAAATAATTTATCTGAATATTTGCGAATTAATTATGTCTTTGTTAATAGCACGTGACTGAGTCTTGCTTTAAAATTCACCCTGTTGCAAGCCATTCCTGAATTACATCTATATGTCTGAGGGCTGTGGAACAAAGTACGGATGAGTGTGAAATAGCACATGCAGCTTGCATATGGCGTAAAAAACTGAGCTCGGCTTGTTTTATTTTTGGTGCTATGTTTTTCTCCCAGGAGTTTCTAGGTGCTTCCTTTGTAATGAGGTGTGTTCTACATTTTCACGTGGGCTATTGTTGTGCCAAGCTCCCCCACAATGATGTATCATCACTTGAATTATCACCATTGCAGAAGAATGAATAAATAAATAAATAAATAAATAAATAAATATTGTGCAGCCAAAAATGGTAATTTTATAATGAACAAAAAAATTCATGGGATTAACCTTGATGTAAATATATTGGAACTTGCGTGGGAGGGATGCATTGTACCAGCACTGGAACTGCTGTTTTCTTAATCGTCTGGATATATTCAAAATAAAAGAATTTGTAAATGAGGGATTTTACTAAGTCTTGTAATTGTACACATTTTCCTATTTTATGTCTCAAGTGCTAAAATGGCAAATCATTGAAAGGGGATGTCAGTGTGTTAAAAATTTATGATAGAAATGGTATAAGTAAATTAAATAAAGAAATACCATTAATATAGATGATCCCAACCATATGAAAATTACTTCCTTTTCTCTTTCGCCCCAATATCACTCCCCTCTCTCAAACTAAAATACTCCATCACTCCCTTAAATCTAAATTTCCTTGGCTTCCCATGCCCTGCTGAAAAATGAATTCACAATTTTACCTTTTTAATCTGGCTTCATGAAGCCATAAAAGAAAAAGGAGAGAAAAAACCTCAGGTGTAATATAAAACCAAATGCATTCGTTGACAGGCCACTGATAAATGTCACATCCATCATGCAGTGCGAAGTAGGGGGGAATTGATCTTCTTCCATTTGGAGCATTTTTTTCTCTCTCTTTTGCAGAGCTAGTCTGCATTAGGCACTGCTGGCTGCCCCCATTACAAATGCATCAGTATGCTCTGTAATACCCATGTCCGCTATTCCCAAATGCAGGCACCAAAGTCAACTGAAGGTTGGCGGCGGCTCATGTAAATGAAGTTTGATTGTAATAGTTATAAGTGGATTTCTTCCCACACAGTCCTGTCACATTCGCTCATTGTTATCTGTGCCACCCCCCTTCCCCAGTGTAAATAATAAAAGTTGTGTCACTTCGCAAATTACCCAAACAGCTTATCATTTATTCATTGTGGTGTATCACAACAACTCTTTGTGCGCACAAAAGCCACAGCAAGTCAGACACAGGCTTTTGTTAATGAACTTGGAAGATCACCAGATCTGAAAATTAAGTGACAGTGGTGCTGTTTACCTTTCCCTTCTAGTGTGTACTGTATACCTCTACAGTATACTACCAGTGATATATGGTTATGAGACAGTTTTATTTTTTGTGGTTTTCTCAGTTTCTGTTCAGTTTGGCTGCACTGTTGTTAGTTTTCAGTGTCAGTGTAACTGTTCCAGATAGGTGTCATCCACTCAAGACCCACCAAGTCTAGCACTAGTATTAACGGGAAAAAACATATTTGGAGGACACAGTGCACACAAAAGAGAGCATGATGCACAAGATTCCATCTTTGAAGTTGTAGTGGTCTGATGCATTATATTCATGGAGCCTTTTTTCTTGTAAGATCTTTTCCGTATTCTGCATGGTCTCTGTTTGAATGAAAAGGCCAGTAATTGAAGATGTGTCACGTACATATGGCTCACAGAGTAATTGGGTGCTTGAACTCTCAAACAACATCTGAAGTGCAATTTGGAGTCCATCAAAAAAGCCCAATGCTCATCAAATACCAACTGGACAGCAGTGTAATGCCGAAGCTGAAACTTAACCATGCAGCATTTATGTGATTGAGTTAACTGCACAGCAGAGTTAATTTTTAGGGCCCCTTTTGAAAATGATCTTCTGCTATTCATTCACCACTGCCCACATGGTGAATGTAGCCATTTTCTGCCTGGCTGCCCTTAATTCTGATCCGCAGCCACCTAGCACATAGTCGAGAGTACAGAGGTGGAATAGTGAGGTACAAGGTGGTCTCTGAGAGGCCAGAGACAGAAAGAGACTGCTATCACAGATAGGAGAAATCGCAAAACTTGTATGTGGAATGACAAGCCTAAATAAATAAGCCTAAACATGAAATCGGGGTTGCCTTTTTTGCCTTTGTAGTATTGCAGTTGATTAACAACACAATAATTATATCAGGCCCTTCCTTTTAATTTTCTTACTGAGTTTAGCGGTATTTTTTTGCCATGCAGTGAAGACTGATGATACAGATGGACGACATAAACACTATCCACTTTTGTGTGTATTTGTCTTTTCCCTTTCTCAACAGCCTCCTTATGAGATGTGCTTTGCAGATTTAGTGTTCAGGACCAAAACGTGCAAACAAATCTTTTGAATTAGCTCTTGTCATGTTTTGGTTAAAAGTTAATTTATCTGTTAGGCTTTCATGATTGCGCTTCAGCATTATCAGACACTGACAGCACACAAACTGTATATGATTACACAAACACCAAAATGCTTTCATATTTTCCCCCTTTTTTTCTCCTCTCAGAAGTCTCACAACCCTTGGGGAAAGCCAGGGCATTGTTGTCAAGGGATTATTCAAGTTTATTCAAGTCTTATCTCATTCAGTCACTCGGAAGCTTCTCTTGGGCCCTGTCAGTTCTGGGCCCTCCAGTTTGGATGGATATATCAACTGAGATCCCTCCTTCACCATTACACGCTCTTTCTCATCTCACTTTCCCTCGCCTTATGCCCTTTTCCAGCTGATAATACCTCATTGTGGAAAGCATAGAAATAGGGGAAGTTATCTTTCTTTCACCTGAGGTCATTTTTGGGGGCACCTCTCTTTTTTTATATCTATTAATGGCTCTATTAACTTTGCTTCTCTGTAGCTGTAATCTTTTTGTCACTCCCTTGCTCTCCTTTTCTCTTTTTTCCTCAGTCGTACACTCATTTTATCATTCTTTTGTTCTATGGTGTGTTTGGAAAATAGGCATCAGCTTTGAATAGTGGTCCAATTTTTATTCATATTATTCAGCCAGACCAGCCAATATAAATCTGTAAATGTATTCAGAGATACTGTCCAGTCAATGTCAAGTGAAGTTAATAATCCATTGACTTCCTCACATTCTCTATACACTTATAATTTCCTCCATGAGGGAATTAACTTACTGTGAACCACCACTATGGCAAAATAACATGAGTAACGTGAGACAAGTGGGTAGGACAGAAGAGTTTCGGGTATTGACCTTTTAAAATAATAATAAAAAAATTGTTCTAGCAGAGTGTCACACGGCACAGCTAATACTGATGCTACACACTGTAGTCTATGGTCAACTGTGACTATGAGCCTACTTGTAGGAAAGACGTGGAAAAGGGAACACTGCAATAGTTTCAGCAACACAGGAACTATAGAGGGAGTTATTTATTGACAGTACTTGATCCCATCAGCCAAAATGTGGTATGTGATAAGAAAAAAGTCAGGTCCATTTGTGACTATAAAGGTATGTTGTTATCTTATCCCTCTATGGCATGGTGTTGCCCTCAGGCAACGCACCACTTTTTTGGTCATTACAGTGGCCCTTTAGATTTTATTTCATTTTTCAAAAAAATACTATGTCACATGACATGTATCTGTCCAACAAAAAGTGCGCTTGGCCTTTGTCTGGGGGTGGGTCAAGTCTTTCATGAAGTGAAGCAGCATGGTGCCCTGCACCCACAAGAGGTAAGATAAAAATGTTTTTTTTTTACTTACTTACTTTTCTTTTATTTAATAAACAAACATGTATGCATGTACATGAACATATAAATAACCATTTCAAAGTACAAAGTCCCTGTGCACAGCCCTTCTTCCTCCAGGTGCTGATGATGTGCAGTATAACTATTATAAAATCAAAAAGTAGTATACATCGCACACTGGAGAGTATTTTGCCGACTTTATTTAGCGTGAACAACGCGTTTCGCAATTTGCTTCATCAGGTTCACGTTCACAGACAATCTGACATCCGCAGGTGAAATAGATAGTAGCAGCATCATATGACTACACCAGAGCATTCTCATTGGGTCTGGTGTGGTTCATGCTAAATGAAGTCGGCAAAATACTCTCCAGTGTGCGATGTATACTACTTTTTGATCGTATAAATAACCATATTTAGTTTTGTTTTGTTTTTAAAAAAAAAATAGTTTTTATTTATTTACTAAAACAGACCTTTTTTGTACATTGCCTGAGGGCAACATTGTGCAGTTAGGTCACTTTGCTAAAGGCAATAATGATAAAGCAGTGCTTCTCAACATGCTTCTCTGCATGTTTGAGTCCTCCCTGCTACAAAATACTGACACAAATAATTCAATTCTTATGAAACATTGGCAGAATGTTATAACTATATCGATAAAGTGTAGAACAAGTTAAAATGGACCCCACCGGAGTTGAGAACCACTGGAGTTTTAGTACCATGATTGAAAATTCAGTGATTGTGATAATAGTGAGGAAAAACTATGCATGTAATAAGAACTTGTATAAACTTACAAGAAATGGATGTGAGAACTTTTTATGGGAGGACTGAGCATTGTGCAAGATGTGGACGCAAGTGGCAATGTTGTCCTCCGCCTGTGCCAACCTGTGCCAAGCCACCAGCACTACAAATTATTCTTTGACAACTGGTTTACAGGGGTTCCTCTGGTTCTGGCTTTGGCTGAGCAGGGCATTTATTGCACTGGCACAATCCGTGCAAACAGGTTGTCCAGAGCCAACTTGAAAACTGACCTTGAGTTGAAGAGGGAAGGGCGTGGTTCCTTTGACCAGCAAGTAGCCACGGTCAGAGAAACTACTCTGCAGGTGGTGAGATGGCATGATAACAGGTCAGTCACCCTTATCAGCAGCTACGTGGGATCATCTCCACATACCTGCCAACTTTTCAAAAAACCTTGGAGTGAGATTTTGTCATGGGTGACCAAAATTATGCCGTGCACGCAGACACACAAATTGGTGGCTCAGATATATAATTGATATTAATTTGATGTTGTAAAGGTCCACCCCCAGGAGATTTTGGATTAAGTAGATGTGGTTTCCAGCATTCTATTGGATTTTTGGGCGGTCTGCTAAAGATGTGCAATACCTGAACTTATTCTCATTAATGTTCGGCATCATGACTTGTAGGTCTTAAGTCTGTAGACTTGAGCTGAACATTCAACCAGAAAACTATTGGTGTGCCTAAATGACGTTATTCATAGATCAGTGTTTAAGATTTGACTTAGGTAGGTTGATTGATATTTTGATTAAAATGGTATTAAACAAATTCTTAATTAAAACCTAACCTATGTTGTGAGTAACTGTATTCTGAAGAGCACTTAATAATTTATGTTCAGCCAAAAACGACACAAGATTATTTAGGACTTTATTCTTCATTTAAAGTCTCCCACCACGTGGTCCATCAGAGACAAATAAACTTTTTCAAGCAATAAAACAGATGAATGCATTACAAAAATCTTACCTGTTTTCCTGGTCCAACAGAAAAAGTCTTCATCCACAGTGAGCCCTTTTCTTTGGCCTGTTAATAAAAAGATAAATGCCATGTGAGTAAATAAACAATGCTATGAGCTGATGTTTTGAGAATGCAGTAGCCTAATACTACGTGAACAAGGTTTACATTCACCACACTAAATCATGCTAACACGGACAAACACAAACAAATAATTTCTTTCAACATAAAGTTTAAGAGAGTGAGTAGGTTACTCAATTGGACGACATTTCATTGTTACATACCTAGTCTCAGCTCAGATTCGCTTCTTTGTCAGACTTCTCAAAGTCGTTTCTGGTTTCTCCTGCTGTCTTGGCGCTCTCTGTATCTCTTCTTCTGTGTACTTCGGGGTGCAGGCATAGATAGTAAAGGGGTGCACTGCAGGTGTAGCGCAGCGCAAAGGTTCAGGGGCGCTCATCAGTGCCATCTACCGTCGTGGAGTTTGAAAAGGAACGGAGTCTCGGACCGGACCAAGATCGGATTTTTATTTATTTATTTATTTATTTTTTGCGTGAGAAATTGGATGTGTGGCGTGAGTGCGTGTGAAAACAGGCAAAACCGTGTGTCACACGGCGAAAGCGTGAGAGTTGGCAGCTCTGGTGGTTGTTTTTTTAAAAAGGTTTGTCTATGATGAGATGACAATAAAATAGCACAAGATAGAACAAAGAAAGTATGTGGTATGAGGAAATGTAGTAACTTAAAAGTAATGCAGTAGTGCTGTTATGTCTTACAATTCACAGACAGTAATATTGTAATGTAACAAATTACTTTGAAAGGACAGTAACAAGTAATACATAATGTATTACGTTTTTGAAGTAACTTGCCCAACCCTGTTGATAATAGAACAACTTTCATTCGACCTGGGATGGACAGGAGACCTGTTCAGGGTGTACCCCTGTTGCTTGCCCAATGACAGCTGGGATAGGCTCCAGCAGACTCCCGTGACTGTTAAGCAGGAACAACTTTCATTCATCAAAGTCATGTTTTTAGGTGGGAAGTTTCCTGTTTTGACAGCAGAGAATTCTCATCACTGATAATGTACAGTGTTAATATAATAAGTCAAATAAATAAATTATGTCATGCAAATCATGTATCCAAGTTCACACAATCTGCAAGACGATTCTTCAGGCTCATTTTGTCCCAAAATATAATAAAAACTTCCTAATACAAGATCATCCTCAACAATTTAACTGGACAATTTTTAAGTTCTTAAGAGTCACTAATGTTTCAGGGAGTATCAGTCTGAATATTTCTACCAAAACTCAAAACAAGCAATTTGTTACAATCACAACAGTGATGTCATGAGTTTCATATAGCTTGCAGCTAGGCCTGTACTTTAATCAATAAATCGCACGATAAATGAAAAGGAACGTGATAATTTTGCTGACCTTTGACATATTGCCATGTGCAAAAGTGTTTGTTTTCCTTGTCTCTACCAAACAAGCTGGATGATGTTAGTTCCATAGGATAATCAATGGAGTCAGTCTCCTCAGTGGGGGGAGGCGGGGCCACTAGCATACACAAAGTGCAGCATGTGAGGAGCACAGAGCAGGTAATGCGAGTAGAAATTTGTAGGAATAAAAGGGACGATTTCAAAGAAAAATGCCACAGCCCCAGTGTGGCAATATTTTGTTGTATTTGTTTGAAAGTAGTGGCAACGAAAAAAGCTAATATAATCAACTTGTGCGTGCACCTGAAACATCCAGTCTAGTTTTCACAGCTGGGAAAAAAACTGCAGCTTTATATTTTTAACATACCGTAGTTTATAGTTGTATAAAACATTTTATTTCTAGTCACTTTGTATGTTTTATAGTTTTAGTATTGTTCTTGTATTGTTTTTGTATGTTTAATGTATGTTACTGCTACTGGATGCTTGAATTTCCCCCGGGATTAATAAATCTACCTATCTACCTATCTAGCTCTAGATGCAGAGGAGCCTTCACCCCAACAGTCAACACTCGCTGAGGCGTTTGGTCGTCAAAGTAAATAGAAATGAAACAGCGCAAAATGGTGTGCGCTCACAGTGTAGTTCGCTAAATTACGATAGAAATGCAGCCTTTTAATAAGGCTGAAAACCAGCATTTAGAGAAATGCTACAGACATTTGACAAACAGTTGAATTTTGTGTCTGTTTTATTCCAATTACAATGTTAAATACTCTTGAGAAATAAAGGTTTATTGGTTTTGAAAGGGTATCCCACAAAATTTGTTATTGTGACAGGCTTACTTGTAGCCCTTCATTTTTGTTAAGTTTTGTTGATTAAATATCATCGCATAGAGCCACAACTTTCCCTGTGTTCTCTCCCTTTCCTCTTCTTACATGGTCTTTCAGAAGTAATTCCTCGGATTTCCTCGACTTTTGCACAATATGCCTCAGGTATTCAGTACACATACAGTAACTATAGAGATGCGGTCTCGTCCGCCAGGTAAGTCTGTGTTAAGAGGCCTTAGCTAAGCAAGTCATTTGATAGTGCAGGCTCTAAGGCTTACTCAGTTCATTGCAACCCCTGGTTTGTGCTCCTCTGTGACTCTAGAGATTAGGCTGGTGTGCATACACTGAATGCTACACCTACTGCAAAAGAGCCTACTGTTCAGCTTCAACACATACAGGCCTTTCAAAAGCTACCTACCCAAGCATACAGAGTGCAACTGGAGCAAAAAAATAGCACAGTGTGAAATGTTATTCAGTTGCGATGAGAGGGATGGGTTGTCCTTTGCTACCACTATCAGCCCCTTGCCCCAGCGAAAACTAATGATTTCTGAGTGGTGAGCCATGGATGTCGATACACTGTCATTTGTCCCCACATCCTCTCCTTAAACAGGCACCTTCAAATGGAACCTCAATATTTGCATTCCAATTAGCATAAATGTAAGAAAGTGGAACAAGTAGCTTTGAGAGTCATCCAGCAAATCGCATATTCAACTAATAGTGAAAAAACTTAGCAAGAAGGGACTTAAAAAAAAGAAGTGAGGGCATGAAGCGAGAGAGGAGGAGAAAGATAAAAAGACTTCTGTAATATAATAGTGGGCTTGGACTGCATGTTTGAATCACTGGTGTATATCTTTTATGAGCTTATGACTTCACACTGTGAGGAAAATCCGCCCTGCAGCCAGGATTCTTCACTATTCAGAATGTCACTTTTAATGATATTCCCCTGCGAGATTGGATCCTGCTGACCAAAGACACTCTGACTTCAAGTTAACACATCAACAAAGATGGGAATGTTGCATATACTGGCCTGTCGCATGTGATATGTATTGGGAAATGCAGAATGGTAAATGGCCTTGTTTTTATATAGCTCTTTTCTACCTAGACGAGTCTTGCTAATGGACGAGTCTTGCATGTGGCACATTCCGGGGATCAAACCACTAACCCTATGATTTGTGGACAATCTGGACAATGTTGATGTACACATTTATTGCTCATTGTTCACTTTTGTTCTGTCATATTAATAAATCTGTCTCATCAACTCAAAGGTCAGCATAAAAACTAACTTTTCCCTTTCTCTTCTTTGTTGCAAAGTTGCTGCTGCTACCCAAACTCTATGTGTTTGAACTGTTCTCTTAATAGGCTATAATCAGCTCTCAGAACTGATTAATTTGTTCAATAAAATCTTGTTAACTGTCAAAGTTTATAGGTTTGAAATGTTACAACATCACACCACATTGATTCAGGCATAATCTTTAGCATTACCATACAAATATAGAGGTAAATTTCACACTAAACATTGAACATTGAATGCAAGGACTGGAATACTGCAAGATTAAGTGCTACACTGTGTTCTTTTAAACAGTTTTTGAAACAGTATTTTTGTATCAATCTTTATAAAAGCAAAACAGCCAATAGCTAAAAGCTTTAAAAGGTGGTTGGTCATACGTTAACTAATTGCTGACAAGCAGTCACTTGTGAGTTATTAGCATAGTTATGGAAATCAGTAATATGACCTCTGCTGATGTCACCTAATGGGTGCATACTGTCTGTGGTAATGAGCAAGGCGTCTGGCAACACTTGCATGACAACCACTAGAAGCTACATTTCTTAAGTTTACATTCTGCATTCTTTATCTCTTCTGAGTCTTTGTCTCTTTTGTATATCTCTGTGACTGTTGAGGCAGATTCAGTGGTATTGGTGTCGACATGCACATTTCAAGATTATACAAACATGCAAAAAAAAAAAAAAACATGCTGCCACTTGTGGAACAGAGATAAATGAGGTGAAAACGTGAGACATTTATGTGTTGTGGCGAGTAGGTTAACAGAATTCATGGCAGCGTTACTGCATTATGGACCTGCACAATCAAAGGAAAGCATAATCTCACGGCGCATTGTAAGCTAACTATGGATGCTGTCAGGTTTGTCAGTATACAACTGACACCAAAGTAATAGGTACATTTTCACATTTTGTTTAAATACCCAAAGTAACACTCTGTACTACCATCAGTATCATACTTTTTTAATTTTAGTTTCTCCAAACAGAATTGCACTACAGGCAATAATCTCATAGTTTGAGTCAAACCTCTATGGACACAGCCACAGAATTAGATTTTTCTGGTTTAGAAACTTTGGCTTAAGCCATGTGAAAAACGGGGGTGAGAGAAAGGCAAACCTAATAAGGGAAGCCTTGTACTGAAAAACAACATACCGTAATTTCCGGACTATAAGCCGCTACTTTTGTCACTTGCTTTGGACCCTGCGGCTTATACAGCGGTGCGGCTTATTTATGGATTTTTACAGCTAACGGTCACCAGGGGGCGCAAGAGCGAGACAGGTCAGGTCGAGCCAGGTAACGAGAGAAAAAGAAACCAAGTGAGCCCAAATACAGTACGAGAGCTGCTTTTAAGTCAATGGAGATCGATTTGGCTGACTTTTCTGGTATAGTAGGCTGGTTACTTTGATACAGTAAACGTCCGTGTAACTGCACCTTTACTGCCGTGTTGGCTGTTTTCAAAAAAGATGCTGGTTATTTTGTTGAGCAGTCGGGTTACTGCACTTTTGCTGCCGTGTTACAGGCAAGTACTTTTAAAAACGAATTAAATTTAGCCATTTAACGTTGTTGCCTTGTCAAGCGTTGTAAGCTTTGTTTTTGTTATACTGTACTACTACGGTACTATGACTGCAGGAAGTGCACTAGGAGAGCACCGATTGTTTGATTGATTGTTTTAATTGTTTGATTGATTGATTGATTGTTTGATTGATTGAACGTTTGACTGACTGAAATATTTATTGTGTTTCTCAAATGTAAATAAATGGGACGCTTTGCGTTTCCAAAAAGTCATTTCTGTCCCGTCAATCCCCCCTCGAAGAAACCCTTACGGTAATTAGGCATTAAAACACCAGCGGCTTATAGTCGGGTGCGGCTTATATATGGATCAATCTGTATTTTCCCCCAAAATTTAGCTGGTGCGGCTTATATTCAGGTGCGCCTTGTAGTCCGGAAATTACGGTAATTAAGACTAGCTGAGTTATTCACAATTATTCAATTAGTTTATGTGACCTTAACATGTTTGTAGTGACTCTCCTCTGTGGGATTGGATGATGTATGCTGCAGAATCTTTTACAGTAGCTACATTATGTTAGCTCATAAACAGCAGAGAGGGATTGATTGGGCTGCTACTGGATGACATTTGTTGTCATTTCATTTGCCAGTATTGTCTGCTGGCATTTCTCTTCTGTACCCTTTTCCTTTAAGCATGCCTGCCCCCCTCTCACCACCCACCTCACCCCTATCCCTCCATAATGACCTCCATCTAAGCTGTGGAGCTTTGGCCAGAAACCCTGAATGTCCCCAGGGTCCTGACCCTGAAGGAGCCTCCTTTTTGCCAGGCAGCTCTTAGCAGCAAGGGACTGGTGGAAAATGCCACTCTCTAGGCTGTGTACTGCATATATGATGGTGTCAATGGGCATCCGATTAAGGGTGAGACTTTTGAGACTGAGTGGGTTTGTGTTGGGAAGTTTGGCAAGTGGGTGCACAGGAAGGCGACTCTGTGTGAGTCGGGGTGTGCGCAAAACATGCACACATACTGCAGTATGATCTCAAGTGTGCCTTTGTCTGTAGTCTGTAAATGCATTATAAATGGCCTGGAAATCAGAATCAGAATCCGAATACACTTTATTGCCAAGCATATTTGTGCATACAAGGAATTTGCCTTGGTGAAATGTGTGATAATGTGCAGACCCATAAAGATCTGCATTGTTTCACTCAATTGTCGCATCCCAGAGGAAGAACACTAGCCTCACATAGAATATACATGAATATTAAGAACATCCCAGCTACAGCATTTTGGACACAATCAAGAAAATCCATATGGTGGAGATGGGAGGTCCTCTTAGACAAATAAATTCACAAAGTTAGAAAGCACAGCGAATACAGACTCACTGTAAATTGTAATTAGTTCACTTTACTTAAAAAAAGTGAGGAAACCGATTGCCTCAAAATCTCCAAGTAAAGTAGCTAATTCATTTTAAGCTGTTAAAGCTGAAAATAACTGTGTTTAGACAACTCAGATAATGGCAGTAAACTTGAGTGAAGTTAACTCAAAATCATTAGTTAGGTTGACTATAGAATGTCAATTTTGACTACTTACACTTTTGAGTTATGTTAATTTAGCAGTACTCATAAAAATAAGTTATCCTTACAAGTTTAAGCGTTCACATTACTAGTAAAATATCAGGAAACCGATTGCCTTAATATGTTCAAGTAAGCTGAACCAAAAATGATATGTTATTGAAACGAAGAGACAACAGACAACAGTTTGAATGTAAAACAAAGTTTACTATTTAAACCTTTCTTGTTCTGAACACAAATACATGGAGAAAGGTCCAGGCTGGAAGATTTCCAAGGTCATCCATGACAATTCTTCCTTCCACAATGACTGCAGTACCTGAAGACTCAAGGTGCAGTGAATCAGAGGAGGCCTGTCTGTCCTAAAAACAACAGCAGCAATAACACCAATGTCACCTTGAATTTCTATGGCAAAAAACACAAGACAGCCACTATAAGTACAACATAACACTTCTTCATCACTGCAGCCTCTGGGCAATGTACTTGCTACTAACAAAGGAGGCCAATGAGTAAACTTCCGGTGTAGTACAGGAATGTGAAACTCCTACAGTTTGCAGCTGTTGCACCTATGGCAGTCCACTCATCAGCCTCCTGTGACAGTATAGTGAGCACATTTCCCAAGAGCATCAGCGATAAATTGTGTTGATGTTTAACTACGTGTTGCACTTCATATGGTCATAAGAGATATCAGTATAACCACTCTACTTAAAATCAGTAAAGTGAAATTCATTGTACTTTTTTTGTACTTGCATACATTTGGGTTTCACATGGGGTGACACTAGAGAACTGCGACTGAATCTTATTGAAAGACAGCAGATACCACTAAAAGTGTTCTGATTGGGGATAGGTCATCAGTTGATACACGTAAGAAGTACAGCAGCACTGATTCAGGCTGAGTGGAGCAGTAACTAAAACTAAAGCTATCAAAGCAACAAAGCAGAATTAAAAAGAGTGGACATCCTGTGGTGTGGAATTAAAAAATTATAATAAAGACTTACTAAAGCAGGTCATGAACAAGTCTGTTCTCATCTGCCATTCGCGTCGCAGTAATATCTGTACTCTGAAAAATCACACTCAATGTCAAACACACATCACTCCTTTGGTATAGAATAATCAATTAATAGCTCTGCACACACAACATGGTTGTGTATTTTGTATCTAAGTGTGGCAGTACACTGGGTGTCTGCCCCATGATACAGTCTGTTGCCGCTTGGCCCTCACCTGGTGTTTTAGTTTAGCCAATCGGGGCCTGCGTCTACGCTATAAGGGCAGGTGGCAAACCCCTAATTGGTCTCTGTCTCCTGGTTTCCGGCTCGCCCCTTCCGGCTCGTTGTTAGTTGTCCGCTCAGCTCCACACTGGTACGTAAGCGCAGCCACGGTTGCATTTATCACAAATTTTCACCATCATGTGCACTACATACTATGTAGTACATAGGTGTTTGTGTGTTGTAGCCGTGCAGGGTGTAGTCGCCCTGCCACCGTTGGTTGGTCGCCACCAGGTGATCGTTGTCAGACGCCATTGCCGTGGTCGGCTAAGCTCTGCTGGGTTCTGCCTTGACTCGCCTCGCTTCTCCCGATGGTTGTTGGAACGATTCCATCTGTATGTACGCGGTGTGGCCGCCCCTTTAGTCTGCTCTTCAGTCATATTGGTGATGTATTAAACTTACCTTTGTGTGCAATAGGGTTGATGCGTGCCAACAAGTAGAGCTGTATCAGCGCCTCAGAGACCCTGCTGCTTTGTCCTGGCTTAAAGCCTGATTTCTGCCCTCGTTCAGGCCAAACGCTCGCTTCCTCGCGCTGGTGCGCTGCACTGGCCGGCTGGCCGCCGCGTGCATTGCCTGTAGGGCTAACTTTTTTACAGGACGTTCTTAATGGGTGAAAGAGATTTCGGATTATTTAGTTTCTTCCTTTTGATTTAGTGTGATTTAGTTGCAGGTATTTTTATTTATTTTTTTGTTCCTGATTGATGTTGATTGATGTTATTTTTTTTGGTATTTGTTTAGGGAGCTACTATTTTTGATTCATTTCTGGTATTTTGTGGAAATTTATTTATGTTGCGAGTTTAAATTTGGTTCCTTCTATTATGATTCATTTTTTTTTATTCAAAAGATTATTTGAGTATAGTTATGTTTAGTTATTTTGTTTAAG
>SRSE01000046.1:0-26912 GCA_005024645.1 Planiliza haematocheilus | reverse complement strand
TTTAGCTAATATCCTGTGAACCCTCCTTTTGTTATGTAACGAGGCAATCACTGGGGCACCACAGGAGGGGACATGCTGAGCCATTTCAAGGAAACTTGTGGGGAGGGGAGGGGGAGTGGCCCAGAAGTTTATGGGGGACGGGGTACCTGATCACTTCTACCTGGCAACACACTTGAGACAGAAACTGGTTCATCCCAAAGACAACACCTTGACATAAAATGGGGGAGGGGGAGAATCAGAGAGGAGCGGGGTTGCTGGGGGTTTGGAGGCCAGAGAGAGTGGGGGTGCATGTGAGTGTGAATGGTTGTCTGTCTCTCTGTCTTAGCCCTGCAATGAACTGGCGACCTGTCCAGGGTGTACCCCACCTCTAGCTTGGTGACATCTGGGATAGGCTCCTGCAGACCATTGCGACCCTTAACAGGAATAAGTGGTTACACAAGATGAATGAATGTATTGTACGATTTGAGGGAGTATTATAATAAATGTTTTATTAAGTTCAAGTACTTTATAAATATTTTCTTGTCCAAAAAATCTATGGCCCTAAAGTTGGCCATTGTTTTATTCTAAATGGTGTTTGAAGAGAATGTGTTTTTTAATGTCCATAGCTCATACTGTCAACCAAATTTGTTTTACAGAGGCTGTTAAAAAGAAGTCGTCACTGGCCGCACAGGTGAACCAGCAGGAAGTAGAGAGGGCACTGTCGAAATGGTTCACTGGGGCAAGAGACAGAGGAGGACGAAGGGCATCCAGCCAGTGCCAAAGTAAACAGTAGTAAGCAGTGGTAAAATATGAATTTGTTTTCATTGCAGTTACTCTGTTAAAATATTACTTGACAAGTAAAATTATTAAAACAAAGTAAAGAACTTCAACTTTAACAAAGACTATCATGTAATATTGCATTGTATTTTCATTACCAATAAATCCGTTGATGATTTTGTTGGAAAATATTTAGCTGAAAACCAGAAAATATTCATAAAGAAAAGTTGAAATCAGAGAATGTGACCATAAATTAGACAGAGCCTGACTCAAACTGGTTGGTGATTAATAATTTATTTTTTGATTAATTGTTGCAGCTCTAGGTTGGATGTTTATTCATATTGTACTCGGTACTCATTTAGGATGTTGTAAGGCAATATTTGTATGTGTACATCTGTAGGAGGTTTGTGAAAGTTTGTGAGCAGGCTGAGGTAACCCGTAAAAATCAGCGGCACGCCCCCCATGGAAGGCGAACACAGGCATGTCCCCCTCATCTAACAAATGTAAAAATCGGTTCATCTCGACCTGAGCGGTGTTTTCATGCGCACACCACATTTACCTGTGCTGCAGGGTGAAAATCGGCCTATTCCACATCCCATTCGAGTTGATTGTAATAAAACCTGACCCAAATCATGTATTGGAAACCATGTATTGGAGTTTAGCAGCCCTGGCACTCGATTTAAGGCTCCACGCCCCTGGTACTCTTGTTACTGTTTAAGGCTCCGCACCCCTCCTCCATTGTAGCTGCAGGATGAAAATCGGGCTTTTCCACTCATCTCACATCCCATTCGAAATCGGGCTTTTCCACTCATCTCACATCCCATTCGAGCTTTTTGTAATAAAACCTGATCCAAATCATGTATTGGAGCGCAGGCTTGAGCTTAGCACGGGCGTTTTGAACAGAAATGTAAAAATCGCTTTATCTCTGCGTCCTGAGCGGTGTTTTCCTGCGCACAGCACATTCACCGGGAAAATCCGAGTTGTGTTTGATTGTGGTGCCAAAAGACGATCTCTGAATGAAGAGCGGTTGCAAGGGCCCGATATAACCAGTTCACTAATTTTTGTTGTGACCAGGTTCAGGAGGGAATCTGTGGTCATCATGGCTGACATAGAAAATATTTTTCACCAAGTGCAAGTGCTCCCAGATGATGTTGATCTGCTGCGATTCCTCTCGTGGCCACAAGGAGACCTGAGCCAAGCACCATGCGAATACAGGATGAAGGTACACCTTTTCGGAGCTACATCCTCTCCTAGCTGCGCCAACTTCGCCCTCAGGAAATGTCCAGAGGATTTTGGACATGAGTATAAGGTGGAGATGGTGGAGAAGCTGCAGCATTGCTTTTATGTGGACAAACATGCAACAGAGGAGGAAGCCCTGATCCTCTGTCATGAGCTCATGTCCCTGTGCGCTAAAGGGGGATTCTGTTTGACCAAGTGGCACAGTAACAGATCTGAAGTGCTCATGGCCATCCCAGAGCCCCGCAGAGCTAAAGACGTGGGGCAGTTGGACCAGGACTAGTTTGTGCCCGTTGAAAGAGTGCTGGGTGTAGAGTGGTGTATCAAGTCAGACACCATTAAATTCAAACCTGTATGGAAGAACAGACCACTGAACTGCAGAGGCATCCTTTCTACTGTAATCTCTATTTATGACCCTTTGGGCATGTTAAGTCCCCTTGCTCTTGAGGGATCTTGAGGGATTTGTGCAGAATTCAATCAATTCAGCTTTATTTATATAGCGTCAAAAACAATATAAATCGTCTCACGACGCTTTACAAGACCCGGCCTGACTAACCCCAGAGCAAGCAGAAGAGGAGTTGGTTGGATGATCCATACACGAGGAATGTCTGGTACGTGGGTGCAAGGGCCTCCACCTACTGGACAACTTTGAGGTACCCAGATGTATAAATCTGTGGAGTTTAGGATTTTATTATTGCCCAACTATACCATTACTGCGATGCTTCTGAAAAGGCTATGGTACAGTCACTTACCTGCTGTTGCAGAATAAGCACCTCCAAATGCACAGTGCTTTCATTATGGAAAGGCTCGTGTTGCCCCATTGAAGACAGTAAGAATGGAACTGATTGCTGCAATAATGGCTAGCCGCATGGATTTCTGTGGAAGAAAGAGCTACACGAGTCTTCAGGAATCTGTGTTTTGGACGGATAGTGCTTCTGTGCTGAAAATATATTAACAACGAAAGCTCCAGATTAAGTGTTTTTTGCCAACTGTGTTTCAGAGATACTGAAATCATCTCACCCTGCTCAGTGGAGGTAAGTGAATACAGCTTCAAATGCAGCAGACGTAACATCCAGAGGGTTCAAAGTGGAAGCATTTCTGAAGGACATACTCTGGTTAATGGACCTCCGTTTCTTTGTCAACCTGAAACAGAAAGGCCGTGAACCCTAAGCCTGTGAGCCATCTCTCCCAGGACAATCCAGAGGTGAAGAAACGTGTTGTGACAACAACACTTTTAGGTCCACTGTGCACCATCTGCAGAAACCTTAATGCCACTCCAGTTTACCAGCAGATGGCAGACTTACCCACAGAATGACTCAAGCCTAATGAACTCCATTCACCTGTGTGGCGTTGATAATCTTGGGCCCATCGAAGTGCTGAGCAGGAGGAGTACAGTGAAAAAGGTATGGTGTCCCATTTACTTGTCTTGCACTGAGAGCTATTCCCATCTAGGTGGTCTGGATACTGACTCCTTCATAAATGCCACTAAGGTGTTTTATCTCCAGAAGAGGACAGGTCAGCGAGCTGCGTTCTGACAGGACAAATTTTGTGGGAGCAGAACGTGAGCTAAAAACAGCAATTGCGGAGTGGAACCAGGCAAAGGTGCATGATGTGTTACTCAAAAGGCATCAATGGACATTTAAACCCACCTGCTGGATCACATCATGGAGGAGTGTGGAAAGACCGATCAGATTGGTGAGGAAAGTCCTGAACTCACTCTCAAGGTACAATGCTTGGATGAGGAGGGACTCCACACAGTTCTCTGTGAAGTGGAAGCAATTATTAACAGCAGGCCCATCACCGAGGCCTCCATGGATCCTAACGACCTGGAAGTACTGACACCAAACCATCTGTTATTGCTTAAAAACAGAATTCATTACACCTGGAGTTTCAATCAGCAGACTTGTATGCACAGAAAAGATGCAGGCAAGTCCAGTACATATCTGATCTGTTCTGGAAGCGGTGGACAAAGGAGTACCTGCCCTCTGTTACAGAATGACAGTGATGGACTGGGGTCAGAGAAACCTTGTCACAGAAATCTAGTTTTGCTCATGGACAGGTACCGCACCTCATAATTCCTGGATTATGGGACGTGTCTTGCAAACCTTTTCAGATCGCAAGGGATTTGTGCATCAAATTCGGATTAAGACAAGAACCAGTTGCTTGGACAGACCCATATCCAAGGTATGTTTGTTGCTGGAGAAGAGGAGGCAGCATGAGGATGTGTCTGACCTCCCGGGGACTTTGTGTTTTCCGGACTTCAGCTGGACTTTGCACTAGTTGGTCATAGAGATGACAAGAAGAGGGAAAATTCGGTGTAATGGCTTATTCATGGACTTGAGCAATTTACTAGATATTGTATTTTTGAATTGATATGATGATTTATATGTCTCCTGTTGTGTTTTGAAATGTGAATTATTATGTGAGACCTAATAATTAGAGGCTGGTGTTGGCCTGGATATTAAGGCACTCAATATCTGGTTTGGCTATCATGAATAATTAATAATTATCAAAAATAATTATTATTATTAAATAATCGGATCTGAATTACAAGATCACCTCGGGGCACCACCTTCTAGGAAGGGAAAAGATAGCCAATCAATCAAATTAGTCTCATAAATTATACTAAATTGTCAATTTGGATTTGTGATAATAATTACTTAACTATAACCAAAAATGACCATGTTAACAACTAGTTGAAGGAATTTGGAGTTCTTGGCAGTGTAGAGGTTGGCAGTATTCATTCTTGTGCACATTAAACAGACAACTGGGATGTTTAAAAGACATTTATTAACAAGAACTGGCTGCCAATTGTGGGCGTTCCAAGATGGCTGCCAGTGTGGGCGTTCCAAGATGGCTGCCAGTGTGGTGTGTCAAGATGGCCGCTGGGCCTTGAGGTCTTGACCACAAAGGAAAAATGGCTGCTCAGACATGTGCTGGTCAGTAGATGTGTGGAATGTGATGAGGGTTTTATGAGGTGCCAGGTTAGGGGAAGAGTGGTTAGTTAGCATGCAAGAGACCCTGAGTCTATGTGTTGCATAATCTAAACTAACATCAAACCACTATACTATAAACACTCAATAAACACAAATATCACATCATATCAACATTTCTAACTACGCTTAGCTTAGCTTAGACTATGCCCAGGTCATACTACCGGTTGGTGGAAAGTCCATTTCTGGTATGTTGCTCCTTTAGTTGGCAATTCCTGATGGAAGGCCAAACTGGGAAAAGTTATAGCCCTTGCTGTGTGTCCTGATGGCAGACGTTGGAGGGAAACCGGCCGCTCCTTGAGTCCTGAAGTGGCTTGTTAGCAGCTCTGTGCTAACTAGCCGTGTGGCTCCTGTTGTTTGGGGGTTAGCCTGCAAACCTTCTGTTTGTTGCTGAAAGCTGGGGTAGATCCCTCAGCAGGAATTCGCTTCGCTGCTGTATGGAGAGAACAGGCCTGGAGTAGTGCTCTTTGTTAGCAGACTACCTGGCACCCATCTGCAAGCCGAGAGCTGGGGTCTCCACGCGGAGGTGTGGAGTTGAGGAAGGGTAAGAAGCAAGAGCGGAAGAGCGGAGAGAGAGAACAAGGCCAAGACAGCGCATTTTATTGACCTGATGACCTCAGAGGTCACATGCCACTGTCAGCCAGTGAACTGCTGAGTCAGTTTTCACACCTGGAGGATTGTGGGACTTCGTGTTCTGGGCTTCTCTTTGTCTCCAAGACAAAGACAAAACATGTGGTCAACTTGGTTATGCCTGGTGAGCTTCCATAGCTCACACCAGGTTCATGTCCCAACACTGGTGTGTAAGAGACATACAGGCAGAGAGATAGGAGCATGGAGGCTTGAGTGTGTGGGGGGAGTTGTGTGTGCGTAAGGTGAGCACTCACCCGGGACATCAGATGAGAGAGTCAGGGTGGGTAGTAGCCGTAATTTTGCTGACCGCTACTCTTTCATTCATTCATCACCAGAGATGGGGGGACTCGAGTAGATGACTTGACTCGAGTCCGACTCGAGTCGCCAGATTTGTGACTTGTGACTTACTTGATCAACATTAAGAAAAGACTTGACTTGACTTTGACTTGCTTTTCCTGACCTGCGACTTGACTTGACTTTTGTCATGTGACTTGGCAAGTCACATGACAATAACCTGTCTTGTTAAAACATGTTAAAAAATGAACAAATAAATCATTAGATCGATGTTGCTTTAATGTGCGCGGGTGCTCCTGACTGCTGCATATCAGCAAACCTGGCAACCCCTCCCCCACCCAACGGGACGTGCCTGCGTGAGTGAAGTGCGTGATCAGCTGGAGACATGGAGAGCACTCAGACCAACACCATCCCGAAAATCATATATTTTGGATTCAAAGATTATCAGACAACAACAAATAAAAGAGGAGCGACATGCAACATCTGCAATGTTAAAGTTACTGATACTGCAAGCACTACGTCGAATTTCATCAGACACTTCAGGACATAAAGAAAGGTGAGTAACATGATGTAATATAGGTTACAGCTAGATGGATTAACGATTATTTTGCTGCTTGGGTGCTGACATCAGAGAGACTACTAGGCTAGTGGCTTGATACGTTAATATTTTTCTTATCAATGATTTCTTACTTTAGCTAAAAATAAAAAGTAGTAAAAATAGCTGCAAGCAGCGCTAACGTTAGTGCTAACTAAGTTAGCTGTAACACCAGAACTTTATTTCAGACGTTATGGCAGTTTTGTTGTTTAAGCTCATTGATGCAAACACGTATGGTCAAAGAAAGAGCTAGTTGAGGCGCGACATTAGATATAGCATAAAGACAAGAGGGGAAGAAAAACAACTGCAAACAAACAAATTTGAACTAGTTCTCTTTTTTTGACCATGTAATGCATTTGCATCCCTGAGCTTAAACACCAAAACTGACTAGTTTGCCTTCTAAATATATATGTATGCATGCAATGAGGCTCTATTAAAACTTTACTTTCAGATGTTATGACTACTTTGTAGTCAGTAATGGCAAGCTGTGTGCTGCGAATACATGAATTTAAAATGTA
This sequence comes from Planiliza haematocheilus, assembly GCA_005024645.1. Taxonomy (NCBI): domain Eukaryota; kingdom Metazoa; phylum Chordata; class Actinopteri; order Mugiliformes; family Mugilidae; genus Planiliza; species Planiliza haematocheilus. The sequence goes on along the minus strand of SRSE01000046.1, from coordinate 19,890 downwards.
TCTTTTCTCCCCCCTCTGTCCCAAATGTTTAGATATGAAGAGTACCTTCGCTCAAAAGCAGCTCCTACGACAGACTCAAGTCAGCTACCAATCTCCCAGTTCATCACAAGCAACAAGCAACACTACACTTCTAGCCATCCCCAGCAGAACGCCATCACACGTTCAAGCCATTGCTTCCCATGGAGACCACTCTGAGTAGTTTCTCTCTCCCCCTGTGTGTACACGTTAGTTACAGCAGTTGATCTCAGACACCAAGTGTATTCTGTTACATTGTTTCTTTTCACATACAGTAACGTGATTATTTCATGTGGTGTAAATAATAAAAAGCTGTTTTAGATTCATTCATTTTGAGCTGATTCACTTGTTATCTTACATAAAAAAAGATATTGAAAAAACTAAAGACTTGACTCGCGACTCGACTTGACTTGCTTGACTAAAGCTCTGCTTGGACTTGACTTACTTGATCCTCCTATAGAGATTACTTGGACTTACTTGAGACTTGAGGGCTAAGACTTGTGACTTACTTGAGACTTGCATGTATGGGACTTACTCCCATCTCTGTTCATCACCCTTTTTATCTGTTTAATCCGCTGATCCTGGTCTCATTTTTCCATTCATCCATCTTTGCTGTGCTGTGATAACTCTGTGATGTTCTTTACAATAAATGCACCGAAAGCATCTTTGGATCGCAGTATATTTGTTATCATTACCTCCTTTAGCGTGTCACAAATCTGCAAATCTGAGGACCCAGCCTCATAGTTTCAGCAGCTAAAAGGTTTGTTTTAAGCCGCAACAATGACTACCCTCGTCAACACACATATCATTACAACTTTATAATTTACTTAAGAGGAACTTGTCAACACACACAATGGCACATTCTAATAACTAATTAATACACTTACCTTAAACTCTTCTTAGAAATGTTTCACTTGATGAGGGCCAACTGTCAGCCCATCGCCAGTTCGCCCTCCACCAATTCACCCTACACCAACTCATCCAACACCGGCTCGCAACCCCCCAAGCCCCTTTTCTTATGCAGCATCTACAGACATCTACCCCTGAGCACCCCCTCCAATGCTTGACTTTGCCACTGACCTGATAAGGAGAGACCCAATTTGACGACAGTCCAGAGAACTACTGGGCATGCAAAACATCTTTCCAGAGCATCACACATGACCTCAACCTAACACATCGAGAAGAACTCAACCTCCTTTTCAAATAGCTCAGCCTAGAGTCATCCACACAGGCCAAGCTCCTCAGGTCAGTCCACATAACCAGTCCAGCGAGCGCAGTCTACGTCATCTGGCAGCGCCTTGAGGACTGCTACGGCTTTCCTGAAGACATCGAGCACGCTCCTGCAACTTCACAGTGGAGTCACTTGATGGGAAATCGACAGTGACCCTCCCTCCCCTCATAGAATGCAACTCAATGCCAGACAACAAAGCAGAAATCTCAACACCTGCGATAGTCCAGCACTTCCCTCAGCTCACTCCAGTGGCCAACCAGATTCCACCCCAAGATCCAGATGGTCAGATCCTCCTTCTCCTGGGGAGAGACATCTTAAGCATGCACAAGGTACGTGAACAGTACAACAGACCCCACAACACGGCCTATGAAAAGTACCTAAATTTGGGCTGGGTTATCCTAGATTCCTAGAATTTCAAAGAGTAGAATGGGAGGTAGAGCTTTCAGCTATCAGGCTCCTCTCCTGTGGAACCAGCTCCCAGTTTGGGTTCGTGAAGCAGACACTCTCTCTATTTTTAAGGTCAGGCTTAAGACTTTCCTTTTTGATCAAGCTTATAGTTAGGGCTGGACTAAACCATCCTTTAGTTATGCTGCTATAGGCCTAGGCTGCTGGGGGACAATGCACCAAACACATGTTCTCCTTCGTTCTTCTCTCTCCACTCTCGTGTCCTACACTTTCTTTTTCTCTGGCACAGAGCTCCTGCCCTCTAAATTCCTATCTGCTACTAGTCATGCAATTCTGTGCTATTACTATGTAGAATGTTTACTGCTGCTCTCCCTTCTTCCGAGTATCTCTGGCCTGGAGTTGTGTTTCCTGTGGAGCGCCATACTACATCTGTTGTCGTGGTCTCATCAGCCTGCCCACTCTCCATGGAATCCTGCTGTTATCCACTCCTACCTGAATGAACAATTCTCCAACCTGCTGAAGATTCTTCTTACATTTTCAAACTGTCATGTAACATCATTAGTTTAAATCATAGCATCCAACTTGTATGCTTTAGTCAGATATGTGTATTTATGACAGATGTATGTTTATCTTGCTGTTCTCTTTCTCTGTCTGTACCCGGCTGGCCTTAGGCAGATGGGTCCCTCCATATGAGCTGGGTTCTGCTCAAGGTTTCTTCCTGTTAAAAGGGAGTTTTTCCTTGCCACCGTCGCCTTCAGGCTTGCTCTGGGGGTTTCAGGCCGGGATTTGTAAAGCGTCTTGAGACGATTTCTATTGTTATTGACGCTATATAAATAAAACTGAATTGAATTGAATTGAATTGAATTATCGTGACTTGACAGAAACATCATCCTGCTAAAGCCAAGTCTAAAAGACAAACGTGTTGTCCAAGAGCTTCATTCTTCACTTCATGCACTAAAAACGTCCAGCTGAAAGAAAAGATAGAACCTTATTCTCTGCACTTCTCTGCACTGCCTCATCGTGTGAGTACAGACCACCATGCTCCCGTGCAGACATAAATCGCCTCGGAGAGAGTGTCTTTGCGAGGAACGCGAACAATGAAAAGATCACCCTCTCCATCACAGACAATGTTTTCCTGGACATGATGGACAAAGGAGGGCACCTTGGAGATCACAACCACTGGGTGGGGCCACTGCCATTCCACTCACCAAGGAGACGGCTGCCAAACAATAAAGCACAGGCTGCACAGAGACTGTCTTCCCTGCAGCGCAGCTTCCAAAGGAAAGCTGGTATGAAAGAACACTTGACCTGTATGATCCTCTTGGACCCGTCACCCATCACAACACAGGCAAAAGCTCTCGTAAGAGACTTAACCTCTCTGCAACAGGACTGGGACGATCCTCTCCCTACAGAAAGGAGGGCTCAGTGGGAAACATGGACTACTCTGTGCTTGCCATCGAGCTCATGGAGGAGAGAAGGAGTCCTGGGCTACATCCACAACACATGTATGTATGAAACAGAGTTACACGCATACAAAAACCCACCTCATCTGACCAATGGCACTTTGTCCGGACTGACCAAAACCATGCTGACCATGCTACCAGGCCTATGTCGCCAGTTCACTTGCTACTCACCAAGTGGTTCTCCAGGCCAGCCTTTCCTCAGCAGCCAGATGCTGCAGAAAGAAAATGAACTCACAGACCCCGACCTGGATGTTGAAATCTGACCACAGGTAACTGTAGTGATAACCATGGTGACACACCAGCCTCTGGGCTCAGGTTTCAGCGCTTTTCAAGCTTGAAATCTCTTGTGAGAGTTGTAGCCACACTCATCAGTGTAGCAAAGTCATTGTCATAATCTTCAGACTGAGACTTGTAAGAAATGGCATCACTGCATCAAAGCTTGAACTGAGAATTTTCACAAGCAAAATGTATAATCATCAAAACTGTGCAACTAGAAATGTACCAGCGTGAATTTGAGAGATAACACAAGATGGACATATGTCACACAACCCTTTTATTGACAATGAAAGCCTGATGAGAGTTGGCGGTCGGATATGGCAGCTGACTTCTCTGACCAAGAACATCCTGGGGGCGACTGGGGCTCAGTAGGTAGAGCGGGTTGTCCACGAACCAGAGGGTTGTCGAAGTGTCCTTGAGCAAGACACTGAACCCCCAGTTGCTCCCAGTGCGTGTCACTGGTGTGTGAATGTGTGCGTGCTTGTGTGAGTGAATGGGTAGATGTGTCTCTGACTGTAAAAAACGCTTTGAGTACCAATAGGTAGAAAAGCGCTATATAAAAGCAAGGCCATTTACCATACCATCATCAGAATGATTAAGTGTTAACCCTGTACTACCCTATAACGTCAATCGGAGGTCACAAAAGTTAATGTAGAATCGGTGTGTAAGTTCGCTAAAACTATGTTGGACTCCGTAGTTTATCTGGTCCCCTGCACAACCTGCCCAATGATGACATGTTTAGTCACCGTTGTCATTCCATCGCTGGTTATCTAGGTGGTGTCCAGCAAACAACTTGACCTTTATTGACAATTGGAACACTTTCTGGGGAAAGCCTGGTCTGATTAGGCGAGATGGCATCCACTCACTTTAGCGGGTGCTGCGCTTATCTCTAGAAATATGGCCAAATTATTTTAACCCCCAAAAACCATGACAACCCAGAGTTCAGACCAAGAGGCGGAGTTGTAGTCTCACACACTTCTCTGCCGCTTCTCTAGGACTGTCTCACATCCCAAACTCTTTAAACTCTATATAGATGTTCTGTCTGCTCCCAAACTATTTAAACCAAAAAAACAACAAAAGTTACTCATTCGATTCTGATACAAATCAACTTCATTGGCAGAACGTAAGAATAGGAAAATTAAATGTGGTCTTTTAAATGTCAGATCTTAACTGAAACATGGCTACAAGATGATGAATATGTTAGTTTAAATCTACGCCACCCAGTCATAATAATTATCACATTCCTAGAAGCACAAGTAGAGGAGGAGTGGCAGCTATCTTCTACTCTGATTTATCTATTAAGCCTAGACCTAAGGAGAGCTTTAATCCATTTGAAAGTCTTACTCTTAGTATTGCTCATCCAAACCGGAAAACACAAAGAACAATTCTTTTTGTTGTGGTGTATCGCCCACCTGCTCCTTATTCTGAGATTTTAGTTGAATTCTCTGAGTTTTTATGTAATTTAGTACTAAGAATAGATAATGTTGTAGGATAAACTAAACTATAGGACAAAAAAACGAGGCTATCACTGGGCTTAGCCTGGCTACTACAGCAATGGTGTAATCTTAAATCTGCATTGCCTTGTATTTTAACCTAACAATATTGTCAACAGAAAATGTTCAAGTCATGCATTTACTGTACAAAAGTGATAGCTCAATGGAAATATAAAATTGACATTAACATTTATGAAATGTTATAGGTTATAGTCTATGTTTTTGTTAGGTTACTACATTCATTATGTGGTCAAAACCTAATTTAGTGCTTTATACAGGCGCCAGGTCGGTGCAGACATAAAATATGCCATCTATTAGGCTACAACTTCAGTGAAATGCTGCGTTATACACAGCTAAAATATCAGAAACTGGTGAACGACAAGAAGTTCAATAAAAATATGTTTTAATTATTATTCCTCTTAGCCTAGGCCACACCTGACACTATGACCTCTCCACTCCATTTTTACATGACAGTCATAGGCTGCCAAAACATTATGACCACTTCACTCAATACAGGACTATTAGGGTGCCAGAACATGACTCTATGGCCCCCCCCCCCCCCCAATCAGTTCGGATTTCTAGAATTATCCATGTGTTAAGTGTGTTTGTGCCCAACATAACTTCACTGCTAATATATGTTAACTATTAGCCGACCAATGACTTAGCCTGATGCTGGCTTTCAGGTGGAGCTGGGAGGGGTCTGCTGCATGTACTACTGACCCATATAGCAAAGCTATATGGCCAGTAGTGGGCTGTGCGAAGCACTACTACAGCCTCTGCAATAGCAACTGCGAGGATAAGATTAGGTGAAAAATTGTAGCATGTTAGCATCGTAGTGTTGTATCATGTCATCTTAGCGCAAACTGCTGCCGACACAGCCCCACTCTCGCGATTTCCCGCAGGGGAATTGTCTAGTTTTATTCCTTTTCCGCCCTTTTTCGCCGATTAATGCGGCCCGAACCGGCCAGAGGACCCCAACACATGATATATCGAAACGTGTGTTTTGATCCCGAATCCCGGGCTATTACTTGAATAAGCGATTGGTGAGTTTTTCACGAATTTATTCGCGAATTTATTCGCGAAAAGCGGCGAAAAAATTTCCCATTCAAATGAATGGGAGTCCCCGAAAAAAAAAGAAAGATCAACAGGCATTTTCAACAATCAACTGCTCTGGCATACTTTCACCCAGAGACTTCATTGAAACTGTAAAATGTAGGCACTCTTGTCTTCTCTTCAGAGATTCCCTTCACTTATCGACACCTTTTACCGTTTTTAAACCATGAAGCCTCAAAGCGGTGAAGGGTTTTACTCAGATTTCGGGGGTTTATAATGGGTGTGTATTGCGCGGAATGTTCGCGCCAGAGGGTGAGACACCAACTGCCAGAGTGAGAAGAGAGAAGAAAATTAGGCAAAAAATAAAATAGAAACTGCTCCGGTGGCCACAAATTTCACACCACAGACATAATTTATACATAGAAATGTAGGAAAATTTGTCTTCTCGCTCACAATTTGTCTGCTAAAGCTGTAAGTCTTATAGTTTTGGCGTGAGACGCAAAGCTGCGCCAGCAAACCCCTTCCTCGCTCCATAGACTGCAATGTTAAATTTGTGGAGCAAAGCAGAAGCAATCCTTTGTTTTAAATCGCTTTAAATAGCTCACATTTCTACATTTTACCCACAAACTGCATATCTAGACGTTCAGGAAAGCCTCAAGATGCCCAAAGTGAAGTTGGTTCAACGATTGGACACACGGTTTGGCCACAAGGCCTTCCTGTTCGAGGCCGTGGTTTCAGCATTTTCGCCCACTCTAGTCCTTTTCTAACTGATATTCAAACTGGTAACCGTGGCAACCAGGGGCTCCACAGAAAGAGGCGGGAAAACATAAGTAACTGGTCTGTAGGGCGGCCATTTTGGGGCAATGATGGAAACAGCCCACTGGAAACTTCTAACTGAAGTAACTGGTCTGTGGGGCGGCCATTTTGGCTTTTGGCACCCAAGTTGAACAATGACAGGTGACCGTCTGTCATTGGCTAGCGCGTCATGCTAATTGCTAACATTAGCGGCTAATGCTAATTTTTAGTGATGGATATTGGTGGTAGCATTAGTGGCAGCATTAGCATGTTAGCGAATAGCATATTAGCAATTAGCATGTTAGCATTAGCATGTTAGCAATTAGCATCTACTTAATTTTTAGTGGCTTAAAAGTCATGCTAACACTAAACCAATGTTAAAATAATTGGCTAGCGCATCATGTTAATTGCTAACATTAGCGGCTAATGCTAATTTTTAGTGGCTAGAAATTGGTGGTTGCATTAGTGGCAGCATTAGCATGTTGGCGAATAGCATATTAGCAATTAGCATGTTAGCATTAGCATGTTAGCAATTAGCATCTACTTAATTTTTAGCGGCTTAAAAGACATGCTAACACTAAACCAATGTGAAAATAAGTGGCTAGCGCATCATGCTAATTGCTAACATTAGCAGCTAATGGCAACAGCCCACTCGGCACTTTCAAAATTTTCTGCGGGAATTTTCTAGTATATTATTCATTTTCCGCCCTTTTTCGCCGATTAATGCGGCCCGAACCGGCCAGAGGACCCCAACACATGATATATCGAAACGTGTGTTTTGATCCCGAATCCTATGCTATTACTTAGATAAGCGATTGGTGAGTTTTTCGCGAATTTATTCGTGAAAAAAGGCGAAAAATTTCCCATTCAAATGAATGGGAGACCCCGAAAAAAAAAAAAATCAACAGGCATTTTCAACAATTAACTGCTCTGGCATACTTTCACCCAGAGACTTCATTTAAACTTTAAAATGTAGACACTCTTGTCTTCTCTTCAGAGATTCCCTTCACTTATCGACACCTTTTACCGTTTTTAAACCATTAAGCCTCAAAGTTGTGAAGGTTTTTACTCAAATTTTGGGGTTTATAATGGGTGTGTATTGCGCGGAATGTTCGCGCTAGAGTGGATGACATCATCAGCTAGAGTGAAGAGTAGAGAAGAACATTAGGCAAAAATAAAATAGAAACTGCTCCGGTGGCCACAAATTTCACACCACAGACATAATTTATACATAGAAATGTAGGAAAATTTGTCTTCTCGCTCACAATTTGTCTGCTAAAGCTGTAAGTCTTATAGTTTTGGCGTGAGACGCAAAGCTGCGCCAGCAAACCCCTTCCTCGCTCCATAGACTGCAATGTTAAATTTGTGGAGGAAAGCAGAAGCAATCCTTTGTTTTAAATCGCTTTAAATAGCTCACATTTCTACATTTTACCCACAAACTGCATATCTAGACGTTCAGGAAAGCCTCAAGATGCCCAAAGTGAAGTCGGCAGGAAGTGAAGAAGAGGCAGGAAAACATAAGTAACTGGTCTGTAGGGCGGCCATTTCAAAATCCACCAAGGAATTAATGCGGAAGCACAAGTACAATCTTCTGGAATGGCCATCCCAGTCCCCAGACCTTAACATCATTGGAAATGTATGGATTGATTTACGCACAGAAGCAAAGAACCCTGACTGAACTGGAGCGTTTTGTATGGAGGAATGGGCCAACACCAGTGCCAGACTTCAGGGACTTGTCTGTAGCTATAGGAGGCGTGTACAGGCTGTTCTTGCAGCAAAAGGAGGGTCTATTAATATTAATGAATTATTTCTTGGGGGGTACCCAAATTTATGCACATATTCGGTCAGAACAAGAGGAGGGTATGCATGGCAAAAAAACCACACTGAATTCCATGAGAAGAACTTATGCCTACTGTGAAATATGATGGGGTCCATCATGTTATGGGGCTGTGTGGCTAGCAAAGGGAAAGGAAACCTTGTTAAAGTTGAGGGCTACATGAATTCCTTCAGTATCAGCAGATTCTTTGACAAGAATGGTAAGGAATCTGTCACAAAGTTGAAGCTACGCCGGGGTTGGATTTTTTCAAGCAGGACAATGATTCCAAGGCACCACAATATTTTTTTTTCCAGATGTGCTTTTGCATAACCTTATGCGCACTCTTTTTGGACGAACACTCAGGAAAGGATTTTGCGCATCAGCCTTCCAAAGAGCTTTTCCTGGTCAATGCGCGCTGGATGTGGAACGGATTGAACAACTACACCATCAGTAGCCAGGATGTTCTTGTAGTTCTCTGGAGGTGGTCTGTGACCATTCTAACCATCATCGTCTGTGTCTTTCCAGTATTTTTTTTTGGCCTACCACGTCTTTTCTTCACAATGACGTTCTTCTGGCCTTCCATTTCTGCACCACATTTCTGCCTGTGGAATAGACCAAGAATTTTGGTCTGGAAAACACTCAAATGTCTACATCTCTGTAGAAAATAAAATCTTGTTGCTGTGATCGTCTTTTATAAAGTTAGAGCAAATTATTATGAAATCTTAGAGGGTGCCCAAACTTTGCTGCTACTGTATACATTGGGGAAACAACCATCCATAATGCAGCACCAGGAGAGCCAGCTCATCGGGAAACAATTCAGCAGACACCTGAAGGACAAAGGACACTCTTTTTGAAGATAACAACATCCAAATCTTAGCCAGAGAAGACAGATGGTTTGAAAAGAGGAGTAAAGGAAGCCATCTATGTCAGACTGGAAAAACCTTCACTAACAGAGGGTGGACTAAGATTTAATCTGCCATCGATTTACAATACAGTTTTAACTTCTGTCCCCAAGAAGTTTTCAGTCTCATTCACACCTTGACACTGGAGCCTCAGCCGGACAAGAGTCGTTGGAGAACCATTCATAGGGAAAGGATAGGGAGCAAACAAGTCCCTTTTAAATTTTGCCTGAAAACACCCGCTCTTCACTTAATAATAAACTGCAACATATGATTTTGATCACATTTCATTATACCAAGTGTAAAGGCAATCGAACCTCCAAAAAACTTGCCAGTGAGGGATGTGGCAGTGAAGCTCTTTCCATACGCGTGGTGTAGTAGAGTTGAAAGCAAACAGGTCCTTGAGTACGTTTTAAAATGTTTATTTTACTTTGCAGGGTGCCTAACAAAGGCCGGGTAATTAGCTGTTACTCAAAATACTAAAGTGGCTGAAAATAAACAATAAATAATGCAAATAACTGTGCTCAAACAAAAACCACCTCACGGTTGAAAACTGTGTGGCTTCCCTGGTGATTGCCAACACTCGACACCTGTGCCCCTGGTAGTCATAGCAACCTCACAAATCACAGTACTTAATACATTTCAATAAAAAACATTCAAATTGGCTACAACACTCCGGCCCCTAATTGTTACTGTATAAAAACATAACAATTCAAACAACATTCAATACTGTAGCCAAATAAGTGCATTGTCCATAGCAGTTTCTCATACCGCAATGTTCATAGGTCATGTAGGTATCCAATAGGGTTGGGTAACCCCAATAATAGAAGTTGGGTTCAGTCTTTAGTCAGCTTCCAATAGAAGACAAATCTTGGTGATCGGTCGCTCCAGGACTTTGTACTTGGTCCGGACTTTAACAGAGCGCACAAGGCCCTGCCTGTCAGGAAAGGTCTGCAGTACCCTGCCCAACAGCCACGATCCTCGAGGGGCATTTGTCCGCTACAATGACCACGTCTCCTGCGACAAAGTTCCTTTTGTCCTGTGGCCACCGCTCTCTCTCCTGCAGCAGTGGTACGTACTCCCTCAGCCATCTGTGCCAGAAGAGATTGGCGAGGAATTGAACTTGTTTCCATCGTCGTTTGGAATAAGAGTCAGTTTTGTTGAAAAGGCCAGGTGGTAGTGAAGGTTTGCTTTTCAACAGGAGAATGTGATTTGGAGTCTGAAGCTTTTGTAATGGGTCGGTCATTCAATATGGCCTCCACTTCACACAGGAGTGTTTGTAACCCTTCATCATCCAGATGTTGCTGATGAAGAACAGAAGTCAATACTTTCCTGATCATGCGAATGACTCTCTCCCATACTCCTCCATGATGTGATGCGGCTGGAGTGTTAAAGGTCCATGTCACTCCAGAATGAAGTAGAGCATTTTGGATTTTCTCATGGTTCAGTTCAGAGAGAGCTTCTCTTAGCTCACGTTCTGCTCCAATAAAGTTCGTTCCATTGTCAGATTTGATGTGGGATACTTGGCCTCGTCTTGAAATGAACCTCCGTATTGCATTTATGCATGAACTGGTGTCCAATGAATAGGCCATTTCCAGGTGAACTGCTCGACTGGCCATGCAGGTGAAAATAACTCCATAGCGTTTAATGAGGCTGCGGCCTCTTTTCACCTCAAATGGTCCAAAATAGTCAATGCCCACATTTGTGAATGGTGGGAGATCTGTTTGCAGTCTTTCTTTAGGCAAATCTGCCATTTTTTGTTCACCCAGCTTTCCTCTGTATCGTCGGCAGGCAACACAGGATGACAGGATGTTTCTGGCAGCAGCATTTGCTCTGGTGATCCAATATTGTCGACAAAGTATGGAAAGTAGGTGATTTCTTCCACAGTGTCCGTTCTGTTCGTGTATGTGGCGTAAGATGAGAGTGGAGATATGTTGGTCCTTTGCAAGAATGACAGGGTGTTTTGTGTCATCAGGCATTGCTCCTTTGCTGAGCCTACCACCCACTCTCAAGAGTCCTTCCTTCAGCACTGGATCAAGCTTGTAAATGTGACTGCTTTTCGTCACTCCAGCTGTTCCTTTTTTCAAAGCAGCGATTTCATCACTGAACTTGTCCATTTGACTGTACTGAATGATGACTCTTTCAGCCATGTTGAGATCTTCGGGACATAGTATGTGACCACTCAACGTGGCTCTGAATCTATTCATGTCCTCTTCCACCTTTTTCTTTTGTTGAGTTGGGTCTAGGCCGCTGCTGGGCAGAGAAGCTTGTATTTCTTTTCTCTTTAGACTCAACAACTTCAACATCTTTCTTAGCTGAAGAAACCATGCCACAGAGGTCTTCAGCCTTTTCCAGGAGGAGAAGTAGGTTATCAGTTTGTTTACTGCATTTGGTTGGTCTGTGGTGATGACAGCATTCACTGACACCTCTCCTTTGACCTCTGGGTCATCACTGCTGATGGAGGTTGAATCCAGCATATTAGGAGGCCACTCCTCTTCACTCTTGGACAGAAAGTCTGGGCCATGGATCCATCTGCTGCTAGTGAGAAGGTAGTCAACTTTCACCCCACGAGAGGCCTCGTCAGCTGGGTTCCGTTTTGTGTCAACATACCTCCACTGTGAGACACTTGTGGCTTCTCTTATAGCAGAGACCCTGTTGGCAACAAAGGTGTGGAAACGCTTTGTTTCGTTCTTGATGTACCTTAACACTGTTGTGCTGTCTGTCCAGAAGAGTGAGTTTTCCAGCTCTAGTTGTAACTCTGTTTTCAGGAGTCTGTCAACTCTCACCGCCAGCACAGCAGCTGTTAGTTCCATTCTTGGGATTGTGACATTCTTTAAAGGAGCAACTCGTGCTTTTCCTAGCACAAAAGAGATGGATTTTCTCATCCTCACTATGCAGCCTCAAATAAGAAACTGTGCCATAGCCGTTCTCACTGGCATCAGAGAAGTGGTGGAGTTGTGCACTTACGAGCTGTCCAAAGCCTTTGGGTTTAAAGCATCTTGGCACACTGAAAGTGCAGAGTCTTTTTAAGTCTTCTAGCCACCCTACCCACTGCAGCTGGTAGTTTGGGGGAATGTCCTCATCCCAACTGTAGCTCATCTTGCAAAGGTTTTGCAGCAGTGTTTTAACAGGTAAGGTAAAGGGTGCTAAAAATCCAATCGGGTCATAGACCGAGCTCACTACAGACAAAATGCCTCGTCTTGTGAATGGTCTTTCTTGGACTGACATCCTGAACCTGAAAGTGTCAGTTTCTGCACACCACTGCAGGCCCAGGGTTCTTTCGACAGGAAGGCTGTCTCTGTCGAAGTCCAGTTCTTTCACTTCTTTGGCTCTTTTCTCCACATCAATGGCTTCCAACACCGACCTGCTGTTGCTCATCCATTTAAGCAACTGGAATCCTCCTAATTGACACAGAGCAGTCAGGTCTGTTACCAAAGACATGGCTTCCTCCTCTGAAGACACAGACTTCAAGCAGTCATCCACATAAAAGTTGTGCATGATGGTATCAGTGACATGGACTGGGAAGTCTGCTCTGTGGTCTTCAGCTGTCTTCCTAAGGGCAAAACTGGCACAGCTGGGCGATGATATTGCACCAAACAGATGAACAGTCATCCTGTACTCAGTGAGTGGCTGTGTCAGGTCTCCTCCTGGCCACCATAAGAAGCGCAGAAAGTCCACATCCTGCTTTGCCACTCTGACTTGATGGTACATAGCTTTTATGTCAGCCATAACCGCAACAGAATTCATACGAAACCTTGTGAGAACTCCGAGCAAGGAATTTGTCAAGTCAGGTCCCTGGAGTAACTTGGTGTTGAGTGACACGCCTTTGTAGCTTGCTGCACAGTCAAACACGACTCTCAGGGTTCTCTTTTTAGGATGGTGCACCCCATGATGTGGGATGTACCACTTTTTTCCTTCTTTTCCTTCCAATTGATGCTTTGGCACACACTCTGCATAGCCATTGTTTATGACATCACTGAGGAAGTTTGAATATTCCTCCTTGAACGTAGGATTTCTCTCCAATTTCCTTTTCAGGCAGAGGACCCTTTGCTCAGCAAGATGTCGGTTATTGGGCATGACAACATTGTTCTCTGAAAGCAGTAGTGTCCATCTTGTATTTCAGCTGATGTGTTGACAATGTTCATGAATTTCAGATCCTCTATAGACATCTCTGGCTTGTCCTCTGTTGATTTCTCAGTGAAGTCATGGTTGTACTGCTTCACCAACAGTTCCTCTATGTGAGCAATGGAGATGCGGTTGGCTGTCATTGTGGGGCAGCTGCTCCCACTGTCATTGCCTCCTCTCAATGGTCCATTGACAACCCAGCCCAATAGTGTTTTAACAGCATAAGGTCCTTTTCCTCTGCTGTGTATCACTTCCCATGGCTCCATTACTTCTGAGGCGTACTTCCTATTAACAGCTCCACATCTGCATCAATAGCAGGGATTTCAACAGAGTTTAAGTATGGCCAAGCATGCAGGTCTTCCTGTCGTGGGATGTTATCACGTGTCACAGGCATCTTGAATTGGGTGTACACATCAGGCAGCTCAACATAGTTGTTGTCATTGAGTGCGGCTACCTCAAGTCCTGAGATGACGTGACTGTTTACAAAGCTTTCTTTATTCATTGTTTTCATTAGGAATTTAGTGTTCCTTCCTGTCACTTTCAGCTTCCTCATTAGTTGCTCAGAGCAAAAAGTGGATGAGCTGCCAGTCCTGCGCTCCGGCCCCTATATGGCCACAAGTCTTGGAAGTGGTGGCTTCACTCACCCCTGTTGTTTCTTGCTGTGAGCCTTTTGATTTGATTTCTTTCCATTCTTTGTCATTAATGTGGAGGATACTAGGATGTTTCAGGTTACACACCTTGCAGGACAGCCGACTGTAGATAGATAGAAACATTGTGACACTCTTTACTCACGTGTCCTACAGATAAACATCCAAAACAAGCACCTTTCTTTTTTAGAATGTCAATTTTGTCTCTGTGGTGCTTCTTCTCCATCTTAGGGCACACTTCCAGTTTGTGGCCCTCTTCACACAGCAGACAAGATGCCCTGGTAAGTTTGTCAGGTGAGTATTTATCTTTTTCATTTTCAGAATTAACAGGTGCCACAGATGTAACGAAGCTGCTTCCTTTTTCCTTTGTGCGTCCCTGTGACAGTTTATTTCCAACCTTTAACTTGGAAAATGAGACAGCTGTATCTTGAATGTCTCCATACAGTGGATCAGAGGCAATAGACACTTGTCTCTCAATGAAATTGACCACATCACCGAAAACTAGTTGATGATGACGTCTCTCCTGATGCTCAAAAGCAACATTTCTCCATTTCTCCCTCAGCTTGTATGGCAACTTCATGATTATTGCACGGATATTTGAGGGCATATTCATCTCTGACATGTACAGTGGGGGGACTTAGTTTGTACGCCCTTTGGATTTTTTTTACATTTCTGCTTAAATGGGTCATAAATTATGGTCTGATCACTCCAATAACCTCAGGAATGAACAAACAGTGTCTGCTTGAAATAAAACCACTCAAACAATTACATTTTAATATATTTTTATTAACCATAAGATGGAAATATCAACAAGATAGAAAACCATAAATAAGTACACCCGCTAAGGCTCCTTCTAAAGCTCATTAGACTAATTAGATGATTGGATAATTTGACTCAGGTGTGAGCCAACCTGAAGTCCAATCACAGAGGTGTGTTGTGAACAACCCACCCCACTGGAAAATCAGATAAAAGGAGTGTTTTGATGGGAGGCATGCGCTGTGCATCATGCCCCGTACAAAGGAGCTGTCTGAAGACTTAAAACAGAAAGTAATTGATTTGTATAAAGCTAAAAAGGGTTACAAAACAATCAGTAAGTCCCTTGCTATTCATGTGTCTACTGTTAGAAAAATTGTGAACAAATGGAGACAGTTTGGAACAGTTGTTACTTTTCCAAGGAGTGGCCGACCTGCAAAGATGACTCCAAGGGCACAGCGTATCATCATCAGAGAGGTAAAAAAGGATCCAAGAGTGTCTGCTAATGACTTGAGGAAATCACTGGAACATGCAAACATCTTTGTTAGCACGTCTACTATAAAAAAGACACTGAACAAGAAAGGGATGCATGGGAGAAGGCCACGGAGGAAGCCATTGCTGTCCAAAAAGAACATTTCTGCTCGTTTACAGTTTGCAAAAAAGCATTTGGATGCTTCTCAGCGCTACTGGGAAAACATATTGTGGACTGATGAAGCCAAAGTCGAATTGTTTGGGGGGAAGACTCAAAATCATGTCTGGAGGAAAAATGGTACAGCACACCATCAACAAAACCTCATCCCCACCGTTAAGTTTGGCGGTGGTAGCATCATGGTGTGGGGGTGCTTTGCTGCCTCTGGGCCTGGGCAACTGGCTATAGTCGATCAGAAAATGAATTCTCAAGTTTATCAAGATATTTTGCAGAAAAACCTTAGGCAGTCTGTCAAAAATCTGAAACTCAAAAGAGGATGGATCATGCAACAAGACAATGACCCGAAACACAGAAGTAGATCAACATTAGAATGGTTTCGGATCAACAAAATACACGTTTTGGAATGGCCCAGTCAAAGCCCTGACCTCAACCCAATTGAGATGCTGTGGCATGATCTCAAAACAGCCATCCATTCAAGACATCCCAGAAATCTTGCTGAATTGAAACAGTTTTGCAAAGAGGAATGGAGCAAGATTTCTCCTGATCGTTGTGCCCGTCTAATCTGCAACTACAGGAAACGTCTGGTGGAAGTCATAGCTGCCAGAGGAGGGTCAACCAGCTACTGAATCATAGGGTGTACTTACTTATGGTTTTCTATCTGTTGATATTTCCATCTTATGGTTAATAAAAATATATTAAAATGTAATTGTTTGAGTTGTTTTATTTCAAGCAGACACTGTTCATTCCTGAGGTTATTAGAATGATCAGACCATATTTTATGACCCTTTTAAGCAGAAATGTAAAAAAAATCCAAAGGGCGTACAAACTAAGTCCCCCCACTGTAACTTATATTCTCCATAGCATTACAGCATATGCGCAGGAATAATGAGAATGCTTGTAAAGCTTTAATATCCTCAGATTTCAATGTTGCCCATCCAAGGGCTTTCTCCATGTACGCAGTGGCTATTTTTTGCTCATTGCCAAAGCGTTCCTGCAAAAGCATCCTTGCTCTTTGGTACCCCCTGTCAGGTGGCATGTGTTGACAGCTCTTGACCAGTTCTTGAGATTGCCCTTTGGTGTACTGCTCCAGGTAGTATAAGCAATCAACAGCACTGTCAGCCTTAGCTTCAACTCCGTGTTCAAAAGCTCTGATAAAGGTGACATATTCGAGAGGGTTTCCATCAAAAGTTGGTATGTTTCTTGGGGGTAGTGAAAGTGACGACTGCTGTTGCACCAATAATGCTGTGATGTCGTTTTGCTTTTGCATGATGGTGAAAATATTACCTGGGCCAGATTGGTTGGATTGTTGTGCTGGTTGTGCAGTGGGGTATGAGTGATGAGACTGTTGTGACATGCTGCCTTGGCCCTCCTCATTCACTTACTGCCATTGCTGTGGCCTGTATGCAATGGGATATGACTGCACAGTTCTTTGGGGCATGCTTGGGTTAGGATTTGAAGCATAAAGTTTTGGTCTGGTTCCTTGTGAATTGATTTCCTTAGCCCTTGTTCCTGTTCTGTCCGACATAGTTGCTGTAGGTCTGAATTGGTTGTATTGTTCCTTTAACTGCTGAGGCTGTGATGGCATTGCAAATCTGACAGGTCCTGCTGGTGGGTTGATGCCTCCTGCTGGTGGATGAGTGACATGACAACTTGATGTTTGTGGAACAAATGGCACAGCAGAGGGTTTGAGAGCAGACCTTTGTTTTGACACATATGAGTTCATTGCATTTGAGACTTTGCTTCCTATGTCAGACCCTCTGTTTCTGACATAGGAAACTGAAACCTTAGCTGTCTGAGCAGCAATCCGACTCTGTAGTTCAAGCAGTTCCTTTCTTTTCCTTATTCGTTCTTGTTGATTTGCTTGTTCCTCTTCAGCCTCTAGCTCATGTTTTTCCTTGAGAGCAGCCTCCATGGCTAGAAGTGCAGCTCTTTCAGCCTCAGCCTGAATCCGGGCAGAAGCTGTAGTGGACCTTGAAGCTCTTGAGCTCCCACGTGACACATTTGTTCTGCCACCAGTATTAGAGACACTGTCATTTGGGCCAATGTTATCCACATCCTCATTTCCATTTGTCATGTCATTTGAACCAACCAGAACCTCATTTGCATATAAAACATAATTTTCATTTGAACCATTATTTTCCAGAACCTCATTTGCATTGAAACCATCATTTTCATTTGAACCATTTTCCAGAACCTCATTTGCATCATTTGAAACATCAACACTGGTTTCATCATCATGCTCATCCGTTTTGTCTTGCTCCTTGCTTGCAAGCATCCATTTTTCCATTTTGCTTATCACTCCATTCACTTTGTGCATTTGATTTTTAAACCATCCATTTTGATTTGACATTTCATCCTCGGGCACTAATAATTTTAATGACTCTTGCAACTTTACAGTTTCCCCATACATTTTCCACATCACTTCATGTTTGATTTGCACATCAGAAACACTTTCATTTGAAATCATCATTTGTTCAATTTCCTTTGCCATTTTCAGTAGTTGCCTTATTCCAGAATTCCTCTCCTTTTGTATTGACAGTATTTTTGCTTCCATTGCTTTAAACGTGAGTTTAGACGGCCGTTTACCAGGCTCATTGTCCATTTCATTGTCCGTGACAGCATCATTCATTTTTTCATCCATTTCCTGATTTTCCTCTTCACTCATGTCCATTCATTTAACGTTTCAAGGAGGCTATATTGATGTGTGGGATTTCCCTGTATCCCGTTGCGTGAAGGCTACTCTCTTCTGCAACTTTCATTCGTTCACAATATAGTCCTACCGTGACCGTGACTTTGATGTTGCTTGGTCTGCGTCCCACTGCGGGCTGGGCCGTGACGTGACGAGGCAGTCAGGAGTCCAGGACCAGGTCTTGAATGATGCGTTGTCCTTCTGTGTCCACATCGATCCTTGGAAGCGTAGTTTTCAACTTGATGTAAAGGCAATCGAACCTCCAAAAAACTTGCCAGTGAGGGATGTGGCAGTGAAGCTCTTTCCATACGCGTGGTGTAGTAGAGTTGAAAGCAAACAGGTCCTTGAGTACGTTTTAAAATGTTTATTTTACTTTGCAGGGTGCCTAACAAAGGCCGGGTAATTAGCTGTTACTCAAAATACTAAAGTGGCTGAAAATAAACAATAAATAACGCAAATAACTGTGCTCAAACAAAAACCACCTCACGGTTGAAAACTGTGTGGCTTCCCTGGTGATTGCCAACACTCGACACCTGTGCCCCCAGTCACCCTAAAGTAACCTGTGATTTCCTGACTGAACCCCGCCTACACCTTGGTAGTCATAGCAACCTCACAAATCACAGTACTTAATACATTTCAATAAAAAACATTCAAATTGGCTACAACACCAAGCTTGAATGAGATGTTTAATGTGGAGAAAAACATGATTTCTATGCTCCGGCAGAGGTAGGGGTTGCTGTCCTCAAACTGACCCGGCGAAGAGCACACTTCCGCCGGCTTAAAGTTCTGAGGTAAGCATCGGGGTACTTCCATCCATTCAAGTCGATGGCCGCATGCTACAACCTACACAGACACTTCAGAATCAACTGGCCTCCGTAGTTTTCCTTAAAATAAAAACTTAGTGGAAGAGATTTTTTTTTTTCCTTTTATTTTTTTTATTAATTTTCGATAATACACATTCACACAAAATGTATGCATACAGTTTCCAGACAACATAATCTAAATTTATCTGGACTTAAATGTAAATCTGAGTCGCAATCCCTAGAAGCATCCTTTGTGATCAACAGTTAATTTTTAGCTGGAAGAGTTCAGAGAGAGACACTGTCACTTCTCTCCAGAAGGTATACAGCTGGACATTCCCATGACGTGTAGGAATGTTTGATTTAGATTACATAGAATACAACTACGAGTTTTAACTATTTTCATCTTATAGCGTCTCTTAAGTATGTTCTCAAAATAACATTTATGTTTACTAATTTATTATTTACATTTTGAGAGGTTCGTGTCATGTTCCTCCAGACAATGGCCTAATTTATTGGTGGTTCTGGGCAGTCAATATTCCACACTGTTGTTACTGTTAACGGTGGTTGCGTGTGCTCTATAACTGAACTGTACATAGCAGATACATGTCCCTTGTTCAGTGCCTGTATTTTCCTAATGAGATATATTACTGGATGAGGTAAAAGGTGTTCTTCTTGAGCTTGGAGTTTAAAGCTGAGCGTAGCTGTAAATATAAGTAAAAGGTCTTTGGACATACCTTGTATGTTTCTCTTAGATCTTGAAAATGTCTAATGCCATCAT
>SRSE01000459.1:0-169663 GCA_005024645.1 Planiliza haematocheilus | reverse complement strand
TGGAGAAGACAAGTGGACTGGACGACAACACGTGTCATTGTAAGTGAAATAAATCCTTCACAAGTTGAAAGTCAACAAACATAACCTCCTTCGCAGAGGCATTAAGTACCACTAGTTCAACAAGCATAAACGTGCATCATATTTCAGCCGATTAATCGGTTATCGTTTTTTTCCTGCTCTAAACTATCGGTATAATATCGGCATTCAAAAATCCACTATCGGTCGACCTCTAGTTACTATATTTACCTGTATGTTAATGTAAATCACTACAAGGATTTAATTATTCAGGTGAATCAAACACACTTACACTTTCTTAGACCAGGTTTCATTCTCTGCTCTCCACCATGATCCACCCTGAAAAGAAGAAGCAGCCAGACCACAATGCTATCTTGTAAGATTATCTAATTCTGACATAATATATATAGTATAATAGTATAGTTATGAACATTTCCTAAAGAAGTTACCATCCAACATGAATTCTATCACAGTTGAAAATGTAGAAATGTTGTGTGTTCATACTTGAGTGTGTCCAGTCTCCAGTCTGGATTCTCTTTTAGATCAGACAGCAGCTTCACTCCTGAGTCTCCTAGATGATTGTAGCTCAGGTCCAGTTCTCTCAGATGGGAGGGGTTAGAGGTCAGAGCCAAGACCAGAGAAGAACAGCCCTCCTTTGTGACCTGACAACCTGACAAACTACACAGACATTAACAGTAAGTCATAGCATATACATGTGAATAGCTTTAAACACTGATCAAGGCATGTTTAAATCAGCATTCAAACATCATCAACTACTGACTCCTGACCTGAGAGTTTCCAGTAGACAGTGTGGACTCTTCAGTCCATCAGAAAGAAGCTTCACTCCTGAATCCTTCAGGTCGTTATCACTCAGGTCCAACTCTCTCAGACAAGAGAACTGGGAGCTGAGAACTGAGGCCAGAGCTTCACAGCTTCTCTCTGACAGGTAACAATCACTCAACCTGAAAAGAAGAAAGTTAGAGGACATAATGAGGTTGTCTGTCAGTAGGTAATATCTGTTTATCAAACTGTCCCAAACTGTAAAATACCTATTGTTAAAGCACTTTGTAACTGTGTGATTCAAAGTGCTGTCTGTATAAAGGTAAACATCATGTATGGTACTAATATACTGTATGTACTTTTTCACTTACAGAGCTCTTCTGGAGGCTTTGACGACTTTCAGCATCCTGAGCAGAGCATCTTCTGAAGCAGAAAACTTCTTCAAGTCAAACACATCCAGACCTTCTTCTGATGACAATAATGTAAAGACCAGAGCTGACCATTGAGCAGGAGAGAGATTCTTTTCTGAGAGTCTTCCTGAACTCAGGTACTGTTGGATCTCCTCTATTAGAGAATGATCCTTCAGTTCATTCAGACCGCTCAACAAATTAAGGATTCTCTCTGTAGGAAGATCCTCATTGATCTTGTTCTTGATGTAATTCACTGTTTTTCTGGTGGTGTTTTGTCTGTTTCTTCTCTCTCTTTCACCAGGCCGTGTAGAAGACTCTGACTGGTTTGAACTGAAAGACCCAGGAGGAAGCGTAGGAACAGATCTAGGTGCCCATTTGGACTCTGTAAGGCCTTGTCCACAGCACACTGGTGGAGATGATCTAGGTCACGTTTGTCAAACAATCTATGCCAGGGAGAGGATTTTTGTGATTTTCCCAGCAGAATGTCACCAGAATTAATGAATGTCAAATGAACATAGAGAGCAGCCAGAAACTCCTGAACACTCAGATGGACGAAGCAGAACACCTTGTCCTGGTACAGTCCTCTCTCCTCTTTAAAGATCTGTGTGAACACTCCTGAGTACACTGAGGCTGCTCTGATATCGATGCCACACTCTGTCAGGTCTGATTCATAGAAGATCAGGTTTCCTTTCAGCAGCTGATCAAAAGCCAGTTTTCCCAGAGACTCAATCATCTTCCTGGTCTCTGGACTCCAGTGTGGATCTGTCTCAGATCCTCCATCATACTTGACCTTCTTCACTTTGGTCTGAACCACCAGGAAGTGGATGTACATCTCAGTCAGGGTCTTGGGCAGCTCTCTCCCTCTCTGGTTTCCAACTCATCCTCCAGAACTGTAGCAGTGATCCAGCAGAAGACTGGGATGTGACACATGATGTGGAGGCTTCGTGATGTCTTGATGTGGGAGATGATCCTGCTGGCCTGCTCCTCATCTCTGAATCTCTTCCTGAAGTACTCCTCCTTCTGGGGGTCAGTGAACCCTCTGACCTCTGTCACCATGTCAACACACTCAGGAGGGATCTGATTGGCTGCTGCAGGTCGTGTGGTTATCCAGAGGCGAGCAGAGGGAAGCAGGTTCCCCTTGATGAGGTTTGTCAGCAGCACATCCACTGAGGTGGACTCTGTAACATCAGTCAGGATCTCAGTCTTGTGGAAGTCCAGAGGAAGTCGACACTCATCCAGACCGTCAAAGATGAACACAACCTGGAACTCTTCGAAGCTGCAGATTCCTGCTTCTTTGGTTTCACTGAAGAAGTGATGAACAAGTTCCACCAAGCTGAACTTTCTCTCTTTCACCACATTCAACTCTCTGAAAGTCAATGGATATATGAAGAGGATGTCCTGGTTGGCTTTGTCTTCAGCCCAGTCCAGAGTGAACTTCTGTGTTAAGACTGTTTTCCCAATGCCAGCCACTCCCTTTGTCATCACTCTTCTGATTGGTTTATCTCTGTGAGCTGATGCTTTAAAGATGTTTTCACATTTGATTCTAGTTTCCAGTTCATCTATCTTTCTGGAAGCTGCTTCAATCTGTCTGACCTCATGTTCATCATTGACCTCTGTTGACTCTCCCTCTGTGATGAAGAGTTCAGTGTAGATCTGATTCAGAAAGGATGAGTTTCCTGCTTTAGCAATCCCCTCAAACACACACTGGAACTTCTTCTTCAGTTTTGATTTGAGTTGACTTTTACACAGTCCAGAAGAACTTCCTGAATAACAAATTATATTTGTTATTAATGAAGGATTAAATATACGTTATAAAATTAAAATGTTATAGCAATTATTGAAGTGTGAGTGCTGGCCGTTTACCACCTCTGCTGTGATCAGCTTTGATACATGTGAGTACAGATATTTTTTTACATGACTAAAATGAAAAAGGAAAAGCTATTATAAAGTCTCTTACTACTCAGTAGACAGTCAAGCCAGCTCCTCTCTCTTCATTTCCTCATGTAGTGCAGGTGATATTCAAAAAAGCTTCTCTGATCATGCTCTTCTTCTCTTTCTTTTCACCATTCAACCCTCCTCATTCTCCGTCTGGCTCCTTAAGGTCTCTTGGTCTAGACTCAGAGATGCTGGAAATTCTTCAACTCTCTATCACAAAAGCTGACAATGTTCTCTTAAGTATCTGCAAACAACATGAAGACATAATTGTTTATTACAGTTCATATATTTTTGAACAATGACAACAATTTTACTATTTCTACTTATAAACCAGTTATAGTCATAAGGTGAATATGGGCTTAATGTGAAAAGGTCCCTGCGTTAATATGACAGTATTTACATCCAAGTTTTCTGGAAGCTGTAGAAATTGCATCTATTCTCTATGTCACCACCTCTTTTTCAAAATAAAAATGATGCATGGTCATGGTCATGATCTAAGTCTAATGTAAAGAGGAGGTTCCACAAAACCAAATGCAAAGGGATTATCACACATTCATAAGCGGCAGTAATGGAAGATTAGATATCATAAAAGAATGTCTAAAAAGGTTGTGTCAAGCTGAAGAAGGAGGGCCTCTTGAGTCTGGTGTGCCCAGGGTACTCAGAAGCAGCAGGCAGATACTCTGAGGCCAGACAGGCTGCTACTTCTGTGGTCTCAGAGGTAAAAATTCTGGCGTAGGAGGGGTTAGGAGAGGCTGCGGAGAAGGACTTTTGGTGGGACTCAAAGAGGTTCTGGCAAACTGTATGGCAGCTCAGGAAGGGAAAGCAGGGCTTAGTTCAGGCTGTGCTAGTCTGGGAGGACAGCTAGGGATGTTGTTGGTCAGTGGAAAGATCACTATGAAGATCTCACGAACCCATCGAAACGACTATTGGATCGACTTGGACAAGGCTTTGTCCATATGGCAGAGGTCGCTGAGGTACTTCAGAAGAAACCCAGTTGTGAGGTGCCAAGTGTGGATGACATTTGCCCTGTCTCATTTATTCAGTGCTGCATGGGCATCTGGACTGGACAGTACCTTTGGAGTGGTGATACTCATCTTTAAAGAAGGGAGACCGGAGGGTGTTGAATGCACTTACCAGCCCCTTCTGCTGACAAGCTAATGGAGATGGCAGTGGACTCACAACTCACTTCCTGGATAGTGGACTATCTCACTGGGAGACCTCATATGTCAGGCTGAGAACTGTACATCTGGAACTATCACCAGCAGCACAAAAGCACCACAGGAGACTGTGTTCTCCCTTGTACTATTCACCCTGTACACCTTGGACTTTAAGTACAACACACAGAGTTATTTCATATGCAGACGTTCTCAGGTGATGCTGCAATTTGTGGGGTGTATCAGGGATGGACAAGAGCAGAAGTACAAGAAACTGGTGAACAACTTTGTCTCACGGTGTATGATCAATGCTCCTGATCAATCCAGCTAAAACCAAAGAGATGGTAGCAGATTTCCAGAGATCCAGGCCCCACCTGCAACCTGTAACCATCAATGGGCATTGTGTAGAGGTGGTTCAGACCTCTAAGTACCTGGTCTACAGCTGGATCACAAACTGGACTGGTTGACTAGCATAGACACTATACAAAAAAGGTCAGAGCCATCTCTATTTCCTCAGGAGGCTAAAATGGTTTAATATATGCAGGAAGCTGCTGGACATGTTCTACCAGACTATCATCACAAGTGTCCTCTTCTACACTGTGGTGTGCTGGGGAGGCAGCACTAAGAAGAAGGGAACTTTGCAGGTGGACAAAGTGATACAGAAGGAGGACTCTGTGGTAGAGCCTGAGCTGGAGTCCCTGACATCAGTGGCAGATGAAAGGACCTTGAACAAAAGCCGGAACAATATTCACCACCCTCTACACTACACCATAATCAAGCAGAGAAGCTAGTTCAGGTACAGGCTGCTATCTCTGTCCTGCTCCATGGACAGGTTGAATCAAAGAATTAGGGATTACTGGAGTTTGGCAATGGACCTATGACAATTTCCCTGGGGAATGGGGGGTTCTGAGGGAGTACCGCTACAAGGGCTGTTGTAATGAGTGATCCGGTCCCTGTATAATCAAAGTGAGAGGTGTGTCTGTATACTTGCACTATGCCAAGCATGTTTCCAGTGGGTGTTAGACTCCATCTGGACTGTCCCTATTTATGGCATTAATAGACAGGATCTCAAGGTGCAGCTGGGGTTAGGAGGGTTACTGGTATGGGAACCTCACAATCGTGTCCCTGCTTTTTGCTGTTGGCCCCATCACACACCACCTCCAAGTTTGTGGTCAGGGTGCTGTGCAGCAAAACGACAGGTCCTCTGGATTGAGGATGGGTTCCTGTATCTTGGGGTGCTGTCCACAAGCGGTGCATCAGCTGCAGTAAAGCTGGTGCTGTATTGGATATATTGTGGTAAAATGGGAGCTGAGCTGTAGTCAGTTAATCCTTATTTCCAGCCCTCTTTCAGTTGATGACCATGGGTCATATGGTCATGAACTATGAGTAGTGTCTGAAAGAATGTCATCATGGTTACAACCAGCTGAAATGAGGTTCCTTCAAAGGGTGGCAGGGCTCAGCACTGGAGTTAGGTGAGGAGCTTGAAGTAGGGCCTCTGCTGCTTTGCATCCACAGGGTTAGGCAGCTGAAGTAGTCCAGGCATGTGGTGAGGATGCTTCTGGGTGCCTCCCTTTGGAGGTTTACTGGGCATGTCCAGCTGGGAGGTGACCCCGGGGTAGGGCCAAAATACAGTAGTAATTGTATATCCTGTCTAGCTTGGGAACACCTCAGGATCTTAGGCCTCATCCACACGTATGAAAACAATCTTTTTCCTATCCGTTTTTGCTGGCACGGTTTCAAAAATAGCCACGTCCACACTGATCTGTCTTACACGACTGAAAACGCTACTTCATACTCCAGGCCTATAGGTGGCGCTGTTTCAGTTTCAGAAATTCACCAAAAACGGAGAGGAAGAGGTGGCGCATGCGCATGAAGCTTGAGCTCTGTTTACAAATCGGCTTTAGAAGAAACCAAACTCAAGGAGAAATGATATTTAGCCCTAGTAACCATAATAGGCTCAATATCTTCTCCAGCAGGAACACGAGCATGTAGTCCACCATTGTTGTTGATGTTGTTAGGAGACGTTTTGCGGGATATAAGAGGTGGAAGGCTGCTCGAGGGGTGTGGCCATGGTGGCGATGACATCATCGTTTTCCAAATCTCCGGTTTCAACTGTCCAGACGGATTCACAAGAAGTGCGTTTTCGAATTTATCCACCCTGGGACCCGGTTTCAAAAAGTACGTTTTTGGGCTATGTGTTTATGGGATTCGTCTGGACAATAGGCCAAAATGATTAGAAACATCTGCGTTTACGCAAAAATGCAGTTTCGTGTGGGCATGGCCTTAATCCCATCACAGGAAGAGACATCTGCATATCTTTACTTATCCTGTTTCCACCATAATCTGACCTCTGATAAGTGACAGAAAATGGATAGATGGATGGCAGTCTGATCTCAACTTGATCAAGCTACTTTCCACCTCTTGAAGAAAAAACTGAAGACAGAACCCCCCACAAATAACAGCTCTAGATAGCTGTAGTACAGGCCTGGCAAAGTATCACAAAAGAGGAAACACAGTCTTAGTTGTGTCTATGGGTTACACACTTCAAAGCGTTTTCATTTGTCCAGGTACATCTGAGGTCTTGAACTGTGGGGACAATGCATAAAAACAGTTGCAATTCTAGATTATATTTTTGGTCAGTCCCTTTAATGACAGATTAGCCTGCACTTCAAGACCATATTCATTATATAACTATGACCTGAATGTTTTGGTAACTACTTCTAATAACAAAATTGTAGCAACAATCATCACATAGAAGTGCCCTGCTTAAACAGCCTCTTATCATTAGAACCAGATGGGTATGTTCCACATGGGTTTGTATATATACATACTGTAAATATAGAGTCCAGGTCTGTTTGCTGCTCCTGGTGAGACTGAACCCTGGGATCCTCTGAAATCTGCTGAACTCTGTGGACGGGATCAAGGATAACACCATTTTATAATGCCACATACTTCAAATATCATGGGCTATGTTTCGGTGAATGTTGATGCAAACACAACATAATATACAGTGCTGCCTAAAAGTATCCTAAAATATATTAAAAGTGTGATCCTCAGAAGTTTCTACATTTCTGCATAAAAATGACTCAAAACATAAGCAAATTTTCACAAGTCCCGAAAGTAAAAAAGAAAACCCAATCAAACACATTAAACTGAAATATTATACTTACTATGAGCATTTATTTATTCAAGAAAATTTGCAAATATTACATATCTGTAAGTTTCAAATGTAAGTTAATCCTTTAGGATTGATTATAAATTAATTTAAAAGCCAAATTAGAGTCCAACTTTGGTTATGGAATGGTTACATAAGAACAAGATGAATGTTTAGGAATGGCCAAGTCAAAGTCCTGACCTTAATCCAAACAAATGTTGATGAATCCACTGAACAACTATGGTGTGATGGACAAAGACACTGCTCTCCAAAAAGAACCTTTCTAAACATTATGTGGACAAGACAGAAAACTACTGGAAGATGTTTAGTGGACAAATGAGACCAAAGTAAAATAGTTTGGTTTAAAGGAGAGGTTTGGAAGTGAAACAAGAAGATGACTGATGAGGAGTTACTGGAAATGTTGAACCAATATTTTTAATAACTGAAATAAAATGACGTTTATCTACTTACTTTGTTTCAGTGTTCTGTCTTTTAAAGTTCATAGGTTTACCCATGGACCAGTCACTCTTCATGGACATACAGCTGGGTGTAGGATTCTCTGGCCTTTAACACATTACATACAGAGCTTTGACTGTTAATGATGAAACTGGAGTAATGTGAGTTTAAACACTGACATGAACAACATCCATCATAGAAAAAAGTATTCGAGGCATACTATAATCACTTATGTGAAGGCAATCAGCCTGTGCCAGATCATAAGTTATCTGAATTATTCTTGTCTAATCTGGCCCAACCTGAGTTCACAGATCTGCAGAGACAAACACTTAACGGACCAATAACGGAGTAGGAGGTTAAGGTTGCTCTAAACTCTCTTCAGGCAGGTAAAACGCCAGGTTTGGTTGTGAATTTTCTAATGAATTCAATTCATTACTTAAACAACCCCTTGCTTAATATGTTTCATGACCCGTTAAATCAGATCTCTTCCAAGATCAGTAACGGGGGCGAAAGGAAAGGCTGACGAAAACTGTGCATCTTATAGGCCTATAAGTTTGTTGAATATAGATTTTAAGTTGTTGTCTAACATTTAAAATACACAGGACAAGATGTTACAATCCCTTGTGCCGAAATCCCAGGCAAAACACGTTTAGAGGCCCTGTTCGACTAAGAGGCCCTACCAAGCCTACAGTCATGTAATATGACCAATAACCTATATTCTACCTAGGCTAACTAGAAGCTGCTGGCTTGTAAGCCCGCTCAGCAGCAAACCATGGCTACCAAGTGACATGAGAACATGATCTGAACAACAGCAGTATGCAGCATATCATTGGGGTTTTCAAGTGGGCACCTCCCTTCACCAATGTTTCGTTAAGTTAGGCCCACGACACCTCAAGAAGGCTTAGCAGTGATTTCCAGCGCCTGGAATCACCCCCCTCCACACCGCCACTACACAACCCTCTCTTCCTCACCATTCGATGTCTATCAACAACTAGTATGGAAACTAATACCCACGAGCCAAACAAACAAATCTACCATTATCTACCTTGAAGCAAGTAACAAACAAACAAATCCGTAACAAACAAACAAATCTACCATGCTCCCCTCCATTGATGCAAGTTGAAGTAACAAACAAATCAACTGTGGCCTACATGCGGCCTACATCCTTACCTTAGTTAGCTCCCCAGCTAGCATGCTTCCTGCGCACCCATAACCAGTCACTGGCTCTCTCTGCTGCCCGGGACATATTGCTAACTGTAGTCCTCTGGCTTCTTCCTCGTATGCCCAGCTCACTCAGCAGAGCAATCACTGACTTTGCCACAAATCCACGGCAGCCCACTTCTACCAGGCGGACATAAGCCTTCCATCTATTTTGCTCTGCATCTGCTGCTAACTCTGCATACTTAGCTCTTTTTCTCTCGTTAGCCTCCTCTCTATCTTCCCACGGGACAGTCAGCTCTATGAAATAAACCCTTGCTCTGCGTCTGGAAACAGTCTTGCCTTGTGTTATCAATAATGATTAAACAGGATTTATTACTGGTAGAAATTCATGTAGTAATTTGAGGAGTCTTCTCAATATTATCCAGCTGTATCAATCTAGGTAGCCAGACTGTGTAGTTGTTAGTCTGGATGGAGAGAAGGCTTTCAATCGGGTTGAATGGCCGTATCTCTTTTCTACTCTGGAGACGCTAGGCCAAGGTGAAGCATTTCTTAGCTGGGTGAGGCTATTATATGAAAACCCACTGTCAGCTGTATTAACCAATTGCAAAAGAACGCCGTATTTCCGGCTAGCTTGGGGTACTAGAAAGGGGTGCCCTTAGTCCCCATTACTACTCACAATTGCGATTGAGCCTTTGGCAGAAGCTAGCAGGCAAGCCCCCTCTATATCAGGTATCTTAGTTGCTGACGATGTTCTCCTGTTTCTTACCAAGCTGGAAATTTCAATACCAGCAGCGCTAGAGCTGGGCACTTCAGTCAATTTTCAGGTTACAAAATTAATTTTTTTGAAATCAGAAGCATTTCGTTTAGGTGGTCTCCATCAGACAAGTATATCACCCCCTTTATCTTGCCCATTCAGATGGACACCACAGGGCTTTACATATCTAGGTGTTGTGGTAACTCCATTCCTTCACCAATTATATGCAGCCAATTTTACACCTTTATTTAAACGCATGGGGACCTGGAAATATGGACTTCCTTATCACTATCCATAATAGGCAGTATTTAATTACTTAAGATGAATATTTTATCTAAACTTGTGTATGTATTTTCAGATGCTCCCAACCTTGTTCCCTAAAAAAGTGATCAAAGAACTGAACGGTCAATCTAGTGCATTTATAGGGAACAGGAAAAGACCCTTTATGAGCTTAGCCAGATTTATGAAGCCTAAAGAAAAAGGCGGCCTATCACTCCCTGACATTAAGCTGTAGCAGCTGGCCTCACAGCTGTTTTACATTGCTGACTGGGTCATGAATCTACAGTACATGGCTGGACTATAAATGCAACTATTAAGCCTGGAAGGCTATAAGGAAATTTGAGGATCTTGAGGGACAGTTGTCATAACCTTCCACTCATGTTTCCAGCCTGTTGCTCTACATTTATAAATTGTTTTTCTTGTAGAAAATTCAATAAAGATATTGAACACAGAATCCCTAATTACACAGGGAGCCTCTAATCTTTCCTGAACTCTGGAGGGAAAATATAAATACTTACATCATGTCATGAACTTTTATTGATGGAATTTAGGAGCTTTTCATTTCCAGTCCAGTTTGAGAAATGATGGTACTTTGATATTTTGATGAGATTTGGAAATGCTGGTTTGTGTTTCATCACATTTGAACCAATATTTTTAATAAATGTAATAAAATACAGTTTATCTACTTACTTTGTTACAGAAGTGTTCTCTCCTTTAAAGTTCATAGGTTTACCCATGGACCAGTCACTCTTGAAGGACACACAGCTGGGTGTAGGATTCTCTGGCCTTTAACGCATCACATACAGAGCTTTGACTGTTAATGATCAAACTGGAGTAATGGGAGTTTAAACACTGACATGAACAACATCCATGAACAGTTAGAATCCCTAATCACACAGGGAGCCTCTAATCTTTCCTGAACTCTGGAGAGAAAATATAAATATTTAGATCATATCATGAACTTTATTGATGGAATTAAGGAGCTTTTTATTTCCAGTCCAGTTTGAGAAATGATGGTACTTTACCATGGTTTGGTTTACTTTGGTTTACTGTTTGCTTTGCTTCCACACCAGTGGTACAGGTTGACTAGTGTAATCTAGTTATTGCTCCTTTAGTTTGGGGATTATTTTTAAGGATATAGTTTGATCATAATTATTTATCTTGTGTATTACGTTTACTGACAACAGGACTTATGAATTAGACTGGTGCAGAAACAGAATGAAGCCGTCAGCCTTAGTCTGGTGACTTTACTACTGATAATAACTCAATTATAAAAAGGGTCCACTTACTTTGTTTCAGATGTTTGCTGTCCTTTAAAGTTCATAGGTTCAATCATGGACCTGTCACTCTTCATGGACACACAGCTGGGTGTAGGACAGTCTGTCCTCTCCTGTGTCTCTGGCCTTCAACACAACACATCCAGATGTTTGACTTTTCCTGATGAGACTAGAGTGACTCTGAACTCTGACATGAAGAACAGTTGTGGATTAGGATCCAGATCTCACCTGTGAGCTTTGGTTTGGTCGTCATATTCCTCACATGGATCTGGTTTAGAGGCAGAGAGTCCCTCCTCTCTGTCCTCACACTGATCCATGACAGAGCCGACACCTTAACACAAACACAACACATCATTCCATACTAATGGATGGATGCCAAACTCATCAGCTGATTGTAGAGGATCTCAAGCCAAACATCAGTGAGGTTTGTACCAATCAGACTAAGCAGCACATTGGACCTAATGAAGTTATTTCATGAGAATAAAATGAGGTCTCACTGGTTTATGTACAACAAGAACTGAAGTCTGTCTCACATCATCAAACTAAACAAAGACAGAAAAATTATTCATTTTATAGTCAGAGGTATTATTGATCGTGTCTGTTTTTATTAATTCAAATCATTTTCAAAAAATCCTCTTTATAAATGCATGGGGCGATGTTGTGCATATAGTTCGTCCCTGGGTAAAAAAACTTGTCTTGAACCAGTTTGATAAAAGTGAATTCAACCCTAACATACTGTACATATTTGTTACGGTACAGTGATCCCTCATTCCAGGTAACTGAGGGCAGCGATAACAGAGAGTTTCAGTGAACTGGTAAATTGCTCTGAAAACAAAACTAAACCTACCTACCTGCCCAGAATACCACAAATTAAACACTAGCTCAATGAACTGCACAAACAGGTGGTGAAATGAATATTACAGATGAACAACTTTCATCCTTAAACCTCTACTCATTTATTTACACCTTCAGCAGCATCAGGTTTTATTTGAACTGGTTTTAACTCATTTTACCTGTGGCCTACAGACTTGGAAATGCTCTAACAGCTTGATATAAACTGTCACTCAGGTGTGATAGAAACCATTTTAGACATCAAGTGAGGACAGAAGTGAACAAAAACTCCAAATTAACCATTTGGTGAAATATGTAAAATAACTTTGCAACAGTGATGATGTTCTGAGTTCTAACAGTTAAAGTGTAAATCTTACCTGCACTAGGAAGGTGGATGTAGAGTTTAGATTGAAGTCATTTTAGGTTTAATCCAAGGGTTTCAGAATCACGACAGTTGTTTACTTCTGACCAGTGTGTGTGCTGGAAACATCATGAAAATCTTTGTCTGTCTGAAACAGGAAGAACCTGATAGGGAAGTAGAAGCACGTACCCAGACACAGATACATATCTCTAGTCAGATGATGAGGGAGTTACAGGCTTTCAGGTAATCTTTATTTGAAACTAACAGTGTATGACTTTAACTGAGAAACAAAGAATATTTTTCTTGCTGTAGGGAAATAACTCTACCTGTTTGGTTTCAGGTTTTATGTCTCAAAATCATAAAACAAGAAGCTACATGAAAGACTCTTTAATGTGCAGTCTCACCTACAGTAGCTCTGAGTGTAGTGACTATTGTCTAAAGTTCTCCAAAAAAAACAAAAAAACAACAACTTTAAACCGGAACATAGTGAAGAGGAGGACACTAAGCTCCACCTCCACAGGGACAAACAAATGCTGTTCAGATATTGAGGAAGCATAATCATATCTGGTTAATCTTTAAACACTGTATTTGTCTATTTGCTTTTAGTGGCTTTTAGGCTGGATCATATTTAACCTGAATACAGCAACACGTCCTGACTGGATCTGAAAAGCTGTGTTACTGTTAATTAGTCTAGCCCTCTGGCTATAGCGTCAAAATATTAGGAACACCTGTCAGTTCAATAGTTCTACAACCCACCTTAATTATTTAATTGAATTCTTACAGTGTTATACAGTATACAGAACACACAGTTAACATCAAAATGATATAAGTGCATAAGCAACAGGTACAGAGTGAAAGCATTTAGAATGGAAAAGTTTTTGACTCATGCAAGTTGAGTCAAAATCTAAAGATTAACCTGGACTTGGTCAGGAATATTACCGTCACCTGAATTTTGTAAATAAAAACACAGAAATATACATATCTATATCTAGAGCAAGAGAGAGACAGTAAATACATATAGAAGATGTTATTAAATATACACATATTACAGATATATAGGACATTCAATGACTGATGCACACAAATTCTAACTGACTAGATTACAAATCAAATTGTTAAAAGTAATGCACAAAACTTCAAGTTGGAATAATTTAGTTTTCAGACACATTTTTTTATTTTATAACCTATTTATACAAATCACATTGTTACAATCATTTCATCAGAAGAGGTGAAAACCCTGATTCCAACAGTGTATATATTATATTTGATATAAAACAGTGGAGAATGATGACTGATAATAATGCATGAATGTTTCAGATTTACATTATAGAATCAGGGAAAACTCTCTCCAAAAAAGGAGATAGGTGCTCATTGAATCATGGGAAGTCCCTCAGCAGCCTAGGCCTATAGCAGCATAACTAAGGGATGGTTCAGGGT
Organism: Planiliza haematocheilus; assembly: GCA_005024645.1. NCBI lineage: Eukaryota > Metazoa > Chordata > Actinopteri > Mugiliformes > Mugilidae > Planiliza > Planiliza haematocheilus. The sequence goes on along the minus strand of SRSE01000459.1, from coordinate 155,659 downwards.
CACATGAGTCAGTCACATTGTTAAGACAAACCTTAAACGAATAGAGAGGGTGAGTGACTCCTGAACGCAAACTGATAACTGAAACCTCTGTATCTCTGATACGGATATACACAATAAGACTGAAGGTTGGAAAGAGGACTGAATGCAGTGAGCAGTGTGAATATTTGTCTACAGCTCACAAAGATCCATATAGGCTTGGTCTCCAAAGGCAAAGCCAGGGTAGAGAGGTTCAGTGAAGGTGGAGTGAAAGGTGTAAAGAGGAACCAGTCTGTCATTTAATACTTCATAGTAGGAGATGGTTCCAGCAGAGTAGTTCACATACACTGCTACTCTGTTAGATCCAGAGGAAGAATAGCATGGAAGCTCTACTAGTTCTTTGTTGTGAAAGACAGAGAAACTTTTCTCAGAGCACCACAGACTCCAGGACTGACTGTTCCAGCCAAAACAACTGATGTCATCAATTTCTCTGCCTCTGATAGTTTTATAAGTCACTGCTACGAGGACGTCTCCAGTACACTCCACCTCCCAGTAACAACGATCAGTCACTTCATCTGTACACAGAACCTGAGAGTCATAAAAACTCTCTGGAAGGATGTAACACAACTGCCTCTCTCGCTTTGTCGTCACATTTGGGTTATTGTCAGACACTGGTCGATGTTTTCTGTTTTCGGAATCCAGTGTGAGTTTACAGGCATCTGAAAACAGCAGATTGTTTATTTCCATGTCAACACATTAATGCTTAGTATTTTTTACCTATATGTTAATGTAAATCACTACAGGGATTTAATTGTTCTGGTGAATCAAACACACACTTACACTTTCTCAGACCAGGTTTCATTCTTTGTTCTCCCCCATGGTCCACCCTGAAAAGAAGAAGCAGCCAGACCACAATGTTATCTTATCTGTGAACATTCTCTCTGAAGCATTTGCCATGCATTATGAATGCACCAGATGTGCTGAGGTTCCTGTGCAAATTGATGAAGGTAGTATGGAAGAGACGGGTTATTCCCAAGGTATCGCACAAGGCAAGGTGGGGTTTTTATTCCCAAAGAGAGGGACTCATTTGAGATAGACCAATCAGTCTACTTAATTTTGAGGAGAAGGGTTTGGGGGAAAAAACTTGGGGGGAAAACAGACTAGTTGATACGTCGGTACAAAAGGCCGGGATCCCCTGCTTCTCTGGATGCTTAAAGCACACCAGCAGGATTTGGCACCACATTCAGTTAGTAAAGCAAGAGAAGAGAGACCCTCATGTTGTATTCCTTCCTGGCTAATGCTTTTGGGTCAGTACCACATAGTCTGTTATGGGAAGCATCCCAGGTACTATAAAAACTGAGTCAAAGTCTTTTTAGACATACAACTCTGCTTTACCACAGCAGAGTGCACTACAGCATGGCAGCAGCTGAATGTAGGTATCACGACAGGGTGTACAATCCACTAGCTTTTATAATGGAGGTCACTATTAGTGCTTCCAAATGGGTGGTAGGTGGAGAAAGGCTGCAGGACCTGTTTAACTTGGACTAGGATGAAAGTGAAGTCCGTTAATTCTATCTAGTATTTGTTAAAGGAAAGATGGTAGATAATAAGTTTGCTATAAATTATGAGGTGGTGCCCACAGTGCCAGAGAAACCAGTGAAGAGTTTGGGAAGATGGTATTATGCAAGTCTCAGTGATAAGGCGCAGTTTGAAGGGTTAAGGCAGGAAATGATTCAAGGCATTTCAAGCATAGATAGGTCAGTGCTACCAGGGAAGTTAAAATTATGGTGCTTGCAACATGGTTTTACTGCCCCGGCTAATGTGGCCGCTGACGGTGTATGAGGTTCCTCTTTCAAAGGTAGAAAAGTTAGAAAGGATGATTAATTCATCTATCAGTGCTGATAGAAGTGGCTCGGTGTCCCACGCTGCTTAAGCGACACAACCTTGTAAGGGCATTCTGGAGCTCCCAGTTACCATCCTAAAAAAGGAGTTTAAGTGTGTTAAAGTTAGACTGGAAATTACTCTTAATCAGTCGAATGATCCAGTGGTTAGGAGTGCAGCGCCTACTGTTAAGACAGGGAGGAAGTGGAACCCAAAAGAGGCAGTACAGCAAGCACAGGCAGCTCATAGGCAATGTACAGCTAGGGCATGGAGGCTTAGGGCTGTGTGCAGGGAAACCTCTGTGGAGCAAGGCATCAGCAGTAGAAAGGAGAAAGATGGTAGTGGGAGAGATACACAATCAAGATAGAGTTGAGGAGGCTAAAAATGTAGAGACGGCAGCAGATGCAGAGCAGAATGGCTGGAGGGCTCATGTGTGGCCGGTGGAGGTGGGCTGCCATGGATTTGTGGCAATATTGGACAGAAGATTGTGGTATACAGCATGCCCCAGGCAGCAGAGAGAGCAAGCGAGTGGCTGTGGGTAAGGAGAAAACATGCTAGCTGGGGAGCTGCGTAACTTTAGTATTTGTGAAACGTGATAGATTTGGTCGATGGGGTCGTGGTTCAGTCGGCATCACATCGGCATTGCTACATTAAAGGGCTAGGTTCATTTCTTGGAAGGTTAGTTGTTGATAGTAACTGAATGGTGAGATTGCATTAATATCCTGTGTATTAATAAATGCTATCACAGTAGAAAATCAAAATGGTTTTGCCGTTCATACTTGAGTGTGTCCAGTCTCCAGTCTGGATTCTCTTTTAGATCAGACAGCAGCTTCACTCCTGAGTCTCCTAGATGATTGTAGCTCAGGACCAGTTCTCTCAGATGGGAGGGGTTAGAGGTCAGAGCCAAGACCAGAGAAGAACAGCCCTCCTTTGTGACCTGACAACCTGACAAACTACACAGACATTAACAGTAAGTCATAGCATATACATGTGAATAGCTTTAAACACTGAACAAAGCATGTTTAAATCAGCATTCAAACATCATCAACTACTGACTCCTGACCTGAGAGTTTCCAGTAGACAGTGTGGACTCTTCAGTCCATCAGAAAGAAGCTTCACTCCTGAATCCTTCAGGTCGTTACCACTCAGGTCCAACTCTCTCAGACAAGAGGACTGGGAGCTGAGAACTGAGGCCAGAGCTTTACAGCTTCTCTCTGACAGGTTACAACCATTCAACCTGAAGACAAGAAAGGAAGAGGACATAATGAGGTTGTCTGTCAGTAGCTGTTCTATGTTTATTACCCTTACTACATTTCATCACTGATGACATTTTTTTACACATTGTTCTACAGAAAAGAAACTTCCAAACTACCTTCAACCTCATGTCTCATTTTAATACTGTAACTACAATGCATGGCAAATAATTATTCTGATGAGTATTGTCAAGGCCGCAGGTCTACAAGTCAACAGATTGTTTTTTACCAATCTTTTGTTGGTACCAAGTTAAACATGAGCCTTAATATACACAGACCAGCCAAACCCTTGGACCAAGCATTCATTGGTGTGGATGTTATTTAGACATGTAGCTCCACCTAGACCAGACCGGGCACCCCTACCCCATAGCAATGACACTCCTTGATGGCAGAAGCCATCCCCAGCAGGATGCAGCCACAAAAACGCTTTAAGAGCAACTCAAACAAACATGAAGACATAAGGTGTTGGCCTGGTCTCCAAATTCACTTGATCCCAAACTGATCAAATATATATTCGACGATCCACAGAATGCTATGCAAAGTGCTATCTGTATAAAGGTAAACATCATGTATGTTACTAATATACTCTACGTTTCAGACTTTTTCACCTACAGGGCTCTTCTGGAGGCTTTGATGACTGGCAGCATCCTGAGCAGAGCATCTTCTGAAGCAGAAATTTTTTTCAAGTCAAGTCACGTCCAGATCTTCTTCTGATGACAATAACATAAAGACCAGAGCTGACCACTGAGCAGGAGAGAGATTCTTTTCCGAGAGTCTCCCTGAACGCAGGTACTGTTGGATCGCCTCTGTTAGAGAATGATCCTTCAGTTCATTCAGACAGTGGAACAGATTAAGGCTTCTCTCTGGAGGAAGATCCTCACTGATCTTCTTCTTGATGTACTTCACTGTTTTTCTGTTGGTTGTTTGTCTGTTTCCTCTCTCTTTCACCAGGCCGTGTTGAAGACTCTGGCTAGTTTGAACTGAAAGACCAAGGAGGAAGCGCAGGAACAGATCTAGGTGCCCATTTGGACTCTGTAAGGCCTTGTCCACAGCACACTGGAGGAGAGAATCTAGGTCAGATTTGTCATCAAATACTTTGCCTCGCAGAGTGGATTTTTGTGATTTTCCCAGCAGAACGACACTGAATGTCAAATGAACATAGAGAGCAGCCAGAAACTCCTGAACACTCAGATGGACGAAGCAGAACACCTTGTCCTGGTACAGTCCTCTCTCCTCTTTAAAGATCTGACCTGGTACAGTCCTCTCTCCTCTTTAAAGATCTGTGTCAACACTCCTGAGTACACTGGTTTCCTTTCAGCAGCTGATCAAAAGCCAGTTTTCCCAGAGACTCAATCATCTTCCTGCTCTCTGGACTCCAGAGTGGATCTGTCTCAGCTCCTCCATCATACTTGACCTTCTTCACTTTGGTCTGAACCACCAGGAAGTGGATGTACATCTCAGTCAGGGTCTTGGGCAGCTCTCCTTCCTCTCTGGTTTCCAACACATCCTCCAGAACTGTAGCAGTGATCCAGCAGAAGACTGGGATGTGACACATGATGTGGAGGCTTCGTGATGTCTTGATGTGGGAGATGATCCTGATGGCCTGCTCCTCATCTCTGAATCTCTTCCTGAAGTACTCCTCCTTCTGGGGGTCAGTGAACCCTCTGACCTCTGTCACCATGTCAACACACTCAGGAGGGATCTGATTGGCTGCTGCAGGTCGTGTGGTTATCCAGAGGTGAGCAGAGGGAAGCAGTTTCCCCCTGATGAGGTTTGTCAGCAGCACATCCACTGAGGTGGACTCTGTAACATCAGTCAGGATCTCAGTCTTGTGGAAGTCCAGAGGAAGTCGACACTCATCCAGACCGTCAAAGATGAACACAACCTGGAACTCTTCAAAGCTGCAGATTCCTGCTTCTTTGGTTTCAGTGAAGAAGTGATGAACAAGTTCCACCAAGCTGAACTTTCTCTCTTTCACCACATTCAACTCTCTGAAAGTGAATGGAAATATGAAGTGGATGTCCTGGTTGGCTTTGTCTTCAGCCCAGTCCAGAGTGAACTTCTGTGTTAAGACTGTTTTCCCAATGCCAGCCACTCCCTTTGTCATCACTGTTCTGATTGGTTTATCTCTGTGAGCTGATGGTTTAAAGATGTTTTCACATTTTATTCTATTTTCTAGTTCATCTATCTTTCTGGAAGCTGCTTCAATCTGTCTGACCTCATGTTCATCATTGACCTCTGTTGACTCTCCTTCTGTGATGAAGAGTTCAGTGTAGATCTGATTCAGAAAGAATGAGTTTCCTGCTTCAGCAATCCCCTCAAACACGCATTGGAACTTCTCCTATAGATCTGATTTGAGTTTACGTTGACACAGTGCAGACGAACTTCCTGAATGAACAAATTACATTTGTTATTAACGAAGGATTAAATAAACTGTAAATGTTATAGCAAATCTTATACAGATATCTAACTATGTTTTACTGTTTTGTTCAGTTCTAATACATAGAGTATAGAATATTTTTAAGCAACTAAAATGAAAATCTAAATGTTTTCTAAACACCACCATCTATTAAATATATTGATCTAATCTGTCATGCACAAATATTCCTGAGTTTAGTTCTGAAAAATGTATTGCTCTGTTACGTATAATTACAGAAGATTTTTAGGAGACTAACATGAAGATAAAGAACACTTACTACTCAGCAGACAGTCAGCCAGTCTCTCTTGCTTCATTTTCCTCATGTAGTGCAGGGTGATGTTCAGAAAAGCCTCTCTGATGATGCTCTTCTTCTCTTTCTCTTCACCATCTTCCTCTTCAGCTTTTCTCTGGCTCTTTAATGTTTCCACATCTAGACTCAGAAGATACTGGAATTTCTTCAACTCATCCGTGACAAAGCTGACAATGTTCTCTTTAAGAACCTGGAACAACATGTACACACAATTCTGTATAAAAATGCAGTCCATACATTTTTGGAGACTGACAAAATTTTGGCTATTTTAACTTGGTTACAAAAACTAACCTAATCTATGAGAGCGATGGCAAAAACAGTACAATTGTCTAAATCCACAGTTTGGCACATTCTAAGCTAAAAGAACAAATTGGTGGTGACCTTCGCCAAAATTATGCTGAAATGAATATTGCACAATTATGAATAATTGCCAACAGTACTCTGCCTCACACGGGGCACCATTTATGTTGTGGATGTGTGTGTGTGTGTGCCAAAAATGGCCGCTGATTGTGGGTGTGTCAAGATGGCCACTGGGACCTTGAGGCCTTGTTAGCAGCTCTGTGCTAACTAGCAATGTGGCTCCTGTTGGTTGGTGTTTTAGCCTACAACCCCTCTGTTTGTTACTTAAAAGAGCTGGTGCAGATTCCTCAGCAGGATCTCATTTCACTGCTGTAAGGAACAGGCCCGGGGTAGTTGCTCTTTGTTAGCAGCCAATGGGGGTCTCCACGTGAAGACTTCTGGCAAGTCTAAAAGTTGTCACCACTTGGAACAACATCCCCACTAGCCTGCTGGAAACACTAGCATCAAACATCCCGAAACTACAGCTACTCATTATCCTCTTATTTCTAGTTTAGGAAGGCTTTGTTTTTTGTTTTTTAGATGTGGTCTTAAACTTTTGATCAGCTGATGAACAGCCTATTTCAGTTTAATGTTTCTTTGCATACATTGCTTACTCATTTTCTTTATTTTCTCACTCCCATTTCTTCTTTTTGCATTTTGAAGCACTACTTAGAACCTTTTTAAGATCCAACAGTGCACAATGTAAAGCCTTGCAATTTTTCAATTGGTCTTAAACTTTTGATCAGTCGTGGAGTGTTTTAGATCAGATGTCCCCAGTGAAGTAGTGCTAGTATACTGTAAAAATGTTTTAGATGTAGTCTATCATCTATCCTCTCGTTGACATTTAACACTTGATTTAATATAATGAAGGATTGAAGGTCAGCCAGTCTAAGATCTCCCCACACATTCACGGTCAAACATGAGAGCTGCTGCAAAACTCTGGTGTTTGAAGTAGTTAGCCTTCAAATATATATTTATGTTGGGACATGAACCTGGTGGTGAGCTATGGAAGCTCACCATGCATAACCAAGTTAACCACGTGTCTTGGAATCAAAGGGAAGCACCAGAACTCTAAGTCCCACAATCATCCAGGTGTGAAAACTGACCCAGCAGTTCACTGGCCAACAGTAGCATGTAACCTCGGAGGTCATCGGGTCATATAAAATGTGCTGTTTGGCCTGTGTTCTCTCTTTTACCCTCTTACCCCCTTCTCCTCCACTCCACACCTCCACGTGGAGACCCCCAGCTGCTCAGCTGGAGCTGGCTGCTAGGTAGTCTGCTAACAAAGAGCAACTACCCCGGTCCTGTTCCTTACAGCAGTGAGATCCTGCTGAGGAATCTGCACCAGCTCTTTTAGGCAACAGAGGATTTGTAGGCTAAAACCCCAACCAACAGGAGCTACATGGCTAGTTACCACCGAGCTGCTAACAAGCCACTTCAAAGGACTCAAGGAGCGGCCGGTTTCCCTCCAACAACTGCCATCAGGAACACACGGCAAGGGTTACAACTTTTCCCAGTTGTAGTTAGAGTGTATGTTTACTTTTTAATTCTAGTAAAAAATGTCTTTTATCTTTTCCCTTCCTAGAAGGGTGGTGCCCCGAGGTGATCTAGTAATTCAGATTGAATTATTTAATAATAAATAATTATTTTTGATAATTATTCATGATAGCCAAACCCCAATATTGAGTGCATTTGTACACAGGCCCAACAGTTACAACTAACTACAGAAGGGGTATAAGTGGCAGGCATCAGAGTAAAGTATTGTGCCATAAGGATCATGCAGACGGAGTGTGTAAACTCCTGTATTACTCCATAAACCAGTATGTTAGTATTTGATTAGAGGCTTGTTATTTAACAGCTGGCTTTTATACACACCGTAAATATAGAGTCCAGGTCTGTTTGTTGCTCCTGGGTAGACTGAACCCTGGGATCCTCTGAACTCTGCTGAACTCTGAGGAGAATATAAAAAGGTTAACATGATTACATAAAGACACCTACAGCAAATGTGTAGTGGTATGTTATGAAGAATGATGATGAAAACAACACCAATATATGCTCTGTCAGGAATGTGTATGAGACCAGTACTGATAATAACTCAAATAGAAGAAGCCTTATCTACTTACTTTGTTTCACAAGTGTTCTGTCCTTTAAAGTTATATGGTATACCCTTGGACCTGTCACTCTTCAAGGACACACAGCTGGGTGTAGGATTCTCTGGCCTTTAACACATCACATACAGAGCTTGGACACATGTCATGAACCTTTATTGATGGTATTTAGGAGCTTTTTTATTTCCAGTCCAGTTTGAGATATGATGGTACTTAGCAGGTTTACTGTTTGCTTGCCTTCCACACCAGTGGTACTGGTTGACTAGTGTAACCTAGTTATTGCTCCTTTAGTTACATTTAATTTTCATCATGTATGAAGTAATACTGATAATAACTCAATTATAAAAAGGATCCAATTACTTTGTTTCAGAGGTTTTTTGTCCTTTAAAGTCAATGGGTTTATTCTTTGACCTGTTACTCTTCATGGACACACAGCTGGGTGTAGGACAGTCTGTCCTCTCCTGTGTCTCTGACCTTCAACACAACACATCCAGATGTTTGACTTTTCCTGATGAGACTAGAGTGACTCTGAACTCTGACATGAAGAACAGTTGTAGATTAGGATCCAGATCTCACCTGTGAGCTTTGGTTTGGTCGTCATATTCCTCACATGGATCTGGTTTAGAGGCAGAGAGTCCCTCCTCTCTGTCCTCACACTGATCCATGACAGAGCCGACACCTTAACACAAACATATCATCCAATACTAATAGATGAGATTTAATTTTAATATTACTTTTGCAATCATTTAAAAAATAAAGATAATGTCAAGCATACAAACGGATAACTTGCTCTATAGTGAAGAGGGAGAAATAAATGTCTGTCACATAATTGTCTTAATAAATAATTGGTTCCTTCTTAGTAACTACTACAGATGAGCTACTGTAAGATTTAAACGAATCATGTATTACCTAGTTGGTTCTATGCTTAAACAAGAAATTAATAAAAGTCATGACTGCGAGGTCTAGATCATGATTAGGACACTGTGTTATAACATGTTATCAGAGTTTTGTACATTTATCTATTACGGCAGCGTAAGATCAGATTTAAACACCAGAGTCTATTTATTACACATTTTATTTGTGTGAGTATAAACATTATTTGAGCAGAACAACTAAACTGCGTCACTTCTTTTACAGAAATGAAAGTAAACCGACCGGCCCGACGTGGACACGGTTTAAAAAGTAGCTCAATAAACTTCAGTGAAAAAAGACAAATGCTGCATCTACGAAAACACTCCTTTACATTTCCTTAGAATGAATTATTACATTTTAATTGGCACTGGCCTGGTTCTAAACTTCAGATCCCTGAAAACAGGGACATGTGTTCTCACGGATTTGATAGAAATCAGCTTGAATATTAATAGAACATTTGGTAAAAATGTTTAAAACTACCGCGATGTTTAGAGCCCCAACAAGCAAAGGTTTAAATCTTACCTGCAGACTGGTAGGAGGTCTTCAGGTCTTCAGGTCTTCAGAGTCACAACCTGCTTTGTTTCTTCCAGCCTGGATTATGATTAATGTCTCTATAGCTAACACTGAAGTTTCATTTTAGTTTCTCATCGTATCCTGTTCCACAGTCAGCAGACAGGTAGATGTTTATGGTCGCAACACCAACACTGTTTTGTGTAAACAAAGGAAATTTTGCAGAGGACGGATTGTAAGTGAACCTAAATGTGTGTTAGACGCTTTAGCAAGACCATAGCACAGAAACATCGTCTTGATACAGATGTAAGAAGATCTGTCCATTCACTTTTTACCTGACAAATGGTCAGGTCAAAGGTCAGGAATGCAGAGTCTCGCTCAATGGCACCTCAGCAGTGTGTATGGTTCCAGATATTTATTGATTACAGCATGTAGGAGGACACAGGTTCACAGTCTGAACACAAAGAGTCAAACACAAAATACAAAGACGTAGAATACTAAAACAGCAAAAGGGAAGTCACAACACGATCAGAAGGAAACTTTCAGCAGTTCATTCGCTCCCAGACTTCTCTGCTTCAAAAACAAAGCGTCCCGGTCAAACTGTCCACAGCTTCGTCCCCGGACAAACGGCTCCATAAATAAAGTCCTTTATGTTGAATCCAGCGTCAGAACGGATTCTAGTGTTTGATTCAGCCTCTTCAAACGTGGTCTCATTCCACGTCTCAGCTGACAGTCAGTTCATCTCCACCGCCTGAATCCAGTCCTACCAGACTCTGTCCTCTGTTCAGGTGACAGCTCTGTGTCCGTGTCTCTGCCTGAGGACAGGTGTTGGCTCCAGGAGTTCAGGCTGGAGGCTACGAGCTCTGCACGGCGCTCTGAGGAGCCGACGACTCTGCAACGACAGCAGCAGCAGCACGAGGTTAAACAAGGGCTCTGGGCTAATTAGGGAGAGTTAGCACGTCAACATGATGAGCTTAGAGGGACAACATGGAGACTATTAAACCTGCTGGACATCAAGGTGTAAGTTAGCTTAGCTTTGAATTAAGGCTAAAAGAAGGGAGAAACTATTAGCTTAGCTCTGTTCTGACGACAACATCACATATTCCAGTTAAAAGGAGACAGTAAATCTGTCACATGGTCTTTGTTCAGATAAATAAACAAATGTTAGTGTTTCTGTCACCACATGAAGTGTTTGGTTAGTTCAGTTAATTGATGGAAACGAGTTCAGAGGATGTTTAGAAATGAGGCCGAGAGAAACTCAGACGAAGTCGTGTTTATTGAGTTCATGAGGAAATGGCGCCACCATGTGGACATCTCAGGTGGACATGTTTTGCCTTCACTGAGGAGCTGAAGAAGCTACTCGGATGAAACGTCTTCTCCAAAAATCTACAAGTCCAGTTGCCTTTTTTGAAACTTATTTGGATTATCGTGACCTGGATGACTGAGAACCTGTTCTTATGGTGATGTTACTCGTCCGTTAGCTCGCTGGATCTGGACCAAATTCTCAAACCTATTAATAGTGAGAAGTTGTCGAGTGATTTGTTCATAGTGTAATTAGCATTTGGTTGGTAGTAGTGAGTAAAGGATTCATATATTGTATAAATTATTATGAAGCTGCATTTAAACTGGAGCTGCCAGAGCTTTAGTCTTTAACGCTCTTCATGGTTCTGTTGTGTCGTTACCTGTCTGCAGCGTGGTCGTCTTTATCCGGCTTTCCTCCAGCGGCACGAAGCCGCCGCCGCCACCGCTCTTCTCTCCTTTGTCTCCTGCCCCGACATCACAGGTCAACACCACGATGGGACCTTTACCTCCCTTCAGGTGGATCTGGATGCTATCCTGCATCGACACACACAAAGAAAACTCAACTTTCATCTCATGAAACATCCATGACAGTCTACGAACACATCAGATCCTCTGAGTTTACCTCTTTAGGAGCCGGGACCTCCAGTTTGGTTTCCTCTGGAGCTTTGACGGCGATCAGCGTCTGCTCCTGGAAGGCTCCGAGGCGACTGATGTCCTCGTGAGTGACGTAGGCCAGCGTGCAGGAAAAGTTAAAGAAAACTACAACTTCCTGATTCTTTTGTCTAATTTAAGCTGCAGTAACTGCTTTGGCCTCTTGGGGGCAGCAGAGGCTCTTCATCGTCGTCTTGTGGCGTTGATAAAACAAACCTCTGATGCACTCAGCAGATATGCTGCCACATTAGAAGTGAATCCATCCTATAAATGTATTAACATCTGTCTTTTTAGTTGTTTCACAAGCTCGTAGCTGATTAGGAATCCCTGAGGTTTGGGGCAGAGGCAACAATAAAATCAAAAGTGAAAGTACTTCCTGGTTTCTGGGGCTGTGCAACCTTTCCTATAACTTCTATGGAGAAGAAACTGACTTCTAAAAGTCATCAGAACCTAAACTCCAGGTTTTCACTCCCGGCCTTGACCTCTGACCCCGGTTCCAGCGTGAAAGGATATGCAGAGTTGTGCAGGTCGTCGGTCATGTCAAAGAGCTGCTTGGCGCAGCTTTTGATGAGCGTGTCCAGCGTGTCCTCCACCAGCTTCAGGTTCTCCAGCTCCCTCTTGGACTTCTGCTCTGACCTCGGCTGGAAGTTTGAGATGGGGGTCTTCCCTCTGGACGGACAGGGGGCGGGGTTAGTGTCAATTAATCCCAAAGTTTAATGGTTTAATATGTTTGTCAGTCAATAATTAGCAATAAAAGACAACTATTGTCTTGATTTTGTGTTTCAGTCTCAATCATTTCGTCTGGTTGAGGCTGTAAAGTCAAACACGTGTGTGATTTGTAGATTAAATCCTCTGGTTCACTCACATCCACCTGATCCTGTTGGCCGACTCCTTCTCCACCAGCCTGATGCCGTCCAGCACGTTGGTGATGTCGTAGACTCGCCGCCTGCGCGTCTTCAGGTGCGTGGCCACGTGCCGAAGGTCCAGCGTCCCGTCGGGAGCCGTCAGCAGCAGCTCCAGGAAACGCTGAGTCAGTAACCCCAGGGACACGTCTGAAAAAAACACAGCACCTGAATGCAACACCTGAACTTTTCTGTTTGAAGATGCTGAGATGAAATAAAGCAGCACAAACCGTGTCTGTTTTTCGGAGGGTTGGGCGAAGACAGACTGAAGAGAAAGAAAGAGTGTCGCGTGTTAAGAGCTGATCACTGGCAGGAAAGATTTATTTTAACTCAATTTAGTTTAAATTCAGAATGCATCTGGTTTCTTTACCTGGTCTTCTTCACTGCTGGAGTCTTCTTAACATCTGCGCCCTAGAGTTCAAACAACAGAAGCAGAGGAAATCAAAGATCAGAACATAAGAGCTTTAAATTACAAAGAACGGCTCGACTCAGAGAACCTGTTCCTCTAAACTCAGCCGTGCATCGCACTAAAACAACGGGTGTCAAACATGCAGCCTGTGGCCCAAAACTGGCCCACCAGATGGTCCAATCTGGTCCAAGGAATGAATTTGCAAAAGGAAAAGGAGAAGAAGGAACAGAGAAAAGAGGTCGATTAGAAAGAAAGGACGACGACGACGACAGGGAAGAGTAGAAGAAGGCGGAGAAGATGGTGGAGGAGGAAGAGGAGGATCAGGAAGAAAAAAGAAGAAGGGGGAGAAAGATGAGAAGGAAGAAGAAGGAGCAAAGAGGATGATTAGAAAGAGGAGGAGAACAATTGGGGGGGGTGGAAATGAAAGAAAGGAGAAGGAAGAAGAACCGGGAAGAGGAGAAGAAGAAGATGATGAAGGAGGAGGAAGAGGGAAGACAAAGAAGGGGGAGAAGGAAAAGAAGGAGCAGGAAGAGGAGAAGAAGAGAGGAAGTGAGAAAAGCGGATGATTAGAAAGAAGAGGAGAAGAACGATTAGAAGGAGGAAGATGAAAATGAGAACGAAAGGAGGAGGAAGAGCAGAAGAAGACAGAGGAGGACGATGAAATGGAAGAGAAGGACTGAAAATCATAGAGAAGGAAGAAGATGAAGAATGAACGGGAGGAGGAGAAAGATGAAGAAGAAGAAGGTGCACCTTTTCATTTTTCATCATCTGGAGTTGTCGTTATGCACTAGAACACGTCCTAACATCCGTCTCACCTGCTTGGGCAGACTCCATGAAGGAGGTTCTGGTGCAGGAAGCTCCTGTTTAACAGCACCACCGTCTCCGTCTCCAGCGTCTTCGTCGTCTTCGGCCCACTGATCCTCTTCCTCGGACGACTCGGCTCCCCAGGGGCTGATCATGCCCAGGGAGCCGTCCAGGCAGGGGGGCATGATGGGGATGGCGTCGCTGTGGACCCCCTGCTTGGAGATGTCCTCTGGCAGGAAGTGGTCCTCACAGATCAAACACTGGTCCACGGACTCCTGCTTCTCCGTCTCCCTCAGGGCAGCGAGCCATACCTGAGCAGAGGTTAGGTCTTTATCCAACGTTGGTTTATAATCATATAACTAGTCTACTGGTAGAATAATTAGTAGACCAAGAAGTAAGGGACATAAATGAAGGTTTATCAGCGTTAAACCAACAAGATCCAAGCTTCAAATCTGACCTAACGTCACACCAACAAAGTGTTTTGTTATCGCAAGCGTGAGTGACGCCAAGTGACGCACTAGATCTACAAACAACATGGCAGCAACAAGAACTTCTCACCTCTGGAGCGACGAAGAGACTGAATTATGCCTTAAACTAATGAAAGAACTCAACAGAAGGGACAGAAAACACAGAAATGCCTATAGGTGGCGCTGTTTCAGTTTCAGAGAGGAAGAGGTGGAGCATGCGCATAAAGCTTGAGCGCTGTTTACAAATCGGCTTTAGAAGAAACCAAACTCAAGGAGAAATGATATTTAGCCCTAGTAACCATAATAGGCTCAATATCTTCTCCAGCAGGAACACGAGCATGTAGTCCACCATTGTTGGTGATGTTGTTAGGAGACGTCTCACGGGATATAAGAGGTGGAAGGCTGCTCCAGGGGTGTGGCCATGACATCATCGAAACACACGTATGCATTTTTTCCCCGTCCACAAAAAAACTCAAGAGCTGCGTTTGTGAATTTTTTCACCCTGGGACCAGGTTTCAGAAAAGTTTGTTTACAGGATTCATGTGGACGATCGGACGAAACGGAAATCTTGCACTTACAAAAGTTCTGTTATGTTTGGAACGAAAACTGTGATTAGAGCCAATTAATAAGGTCAGTTGCCACCAAGTGGTCAGATGTGTGAAGTGCAATCTGTCAAAATGACGTATGGTCTTCAGATTTTTCTGTCGTGGTTTTAAGAAAACGGTCAGTGACGGAAAATCTTCGGTTAATGCGACCCCTGCTACTACTACTACTACTACTTAATTCTAGGGATGCTCGATATTGACTTTTCTGCTGATATTCCAATATTGTCCAACTCTTAATTTACGATACCGATATATTCAGTCTTTTTACACCAAAATTATTAGGTAACATCTGTGCAAAATAAGTTACTGAAAAAAGTGCCATTCATTTTTTTTGTGTTTTTATAGAGAATATTTTGCCTCAAACAAACTACAGACAATATCAAAACAAGGAAGACAAATGTAGCGTATAACTCCATGATTCTTCTTGAGGTGGGTGATCAAATTTGATGTATTAAAGACGCCTTGTTTCCTCCTCTCATAATAATCACAAATTTACTGTTAGTAGGTGACACTTGGAAATTCTTCCAAACCACGGACATCTCATACACCGGGCGAGCTAGCTTGTTAGCCACGGTTAGCAACCTACGTCATCAAGCACGTGCCTGTTAACGCCCCCCCCAAAAAAGGAACTCAACTCAATATGTATGATAATATCGGAGGGCCGGTATTATCGGACATCCCTACTTAATTCCTTTTAGGAAACGGTAATTGTCCCAGTTTCTACATTTCATCCTGATAAAATAATTCTTTTTTTTTTTTTTTTTTTATCTCCGAGTTTGAAATGTCCCCGGATTTCATTCCAAACCTCTGGTCACCTTAGTTTAGTGCCTTTATGTAGCTGCCTGACAATAAAAACATCTTTGACCTTTAGATTAAGAGTCTGCATAAAGTTGGTGATAAACTGTTAATAATTCCTTTTTTTCTATAAATAGTTCTGGGAAGTAAACATCTAAGGAGTGCACATGCTAACTCTAAGGCCCTACCTGGCCGCTGGCGCGTCTCTGCCGCGCTTGCGACCCTTTGCGGGACACGAGGGGAAACTGAAAACGGACGGAGCGGCTTCGGGCTTCAGCCTGTTGGTGCGACGGACCACCAGCCTCTCCGCCTCGAAGCATCCCTTCTCCACGTAGTCGTCCTCCACAAAGTGCTCACTGCACACCCTGCCCCCCCCTGCCCACCTTGGGCCCCCTGCCCACCCGTGGGCTCTCTCTCCGCAGGGCCTCCAGCCAGCGCGCCGCTTCAGGGGCAGTTTGTGGAAGTGGACTTGTTTGCCGTTGGCTTTGAGCCTGTAAAACGCATTAGTGCACCCGTGGGCGATGCAATAATGACCCCCCTTTCGTACTCCGGTGCCCCATTGCTCATCTTCCTCCATCTTTCGCTGATTTGAAACTTATCTTTTGCTCCGTGTTTCACTCTCAACCAACCCCGTGACATCAGAAGGCAAGATGGCGGCCCCCGTGTGCGCCCAACTAAACAGCAGATTATACCTCTCTATATAGTATTTTACACTATGTTATTATTGATGTAGCTTAAGTGAAATAGTCTATATCTACTAATGTTGCATGGGTATCTATGTCCAGTGTGTATTTAGCTAGTGAGCTCACACGTCTCTTAGCAGGAGGGCCCTTTAAACTGACGCTATGCTAGCATCAGGTTAGCATCTTGTTAGCCGACAATAACGGAGGCAAAACAATGGAAACGCGTGTTATTCCAGCAGAGGCCTCGTGTCTTTTGTCTGTATGCTAGCGCCAGACAGAGTACCGGGTCCGTACCTTGACTCGTGCGGGGTCTTTGGGGAACTTGAAGAACCTCTTCGGTGGTCTGTTGAAGATCCCCCGGTTAACGGTCACCGGACGGTTCGGACACCCGGAGACGACACACTTCACCATGCTTAACCAACCGCCTTCTTCTTCTTCTACGCCCCAGACCTAACGGGACCGGACCGGGCCGGGGCTAACCGTTCATTGGAACAAACCGTTATAGCCGTTAGGGTCCAAAAACACAATTGTCGCGGCGTGAAAGTCTTCGGGTTTGTTTATGTTGTTTTTGTTTTTTCCAGACCGGAAGCGGATTGGGTTTGACCCGGAAGTAGATTAATGCTGGCGCCAAATTTGACCCCCTGCAAACCGGATGTGCCTAAAATGGTATTCCGGTCGCACTAAATGAGTTAAAACTATTATTTTCCAATATTTTCCAACTGTTGTAATAAAATACAATATTAAAACTCTTTAACAAACGCTTTAATAAACAGGATGAGGATGAAATTGGGACGAAGCATGATATTCCATCATAATGTGTATTTTTTAAAGAGTCAAATGTAGATAAAAGATTATAGGTTTATTTTTCCGTTTAATCTACACGCGATGAAGTACCTTCAAGCTGGTCTGCCAACCACCATTTAAAAACAAAAGAAGAAGAAACATTTAGAGCTCCCCCTGGTGGCTGGCTGCGGTATAGTTCATAAGCTCCACCTCCTCCATGTTAGTGGGCGGAACTTAGGCTGAAATAAAACAAAACTTTTTCATTTTAGGTAGTTAATATAATGTTGATGCCATTTTTTGGATGAGTTTTGTTTTAGTTATTTGACGCTATAGAAACAGGATGTGACATAATAGTGACTACGAGTTGCCATGCCAACGGAAGCGGAAAATAGCATCAGTTTGGCCAATGAGAGGAAGTGAAGACGTGTCGTCCATATTTATATACACTCTATGTCTGGACAGATGAAAAAAATAATGCAATTGGTTCTCCAGCTTTCAATACAAGAACGGCTCGTAATCAGTGTTGCAACACAAGATTTATTCAGAGCAAGAGATGCCAACACCAGCATGATAAAAATTGTACAAACTTCACAAGTCAAATTAAAGTATCACGTAGCTACTCGTGACCTTGAACATACAGCAAAAATATCAACAAAAACTCATGCCATGTGGTAAGAAAAAACTGCTGAAAGTCTGCGAGTAACAGAGAAGAAGGGGTAAAAGGAGAGAAAAATGAATGTTGTATAAAAACCCCTTATCAGTGCACTGCCGAACAGAAACATCTTCATAAACGGATGATTTCACAAATATTCATATGGATTTTTCTTTTGCATTCTAGCATGTCATGTTAGTGTTGAGATTCTCTATGTAAATAGTTACATGTCAGCTTTTACATCTGATATTACAATATCTAGTCTATTGACTGTCATTAAGTGGCAGAATTGTGCTTTAACTCCCATTTCCTTTGTTCTCAGTAAGAATAACTGACTAAATAAAAATACAAGCTGTCAGTCTATCTAATGCAGTAGTTCACTGGCAGGAAGCTGCAGACGCAAAGCTCTGGGCAGAGATGTGAAGTCAAGGGAATGAGACTTTGCAGTAAGATTCCTAATAAGAAGCATCTTTAAAGGAAAACTCCCCCTGTTTGCAATTTGGTGATTTTTTTTTTCCTTCCTGTGGAAAATCAGACTTAAGTTCTGCCAAAACAACAAATATCAAACAGCAGATAAACATCCGGTTTTAGGTGTTTAGGTTGTTTAATGTCAAGTTGACCACATTTACCAATAATCTACCTGAAAGGTTCATATATGCAGGAGGTTTTGGGTTGTTACTTGAATTTAAGGGGTCAGTTCTCTCAGTATATATATTTTTCCTTTCAGTGATATCTAGTCAAACTATTTCCAAGTTAGAAAATATCCAAGTCCAACTACTTGCACATGATTACAGTCAAGACGAATACAGCTTAGCTTCGCAATAAATTGAATTGTCAGAGTGCCATCCATGAGTTGGTGGGCTCTTAAGCAACTCTTGGGACAATGAGGAATTTCAAATTTGAGGACAATAAAAGTTTGTATGAGAGAAAAGCATCAGTTCCTTATTGGAAGTGGTTAACAGCAAGTTCTGCTTTAAAGGACTTATGTGTATGGTGTAGTGGCCTCTAGTGGTGAGGTTGCGAATTGCAACCAACCAAATACGCTGCTCTAATTCTTCCCTGTGATGGCCACTTTTCAAAGCTGGTTTTCATTATTGGAAAAGATGACTCTAATATTACTACTGCATTCACACCTGGATGAAATGGAGCAGTTTCACATTTGCTTAATAAAGAAATAACGCTGAAATGTGGCGTTTCAGACAAATGTTTAAAATGAAAGTGGATTGGAGGGGGAGTTTTCCTTTTTTTTTTTGCCCCAGGTTTCTTCCAAACAAGCGTCGCCATCACAAACTCTCGTCGAAGTCACAGTTTCCACAAACTCGCTGTACAGTTTTTGCTTCATTTACCACATGATAATACTTTTAACAAACTCCAGTAAAGTGCATGCATGATCGAAAACATACGCCGTCGGTGCTGTGATCCCAGACCGAATGTCGTCGTCGTAAGGCCGATTCAGATCAAATACTCACTGCACAAACATCACCACTGCTGGCTCTGGTTTTTCAATTCATCTTTTCAATAACCATGATAATTGTTTAAAAGAGAAAAGCGGTGCTTAGTCTTCATGTCGTCTGGCGTCGTGTCCCGTTTGTGGCTCAGACAGTAAAAGATGATTGGAAAGACGTTTTTTTTTTTTTCTACAGAACGAGTGCAATATACAATGACGGATGGGGACGTTTGACCCTGTAAGTCCAGCGGAGCCGTCAGCCTTTAGAAAGAAAACGCGTATCTACACACCCCTTTTCCTGCTAAGTGCCTCTTAATCTACAATAAAAACATCAAAACATGGAAACAAAAGGTGTCCCTGTGCAAAGTCAAACATGACAGAACCAAAGTCCTCTCACCCGTGTCAGATTCCTAAAACATGATTGTAGTAAAAGGTTTATACAAAAACGCAATACATTTATAGTTCGTAAAAAGATCTCTCAGCTCTTTGCTAGTTTAATTCATAAGAAATTGCATATACCCAAACATTTTTTTTTTTCATATAGATTGCATCCCATATCTAAACAAACGATTTAATATTACCATACCAATATTGCTGACACGTTGTCCTATTAGCTAGTCAAGGTTGATGGTTCAAAATAAATTCACGATGGCAGATTGTCTCCTACGTTTTCCGCAGCCTTTTCCCACTCTGAACAGAGAAGAAGTCGAACAGGACGGTCTGAAAACGAAAACAGCTCTGAAGGGGATGATGGGATTTTGCACCACAAAGTTTCCGTGTCATGATGTTTGAGATCTTCTTGCTTACAGCGTCGGCTCGTCTGATAACTTTTAGATTTACAGTAACATTAGTGTCCACCTCTGGACATTTCAAAAAAATAAAAATTCAATGAACAACTTCCCGCTCTCAGGCTCGTGAGGAATAAAAAGCCTCTCGGAAGTGATTGCTCGTCGTGTTCCCCTCTGACTCCCTGTTGAACCCGTGACGCCCAGTTTTTTTCATGTGTGTAAATCGCATTAAAATAAGAAATGATTCAAGCTAAGGGTGCTCCGATCGATCGCAATACCGCAGATTTATCGGCTGATGTTTCATCTAAACAGTCCGAGCTGGAACGTCAATAACAGTTAATCAGAGGACGCAAAAATCGTAAGATAATTTCTCGCCACACACCAAAAAAAATGGACTCGAGCTCAAGTGTAGCTAGCAATTGACTTTGTAAACGGGGTTTCATCTAATACTGGAATCTATTTCTGAGGCCTCATGGTCTGACTTGGTGCATATTTTACTTTTTCCTTCATAAAATATATTTATTGTCTATCAACTATCCAGGTTCAGTATTCCTAAGAATCTGTTGGAGAAAAAAAACTCTTATTGGAGTCAAAATAAAGATTTTTTTAGTAAATTCTGGGACTGATATCGGCCGATTGCGCTTTCCTGCACAGATGCTGATCGGAGCACCCCCCCAATTCAAGCTTACAGTAAATAAATACATACATATACACTAGAATGTGCATACATTAGCAGCTATAAACAGTACATCACATTATATTAGGTCATATGAAAATGTACAAAACGTGAATGTTCGTTTAAAACGTTGTTTTTCAAAGCAAGGCAACGACAATCAACATAATAAAAAAGAGATACCCATGGAGTTGAGAGCATAACCGCAGAAGAAATAAAAGAATGGTAGATTACAGCAGCAAAAAACAACCCACTCCCTTCTTTTTTGATTTTTTTTTCCGTCACCCCTCCCCCCGTGTTGTTTTTGCTTTGCATTTGTTATTCTCGGCCTCCGTCAGGGCTACACTTGGATCCCCTGAACGGCCTGTTTGATGTTCTCCAGCAGCGCCTTGTTCTCCGGGCTCTGGTACTGGTCCTGGTGGGTGTACATGTCTGTCAACGTACTCACGTAAGTGTCAAAGTTCTGTTCGTTCATTGGCTCCTGGGAGGGGAAAGAAACCCATGAAGAAACAAACAATCAGGCAGGTTTGGGCGAGGCGCTCGCAGTCACTCATATTTTCACTGTGGGAAATGTTTGGAGGACGGGAGGAAGGGAACAGCGTCAGGAAAGCATGGCTCACAACTTCACTGACACACTCCGTGATTAATACGTTTCTAGCATCGTATGTAAAAATCATCACGTCAAGTCATGCAGAAATCAGGAGAGGGATGGTTAGCTGATGGGCAGATGGAAAGTTAATGTTTAGCACATGGAAAATCAGGATGTTAAAAACTAATGGAAGGTCAATGGGCGGATGACAGAGACAGAACTAGAAATTCATCCTGGCTAAGTTTCTGTGGCTTAAATATTTCTCAGAGACTGAGCAGCTTTGGCTTCATGAATAGGTTAAGTGGTTGGCTTTAATGTCAGCCAGGGAAACAAATAAACATCCCTGTCTCTAAAACTTATTTAAACATGTTCAAATCATGTCCGACAGTTGTGGTGTGCATCAAGGCTCAATGTCAGGCCCACCTACTTTTAGCTTTTATCTTAATTGGATAACTTATTTTTTAAGATGATTACTTGGACAGCTTTACCATTAGATGTCACTATATTGCTTCATTTCACCAGCTTCCACTGAAAATGAATTGTAGCCCTACTCTTTTGCCGCCAGTGTGAATCATAGACTGTATAAAGAAATGAATGACGCGTCTCTACTTCCTTCCATTGGTCAAAATGACGCTAGTATCCCGGATATACCAATGTCCCGTCCACTAACGAGATGGAGGTGGAGCTTATGGCCTGTAGTGCAGCCTCCAGCCACCAGGGGGAGCACCACATGCTTTAGCTTCACTTTAAAATGAGCTGTCATGGCATCCATTCTTTATACAGTCTATGATTTAAACACAGCATAAAGGAGCAGGGGATATGTCTGGAAAGGTTCTCAGTCCAGAATAAACAAGCTGAAACAAGGGCAACTGTAGAGTTTCTTGAAGAGGTTTCATTCAAGTGGCTTTATTAGTTCTAAACTGGTGGGGTTTGAACAGGAACATCTGTCTGGCCAACCCACCGATGTAACTATTAAAACCTTCCCACCAGACCTTTGGAACCAAGGAAGCAACCTAACGCAAAACGTGTTTAAGAAAGTCTACAAGTCCAGTCGCCTTTGTTTCAGATTGATTTGTGGATGCACAGACGAGGCAAGACCTGCATCTTAAAGATACAAGAAATTATCTCAAATAATATCTGAATCTAGAGCAGCCCCCTGATCCATGATTATAAAACTTTGTGTTGACTAAACAAATTCTTCACCTCAATTTGGCGTGAGAAGCCAGAGGTCTGATTGGATCCCACATGGGACTGAATTTATTTTTAAGACAGTTTTAGCTACTAAGATACTAACGAAGGGTAAAGCACTAAAAAGGCATCAGAACACAACCGTGCAGAAGCATCCAGTGGCAGGTCAGTTACTATTAATATCACCGCTCACATGTACTGCGGTATAAATGGTAAGTGTGATGCGCCACACTGAGCTAGAGGAGTCGTAGGAGGGAGGGATGACAGTGCAGAAGAGAAGGATAATTGGATAAAGGATAAATGGATCTCTTACTCTGGGAGGCATCTGCAAACAGCAGTTATGCTTTACTGGGGCCTCTTTCTGTGGCAGCGGTCTCTACGGGAGAGGGTGTACAGAGAAGTCTATTAGCCCGCTGGACACACAGCGGCGCTCACAAAGCTTCATGAGCTACACAGCGTCCGTCCTGGCAAGTCACTTCCCCTCCAGCTCTGTTCACACTGCGGCGCAAAGTTTCTTGGTCTCGGATCGTTTAGTTTTTTCTTACTTTCATCTACATCGAGGAAAAGTCTGGAAATGTTTGGGTTTCGTTATGGGACGTGTTTCCACCAAGAAAGATCTCTGCATCAGCTGGATAGTCCTCCAACCAGTCAGGGACATTTTGCTGTAAACTAATTGAACTCCACGTCTCTCAGGTGACATGTAGGACTACTTTCACTCTTCTGTCCATCAGCGCCCCAAACAATCTGACTGGTGGAAGATCTTTGCTGGAGCAGAATCAGTTCCCAATGGAGAGACTCCAGAACAACTTTCCTCCGCTAACAAATGTATAGGCGGAGGAAGTGCAGTAAGAAATGAACTGTACTGCAGCAGAAACTGTTTTACTTATAGTTCTTATTTTGCATGATCTTATACACACTAGGGGTCTGCATGAATTGATGAAAGTTAACACTGATTAGTCGCTGATGACGTCACTAATAAAAACACAGTAGAAAGTAATGAAATCAGACAGCTCATGTGCTAGATACTGTGAGCTGCAGATATGTATAGCCTGTATAAAAACAGGCAGCACCTCAGCACCATCAGTAGATGGGATAGTGTAGCAGGTATTTCTCTGAAGCTAATAGTTGATGTTCAGCCTCCTTCTCTCTGTTACCACAGGACGTTTGGTGAAGTTGTTAACTGACTGCTGTCCAGAGGATTTGGACCGTTCCTCTGCTAGCGTTAGCATTAGCCTTTTAAGATGCATTGCAGTCGTACTTTAGCTGTATTTCAGGACTGACATCTCACAGTTGTGTGGGCTTCATCTTTAGTGAAGTGTTTCCACACAAGTTTCTCACCCGTCTTCTAGGAGGCGGCCATGTTGTTATTGTCACGTGATCAACATGATGCAACCCCTAGTAGTACAGATCTATGCAGCTAAGAAACAGCATATGATCAAACTGGGATCAGAAAAGGAAGCAGTGTGAACAGAGCTTTAGATTCGGTTTAGTTTTAAATATTTAAACCGCATTGATTTCTTAGTCTGAAATCAATTAAATTGTGGGAAATATATGAGAAACTGTCTGGAACTATAAATAAAAAAAAAAAAAAAAACGTGAGCAGGAGGGCTGACGTTCCTTGTTAAGACGGACATTTTTCTTACAGTGTCATGTGATGCAGAGAGTCCACTTATCAAGGAACTCGGGTTTAAACTGTTTAAAGAGAGATTATCCAATTAGCCCCAGTCTTCCTCCAACACCGAGACAACATGACGTCAAAACAGCCGTGAGCACTCAAACTCAACCATAAAAAAAACAACACAACAACAAAATAAAAACGACGGGGCTTTGTCTGTATGTGGAAATCTGTGAGGCGTTGTAAAGCACAGAAGAAGAAGAAGTAGAAGTAGTACAAGAAGAAGAAGAAGAAGAAGAAGCACAGCATGAACTGCTGAGAAAAAAAAGAGGAAGGTGACGAACAGAAAGAAGCAGATGAAGAAAAACCTGAGTGTCGTTACAGAAAAAGTCCAGAGGACATTTAAAACAACTCATGAAAACATTTCAGATACTAAATATGAAACACTTATATTATAAGTTAGAAAATAATCTTTTTAACAAGAGATCTTGATGTCGGTTTGCTTGGACAAAATATTAATCTAATAAACAATGAAAAGATGGATCAATATTCAAGATAAATTTGCGGAAATCTGTAAATTTTTCTAACAAAATTTGAAAAATGAACAAATCTGTCCATAAAAGCAACATTCCTCTGTGTCTGTCTTTGAAGAACTCAGTGACCATAATAAACCAGAGCCCATGAGGCTCGGGCGCCTCTGTGAAGCCGACTCCTTTTCTCTTACCATGTGTGGAAGCTGGATGTTGGCTAAGCTGTTGATGAGCGACTGGCTGAGGTTGGCCAGCTCGTGCAGCAGGGAGTCGTTCTGCTGCTCGATCACTTTGTTCTCCTCCTCGATGGACTTCAGGTTGGTCTCCATGGTGGTTATCTGCCACGGGCGAGAGAAAACGTAATGACGCAGACATCCATGGAAAAACAAGGTATTTGACGTGTACTTTATTGTTTCAGTTTGGCCCAGGTCACATCCACTATCATGGAGGCGGAGCTTGCAGCCTCCAGCCACCAGGGGGAGCTCCCTGGCGTCAACTTTAAAGGAGCTGTCATGGCGTCCACATTTTTGTACAGTCTGTGCATTTGACACCTTTAAAGTTATTTCCTGTTGATATCTTTTACACGGCAGACGTCTCTCAGATGACGTGCACGACTACTCTTCTGTCCATGACCTCAGTAAGCCCCGCCCCCAAGCAGAATCAGTTCCCAACGGAGAGACTCCAGAACAACTTCCCTCCACAAACAAATTTCAATAAGAAATGAACTGTGCTGCAAAAAATAAACTGATTTGTTCCTGTTTTACTTCTAGTTTTTTGCTCTTGCATAATCTTATACACACTAGGGGTCTGCATGAATTGATGAAAGTCAAATTAACACCGACTAGTCTCTAATAAAACCACAATAGTGCGACATACTGTGAGCTGCAGACATGTATAGCCTGTATAAAAACAGGCAGCAGCTCAGCACCATCAGTAGCATTTAATAGTCCTCCACAGTGTTGTTAGATGGGATAGCGTAGCAGGTATTTCTCTGATGCTAATAGCTGGTGTGCAGCCTCCTTGTCTCTGTTACCACAGGACGTTTGGTGAAGTTGTTAACTGGCTGCTGTCCAGAGGATTTGGACCGTTCCTCTGCTAGCATTGCAGCACTGCATTGCAGTAGTACTTTAGTTGTATTTCAGGACTGACATGTCACAGTAGTATGGGCTTCATCTTTAGTGAAGTGTTTCCACACAAGTTTCCAGCATAAAACATTTTTGAAGGCAATGAAGTAGGCTTTTATTGTGAAAGCTGTGAACAGGAAGCACAACTTTTATTGACAGGGTCCTAACATAGATTGGAGGCGAATGTCCGTCAGAGAGAAGAATCGTAAGGCGGTGAGTTTAATGACTAATATTACTGATTCTGATAAAAGTGCAGATCGGTTCCATTCATTCAGAAAACAAAGAGACTTCTTCACAAACAAACAAATATAAAGTTTATAACATAACAGTTGGAAATAAGGAGTATAAGGAGTATTAAGCATGTGTTCTAAACTTTAAATTGACGATACGTCGTGTTTTTTGAGGCCCGGGTACTGGAATGGATTTGTGCGTTGCCGCTTACAGATTCATCAGACTCTTGATTTATACTTGAGGTTTCGTTCTGTATCGCCACAGTAAACAGAAGCCGTCTTACTTGTGTCCTCAGTTTTATCATGTCCGACTCCACTTGATTGTTGGACTCGTTCAGGTCTTTGATTTCTTCATCCAGCTGTTTGATTTCTTCATCGTTCTCGATGCCTGAAAGCAAAAAAAAAAAAAGCTTTCAAACGTACCAAAGACAAATTGAACGTACGTTTGTTTCAGATTTAATCAGATTTTATTTTCCGAGCTCTGACCTTTGCTCGCTCTTTGCTTGATTGTCAGCATTTCCACGCCGCTCATCCTGGCCTTCTTCATGGCTGAGGTGGCTCGGGGACAACCGGAGAGACTGGAACGAACAATGTTGACCGTGATTATCCAACGGCTGCAAGTTTGAATCTATACCAGCAACAACTGCCTTATCTGGTGTAATGATTAGCAGCTGTTATAGGTTTTCAACAGTGAGCAGAAATCAAACATCAGACCTCCGGTGGGTCAGGAAGCTCCCGCTGACGTGCCCCGATCCGTCGCAGCCCGGGGTCGGACAGGTCATCCCGTCCGTCTTGCCCGACTTCCAGACGAACTGCGAGCCGTTGACGTAGCTGTCCTTCTGCCTCTTGGCAGCCAGGGGGCAGCCCGACGCGCTACGATGGGAAGCGTACTTCCCCGTCACGTGACCCTGTCCATCACAGCCCGGGACTGGACACCTGGGAGGACGGACGAACAACAGAGGTCTCACATGATGGAAAAATCATCGGTTTGCACAGAGATGTAGGCGACGTAAATGAACATGGACAGTTTAATAGTTACTGATAGGAGTAAACATAAGTGGTAAACTGTTCTAGCTTTGCATTTACACCAGAGAAATGGAAAATACTTTATTTTTATTGTTATATTTTTAACAAACAAACTCAATTTAGGTAAAAGGACTGTCAACTTTGCAATCGTCAATGGTTTATATCACAAATATGACGTTGCTGTAGACTGTTGCCACTGTTGCGTTTACGTTCCTGATGCTAAATGTTGGCGTCTCCATTGGGGACTGATTCTGCTCCTGCAAAGATCTGCTGAGCCAATCAGATTGTTCTGGGCGGGGCTTCATGTGGTGATGGACAGAAGAGTAACAGTGGTCATACATGTCATCTGAGCACCATTGACTTGCATTTGTTTGGCTCTGATTGGCTGGACGACTTTCCAAACGTGTGCTGGCTACACCAGCATAAGTCTCCTCACCTACTCCCCCCTCCTCCCCCCTTCCAAGGCCTCCACACCCTCTCAACTTTCCAGACTCTCCGCTCTGCCTCCTGCATCCCAAACCGCCCTTGGCCGTGACATTTGTGCTGATTAGGAGGATGTGAACGTCGGAGGGCTGCTCCCTCACCCCAGTTCAGGTTAAGCTTAATTACGATTCCACCGTTAATGACGGTGGCGGCGGTGGATGGGAACGGAGTGGCGGCAGCTGGCCGCAGACCGACGGCGGCCGGCTGAACTTTGGATTATTCACAAGGTCGTATTGGCTTAACATTACGGCTCCGCTTGAACACAAATGTCAAACGCTCGCTAGTGCTAACCTTTACTGGACCCGGCCTGCTGGGAGCAGGAGGTGGAAGTGCAAGACTGACCATAGATCCCCGCTAATATATTCTCGGCTAAAGTTAGAAAGGTCAGCGTGCACAGGCAGCATGTTAAGAGAGCAGATGGATGTTTCTGTCGTCAGCGTGATGGAGCGTCTCGGCTGTAAATGATTTCAAATCTATACGCACGAAACAGCTTAAATAAACACATTTATGACATAAAGAGACGCTGATTTAAATAGTTTGTGTCTGGTGTGGTTCTTTCAGTCAAACAAAGGTTAGGAACTGAATAATTAGGGACATATCGATTGTTTTAAAAGTCCCTGTGTTTGTGCATTGCAAGCTACAAAATGAACTATGAGTCTATTGAATCGTAAGTTTGAGTGTTCAAATGTTAAACTGGAGATTTAGGATGAGCTCCTCTTTGACAAATAAAAGAAACTGGAATAGGAATGACCTAAAAAACCTAAAATTCCTCCAAGCTGCTGTAGACGACTGGTCGGCAGTTACCGGAAACGTTTAGGTTACAGCAGATACTGGAAACAAGGGTTGACTTAGTTTAGTGCCTCAAAGATATAAACAAATGATTCAGATTCTTCAGTAAACTAATACATGAGTATAATGTGTGTTTCTTTCATGTGTTTGATTGGGTTCTCTACTTTTAAGAAATGTTTGTGTCGAAATGTAGAAACTTTAAAAGGGCACAAACATTTTGAAGAGGCACCGTAGATTTTTTGGTATTTTGCCCAAAAAAAATCTTAAACCGTAATCAGAACCATTTGTTTTTGACTGTTTTGTTGTCTCAAAAATACTAACATCTGCCTTAAACGAGTCCATAAATACTTGTATTTCGGCCCTGGGCTCGTCTCTTACTTGATTGGCTCCTGGTCGTCCTTGTCCTCTTTGTTGTGGAGGATTTTGATGCCGCTTTTCTTGGCCCGTGGACATCCGGACAGACTGCAGCGAGAGGAAACGTTTAAAAAGAGAACCGTACGCAGGGAGTTCATGCGATGAGCGCCGTTAACTGTACCTCCTGTGGGAGGCGTAGTTTCCGGTGATGTGTCCAGATCCGTCACAGCCGGGGGTCGGACACCTGAGGAACAAAGGACACAGACCACTGAATGGATACTGTTTGGTAGTTTATTGATTGGACCCCACTATGGAGGATCACAGATTGATTTAGACTGACAAAGACCACGCCTTAGTTGATGAAAGGAAGTTTATTGGTAGACAGGATGTAAGGGGAAATGGACGCAGGGGTGGGAGGGGTGCAATGGATGGATGATGGTCTTCAGATGTAGAGGAACCCAAGGATATAGACCGAGGATTGGACAGGTCAACCTGGGTCCTGTCATGAAAGATGGAAGAGTAAGAAAAAAACAGAGAACTGATACGAACAGACAGAGACAGGGTTAGGACATGGGGCGTGGTCTACGTCCCAAAGTCATAACAGCTTCATCTGTAGACTCACTTGAGTTCCTGTGAGTTGGTCGTCATCATTCCGCGGATGTTCTTGTCGGCCAGCTGACAGCTCGACAACCTGCAGAAGAAGAGAGTCGCTGTTAATTCTACACAAACGATACTGATGGAAGGATTTACTTGAGGGGAAAGACGATAACGTTGGTGAAACGAAGCAAGTGTTTAACTTTGTGTAGTAGAAATGAACAGATTGATCAAAGACAGATTAGGCTGCTTCAGACTTTTCAATACTTCTGCCTAAGAATTTATCAAAACATTAACCTGAAAGTCGACAATTACAATTAATCTGACTATTAAACATTCGTTCATATCAGTGAGTTGTAAAAGTCATAAAAGCCTTGTTTCCAGTATCTGCTGTGACCTGGTAACCTAAACGTTTCTGGTTTCCTTCACTGCCTGCTTCAGGTCCCAACATTTCTGTTGGACTAAAGTCAGGACTGTGACTTCCTAAACATTCATCTTGTTCTTCTTTAACTGTTCTTTGGTAGAACGTCTTGTAACATTGACAAATTTTTCAGTTTGATTTGTTGTTGTTGTTTTTTTTGTCATTTCATGCAGAAACACAAACACTTTTGTCTGTCCTCACATCATGAATCTTGCTGTGCTTGCTGAACATAATTCACATCAATTCAAGAAGTAAATCCACTTTGCCAATGTTTCCGGAACATTTCTGACTCGTTGCACAACTTACACTTCTCTCAGTCAAATTCCAAAAACCAGAAACAACTAAAACTTTAATGCAAAAGTGAAAAATAACCCCAGGACGTTTATCTTCTTCTAGCTCTAACCTAACTCTTGTTTTTCTTGTCTGCAGATGTCTGAGGTGTATTTCTGTGCAGCGTGTGAACGGTTCAGCCGAGCCTTACGTGATGAGCTCCTTCTTGCTCTCCTTGCAGGGCGGGTACTTGTGGTGCTTGGGGCTGGGCATGGTCACCTCGGCCGGGTAGCGCTGCTCGTCCAGCAGCTCCTGGAAGGGGTCCAGCT
Organism: Planiliza haematocheilus; assembly: GCA_005024645.1. NCBI lineage: Eukaryota > Metazoa > Chordata > Actinopteri > Mugiliformes > Mugilidae > Planiliza > Planiliza haematocheilus. Next base: position 125,448 of record SRSE01000459.1, on the reverse strand, counting down.
CATCGCTCTGGTGCAGGGACGAGAAATAAGACGACTACAACACGTCACTACACGCTGGCGGTTACAGGCTCGCGGATCGTGACTAAACTAAAGTTAAAAACCATTTTCCAAACCATTCACTGCATGCAACATGTTTGTTTTCTTGTTTTTTCCCCTGTGGCAACAATAGCAACTACTACTTTGATTACACGGCTGTACATTTAGCAGAAAGTTTGCATGTGTATTATTGTGGAGTGCCTTTGCCTCTCTGCATAAACAGCTTCTGTAATTAAAAGTTTTGCAGGCCTTTTTCTGCAGCTACAAGTTATTGAAAATTCTGTGCATATTGGTTTGCAGCTCATTTCCACATAAATATTTGCCCGTCCTCTGTTTACTACCCAAAACTTTTCTCATTTTCCATATTTGCCGTTCCTGCCTCACTAAGGCGTCGGGCTCTCAGTGAAACGTTCAATCTCCTCCTGCAGCAGCTAGACTTTGTGAACAAAGAGCACTGCAGTCTGCTCTGCAGTCCACGCATCACACCTCCCCAGTCGGGAGCAGAAATCGTTCAGGACCGTCTGGGAGGAAAATCCCCATCAGTCGCCGAGCTCCGGGCTCCGGCCTCCTCTGCAGCGTCGTGCTTCATTAACAAACGCAATTACTCCCCTGATTAAAACCTTTCACTTGGCCGACGCCGCATCCAACGAGGCAAATGTAGCAATTTGCCGCATGGATTGCTCTGTGTGATATCAGATCTGCGAGGATTTAAGGCGTGCAGATGATCTACCGTGTTTTACTTATGTATTAGTGCTGTAATTCGGTGTTTTAATGCGCGGCGTTGAGCTCCTGAAGCGTTCAGCTGGGAGTCTGAGCCATGCAGTGCGGCTTCCGTCCACATGGGAGCGCAATGAGTCTGCAGGAGAGCCCGCTGCATCCAGCCCTGTGAGGCAGCGTTATTTATCAAACTGTAAAGTGAAAGTTTGGACTTAAAAGAAAGATAAATCTGGGAGTAAAACTCATTCGTCAGACTCGTTTTGTGCAGAAGGCTCCGTGATTAGAGGTTGGAGGGATTCAGAATAAGGCGCGGCCCACTCCTGTGGAGGGAACAGTCGTCTTCAATCTGTTTGACCGTGGATTATTTGTGGTTTCAAACTCTTTAGAGATGCTTCTGGAACCTTTTTCCAGCGTGATGAGCAACAACAACTCTTTCTCTGAGCTCCTCACAAAGCTGCTTTGTCCTCAAACATCAGACTGAGACAAATCACTGATTTATTGAAACTAAACCGACTCTCATCACATTGATTGAGGAGCTTCTACATGCTGTTGTGTCAAAGCTTTGTCCTTTGGGCGTTTCCATTTGTTTTGATTATCTTAGTTGTAATGTTGTTCTTTTATTAGTTGTATCTCATGTATCTCATCATCCAGCGTCAGAATCTTTTTCCTTCTCCAGTTTAAATGTCGTATAATTCATCTCATGCTAATTGCTAGCGCAGGTCTTGAAGGTGTCATGCAAATTAGCTCGTAGCCTGAAGAACCAGAGAGGCCTCTTTGAGAGGTGGCTGCTGCACGTCTGCCAACAAACATGGTGTCTGGGCATGCTAAGCACACGGCACATGGAGCACACCCACTCAACGTGAAGAAGCTGCTCGTTGTCGGCTTTTAGCAAATTCTTCACCTCATCAGCATCAGCGCTGGTGCAGGTAAGAGAACGATGCTGAGCTTTGGTTTTCTTTCATTTAAAGGGTTATTCACTCTAAAAGTGAGGCAAGAATTTATGCTGGGTTACATTTTCATTTACTCCGACCAAGTAAGTACACTGGTCAGCCACAATATTATGACCACCAACAGGAGAAGTAAACAACATTGACCATCCAAAAAGTTTCAAAAAAGGCAGCTGGACTTTTTAGAGAAGACGTTTCACCACTCAGCAGCTTCTTCAGTTCAGAAGCTACTCGGGAAGCTGGGAAACTTCTGGACCTGGCTTCATTGATTGGTGTGGATGTTACTTAGACATGTAGCACCCACCTAGACCAGACCAGGCACCCCCACCTAGACCAGACCAGGCACCCCCACCCCATAGCAATGACACTCCTTGATGGCAGCAACCACTCCCAGCAGGATGCAGCAACAAAAACACTTTAGGAAGAAGAACAGCATAAGGTGTTGACCTGGCCTCCACATTCACTAGATCCCAAACTGATCAAGTATCTGTGGGATGATCCACAGAGGCCCCTCCCCTCAAAGACCCCCCACTCCACTAGACATCACAGGACACCCTCAGAAGGTCCATGTCCATTCTCTGATGAGTCAACACAAAGGAGACCTACACAATATTAGAAAGGTGGTCATAATGTTATGTCACACCTCTACAAAGAACATAGAAGTGTTCCCTTTCTCATGACACTCAAATGATTCTAATAAAACACGTAGTTGATGAGATAATCTCAAGCAGGAGTCTGAGAACGAGGCCTTTAAGAAAAGATTTGCATATTTGAACATAAAGTAATAATTTCCAAGATATAAAACTGCTCTCGTTATAAATCAGGTGACCATGTCAGAGCTCCTGTTAAAGTTTACTTTGACAGTCTCCAGTAAATCATTCATCAGTTTGTTTAACTTTTCCTCATTCTTCTTCTTGGCGGCTTCAGGGGCAGAAATAAAAACAGAAACCGAGCGGCGAGGTGGACTTTTGCCAAGCGCCGCCGCTCTGCGCCGCCTCAACGCTCTCGGGCTGGCGAAGTTGTGCATCCTGAACCCTTCCAAACTCACGAAAACAGTCCTCTTACGTATGTAAAGTGATGCAAAAATGATACCGGGCAACCAGCGGTACGCCCTCGCAGAGTACATTCAGTCTGCAGCTTTCCTGCTCTGCACCAGAGAGCAGGCATCGCAGCTTTACACAGCAGATAAAACCTAATCATGTCTTAATCTATGCGCGCACCCGTAATATAAACTCTGCCGTCCTGAAGTCTCTCAATTTCATGCCTCCAATTATCCTTACTTTGCATGATCAGTGGACAGGCTGCCCAAATGTGTCTGAAATCAAGTGGTTAAAGCCCTTAATCATAACTGTGAGGGCTGTAGCGTGAGCAACATTTAGAGATTCTGGTCTGAGAATAGTTCAGCTTTTATCAAACCGTCTTTCTTTTTTCAATGCACCTGAAAACGTGACATTTAGAGATATTAAATCTTATTAAACGCTATTAAATGTTTTACTGGCATTGGTTCTGATAATGCTGAGATGCTCCAATCAACTTCTCCCACCCAGAAATGTTTTCTGATGGACAGTTGTTCTGGAGTCTCTCCGTTGGGAACTGATTCTGCTTCAGCAAAGATCTGCCGGGCCAATCAGATCGTTAAGTGGGTGGGTCTTAATAAGGTGATGGACAGAAGAGTAACCACAGTCATAACTGCACCAACTGTACCAATGGAGTTGCATGGAAGCCAGCATCTCACGAGAAAGAGAAAAGTTCAATTTTACACAAAAATAATTTCGCCTTTAAATTAAAATCGTTTCTAGGTTCCTGTCCTGTTTGAAAAAGTAGCGCTAATAGAATAATTCAGTAGCTAAACCCGCAAATAGAATACTAGCCCACTAGCCTACAAATGTTTTAGTGTTTGGAAAGTTGTCCTGGAGTCTCTCTGTTGGGAACTGATTCTGCTCCTGCAAAGATCTGCCAGGCCAATCAGATGGTTTTGTGGGCGGGGCTTAATGTGCTGATGGGTAGAAGAGTAACAGTAGTCGTACACGACATCTGAGAAGACATGGAGTTGCATTGGTACAATTAAGTTCCATTTTTACGCGAACTGAGGTAATTTCTCATTTAAATTTATATCGTTCACATCAATTGTCAATCGAATGTTTTTAGTTTCTGTCCTGTTTGAAAAAGTAGCGTTGAATAAAATAATCCAGTAGCTAAACCTGCAAATAAAATACTAGCCTCGATGCTCAACTTTCTCTGTCTACACATGTTTTACTGGTTGTAAAGTTGTTCTGGAGTCTCTCCGTTGGGAACTGATTCTGCTACAGCAAAGTTCTGCTGGGCCAATCAGATCGCTTGGGGGTGGGGCTTAATGTGGTGACATACAGAAGAGTAACAGCAGTCGTACGCATCATCTAAGCGCTGTGGAGTTGGATTTGTTGACAGCAGTTTGGCTCTGACTGGTTGAAGGACTGTCCAGTCGATGTATTTTTATTTTCCGTAGTCACTTCTACATCTTATCGGTCGTAACCTCCTTTAAACATGAGTCCTGTGAACTGGAAGCTGTGGAATACAGCACTAAACAATCTGTGGTGAGTCAGTAAATTCCCAATAATTATCTAATAATTACCTCGGGAGGAACAACAACTGTAACATGCCGCTAATTATAGGCAAACCAGACATTGTTCTGTTGGTGCACTTTCCATTAATTAATGCTGCTTATTTCTAGTGTCTGAATTTTTAGCTCAGCTGAACATGACGAAATGAGAAATCTACAAAAAGACGTTACGAAAAGGGGTTTAACAGGAAAAAACTATAAATAATTATTAATATAATTTAAATCGGAGCAGTTGCGTTTTTCTTAAAGGAATTCCAATTAAAAAGAAGTAAATCAGCAGTCTGTGAACTTTTTATTACCAAATGATTAGTACCAATATATTTCCAGGAAACGTAGGAAACAGAAACCCGTAAATTAAAGTGCTGCTACTCAAAGCTGGAAACCTTAGTGTTACGGCCGTGTCATTTCGAGGGTTTTTGTTTGCGAGAAGTCGCCGCTCTTTATGGTGAAGCTCCTCGTGGCCTTGCTGCGCTGCCTACTTGTGATTTTTGAGGTTAATTTACTTCGTCTGTAATCTTGCCAGGTCGTGACAATTAACAAGGCTGTAAAATGTCTTTTCATGATCATCTGTAACTCCTCCAAATGCAAAGTATTCAAACTTCATGAAGTTGCTGTTTCTCCAAGTTTGGAGTTTTCTCCACTTGAAACTGTGCAAATACGAATTTCATACTGTAGAGCTTTAGAGAAACTTTACAGACATTATCGCCTCTCCCACGCACCTTTATGGTGTGTTCACACCAGAGACTGTATAAAGAATGGACGCCATGACAGCATTGGAAGCTATGACAGAGTTAAATGTCACGTTAGATGCAAAGTGCGAGGGTCAGCCCTTCACTGCAAAAAACACAAAATTCATACTGGCAGCTCTTGACATGACAGGAGTTAAATCTGACGCAGGCCTTCCCGTTACCTCTTTGTGGTCCGGCTCGTCTCCCAGCCGTTTGATCTTGGTGTAGTCGACGGGCAGGTCCCAGCAGTCGGTGTCGCTCAGCTGGTAGCAGCGGCTGCTGAGCAGAGCCTGCCGCTGGGGCGACATCGGCTGCAGGGGGGTCAACACCGTCCCGCTGCCCTCGGGGCCACCGGGCTGACCGGCCACGTCCACCACGCCGCCGTCGTCCAGATCGCCAACAGGACTCTGGTGATCGGAGACATCCAAAGACTCACTAGAGATTCAACTAATAAGTCATCACCAGAGTTTTTATAAGACTGTAATATATTTGTTTCAGAATCTGCCTGAAAACATAAACAACACTCAGACTTCTCAAGTTGAATCTCAAACTCAACTTATACTCATTGTGACCCATCTCACTTATCCTTAGGCACCACATCACCATTGTGTTTCCAGATCCTAGCAATTATTTAGATTTATTTCCTGATATCACTACTCATCAAAGAGACTGAACAATACAAGGAAAACTGGAAGAGGAGGATACATCTAATCGCTGAAATTTGACTGATTGACACTTTATTTCATGTTTATTATGTTTCATCACAGTCTTAGGAAGATGTTGACATTGGTCACCATAAATTTAAGCGAGCCGCTGCTACGCATGGAGTCCCTCAAGGTTTGATTCTTGGACCACTGTTATTTATTGGTCAAATCATAGAGGACATTAACGTTGCTTATCACCTCTACGCAGATGACACTCTGATTTATTTTCACGGTGACTATGTTCACGTTGTTTCTCTTTGTTTATATATAGATCCAGTAAATACCTGCAATCATTTGAAATCCTTTAAATTAAGTTCAATAATCAGCAAAACAAAAGAAATAATTAAAATTTACGGTTAGCTTCATTTCACAGCTGCAAAGACAAAAAGACACGTTGGATTTAGATTTTTCCCTTTGACACGTTCTCTTTTGATGACTTTGCCATTGGTGACATTAAATATAAGTAGTAAATCACAAGGTTTGATTCTTGGACTACTGTTAATCAACATTCAAATCACACAGGACAGAAAGTTTGCTTATCACCTCTATGCAGACGACACTTTGATTTATTTTTACAAATTCTAGACTATGTGCAAAGGCTTTTCTTCAAATTAAATTAAATATTTGCCTTAATTCTGGGGCTAGAAAGACAAGTTAGTGATCTGAGCTGCAGCAGCACCATCTAGGCAGCCACTAAATCAAATAGCATGAATTAGAGGCATCGTGTCCAAACTGGACTCAGGCTGTCCTCTGCAGGGTCCACTTTCGTAACGGTTTCCTGTCTAATGATCTCAAATAATTCCCGACTTCAAACTGAATTAAAAATTGTGCTCTCGTGTGCCTTTCATTGATCTGTTTCCTACAGCAATTACAAGCTATTACTGCACTGTAGCTGCATCTTAAATGTTATCTTTGTCCATTTATATCTTACTTTTGTGTCATTTTGTGTGATTTCTTTACTTGTTGTTATTCTGATGCTTTATCCTTTGCTCTTCTGCGTTTGAGTTGTGCTATATAAATAAATCAGCTCTTCCTTGGACTGATATTTATTCTTTCCAGCCTGCCATTGAGCGTGAATGTGTTTGTAAGACGTGCACCGGCTCAGATTACCTGTGTCAGCAGGTCCTGGGGTTTCCCTCCCAGAGCGTGCGGGAGCTCCCGGCACCTCGTCGACAGGTTGAGGATGGCCGTGGCCGCCATGTGGGCCGCCTCCATGTCGTGAGTGTAGTCGAAGCTGCTCTTGCTGCAGGTGCTGCTGGCGCTGCTTCCTCCTCCGCCCCCTCCTCCTCCGCCGCCTCCTCCTCCTCCTCCTCCACAGCTCAGGCTGCTGCTGCTGGGAGCGTAGCTGCTGGTCGTACTGCTGGCCGGGCTGGACGTCTTACAGTAGCGCTTAGCTGCACGGAGGCACATGCTTGATTTGTTAGATTGATGCTGGCATTTGGCCAAACTGTGCAGCAGATGGATTCCTACAGGGATCTAAAATTACAAAGACATTCTGTTGGATGTACAAACAGGCATGAAATGGACTGATTGATGAGAAGAAAGAGGGGGGGAGAGAAAACTAAAGGCTGGAGAATTTTATGGGATTTAACGTATAAAAAATATAAACAACCTGCTACTTCTCCATGGACATTTGTAGTCCACTAATAACCTGAGTCAAACTGCCTCAATCAGAAGAGACTGACCTGATCTGAAGGAGTTTTCAGTTAAACTGAGAATCTGATTTATTCTGCTCAATAGAAAAAATGTTACCTATAGAAACTTATTAGGACATTTTTTTGGAATAAATCCATGAGCATGTCTACATGTCCACAGGAGGGACAGAAACATGGAGGTAGAAAAACAACCAGCTGTAGAAACAACATGGACCAAGCTAGAATCAATGTGGACAGCAACGCTGCAGACGTGGAGACATCTTGGTTCATCTTCTTCTACTCTGGACATCGAGGATTAAAGATGAAGGAAAACAAGATTCAACACTCCACTGCTTTGTACACGTCAAAGAAAGTCCTATAGACTGATGTTTTGGTGCATGTAAACACAAACAGCACATCTGATGTGGTCATTTGGAAACTCTGATCTGAATGAGTTCAATCGTAGTCAATGAACTGTCCCAGGTGAAGATCCTCTGCAAACACCATGTGATAAAACTGGAATGAGCCTGACATCTAGATAATTGTCCCTCATCACAGTTTTACTCGGCAAATAGATGCATCTATTCAGTTTACATTTTATTTTATTTATATAATATCAATAACAATACAGAATGTCTCAAGATGCCTTAAAGCAGCACTAAGGCGACTGTAGCAGGAGGAAACCTTGAGCCTTGAGTAACTGCTTGAGGCCGGCATCTGCTTGAGGCTTTGGTCTGATCAGTTCCTAATAGATGTGATGAACTTAGTTTATTAAATACTCACTAGTGCACCCAATGTGCTTTAATCCAGCGTTGAAAATCTGCAACAGTTTACCCACTGCAACTTTGTTACAGTGGGTAAACTGGGTTGTCCATGAACCTACGCATCATTGACACTGTAAAACTCTTTGAGAACAATTAGGTATAAAAGTTCTGTATTTTTACATTGTTATTTTATTCTATTTGTATTTTACTCTGTCCTCCTTGCAACTGTGTCCTTGAAGGATCAATAAAGCATTCTGATTCTGAAACACCATTAAGTCCATTAGCTTCTTGGGTAACCCTCCACTAGCCAAACTGTCCTTTTTATCAAAATGAGACTAAATTTTGAAACTAGACAGATTTGTGAACGTCTGGGTTCAGAACAGCCGATGTCTTAAAGTATCTGGAGAAAGATTAACGCGGTGGCTGGATGCGTTTATATGGGATTTGCTGTTAAAGAGTTAAAGACGGACATGGGCGTCGCTGTTTTTAAAGAGAGAGTCACGAAATAAGCAGAGAATAAGAAGCAGCTGTACGGGCAAAGGCAAGAAGAGGAATGACACGGCAGTGGTATGGTGGAGTGATGCTGATGGAGGGAGGGATGCTAGAGAGGAGGGAGGGAGTCGTGACGGAGGGGGAGCTCAGACACCTCGTCTAAAAAACCTCCCTCCCGCCTGCATCGTCTCACTAATGGCTCCCAGCCAAAGAAACAGGGCTCGCCTCCATTATCTCGCTCCTGTTTCACAATCCCTCCATCTCCACCTCCTCCCTCCATCCCTCCATCCTCTGCTCAGAGGAGGCAGGCTCTTAGCTTGGCATTTCCATAACTCTGCTCCGCTTTTCACTCCAGCCATGTGGAGAGGCGGAAAACACCAGAGCTACAACAAAGAGAATACATGAAGTACTGAGCATGTTATGCATGCCTGTCTGTGTGTGCGCTACAATGCTTTTATCGTCAAGTACAAAATGTTCTCCCCCGGAAAAGGAAAAAGCGAATAGAAATCCCTCGCAGTGGGATCCTCTTGTGTTTTTTTTTGTTCCTTCATCAAGACAAAAGATTGACAATAATTCTGCTTCTGTCTTTGCTCTTTATGCAGATTTTTAATTTACCTGTGAGAAGAATTTGGAATGGGAACATGAATTTTCAATAAATGTTGTTTGCCAGAGGATAATCTGGAATAAAACCCAGCTAAATAATTACATTTTGGACGCTTGCTAGTCTTACTGCGTCTTATTCACCAACAACAAAGGAAACAAAAATGTAAAACCAAACAAAACATAAATATAAAAGATCAGATTTTAGCTCACGACTCTAATCTTACCGTCGTATCCCTTCGGTGAAGTGTCTCTGCCGTGGTGGGACTTGGTCGTCGGGCCTCTCTTTCCGTAGCCGCCGTGCTGGCCGTCGTAGCCGCCGTAATCGTAGCTGGTCTTGGAGTATTTCTCCAGCTCCTTCGCCAAGTTGGACCTCGGCGTGCTGGTGGGGACGTTGTTTTTGTAGCCGTATTGGGGAATCTCCAGCTGCTTCACGAAACACATCGGCCTGAAAGTGCAACCAAAAGGCTGGATTTGCCATCTGCACCATTCAGCATCCCTTATTTTACTATGAAGCGTAAACAGAAATTATACTGTTTGCTTCATGAAAGTACAAACACAATAATGTACTGACTGTGTGTTCAGAGTATTCTGGAAATGTGACCATTGCGCCATTTAGCATCCCTACTAACAATTAGATGAATACCTGCATCACAAAACTCTGTTGTTCAGAGGAGAATCAGTAATAGCAGATACAGACAGACTGTTTGCACCATTTGGCATCCTATATGCAGTATGTGTAAAAGTAATCGATCCCTTGAGTCAGAATGTAGAAGACATCCACAGTGACAGTTTCAGCGTTTTCTATGCTGTTTATTTACTGGCTATTCCCTATTTTTCAAATTTCACCTCATCACTTCACATTTGTATTGTACCTGAAATCTGTTTCCATATTCTATATTATACTTTCTGGAAAAACAAACAAACAAAAACAAAACAAAAAGAAAATGAGCTAGAAATTGTGCCATTTGGCATCCATGACATGGAATCTATGGAAAAAGATTTTATTTCCTCAGGCGATTTTTGAAAAGCTGCCATCTATTAAAGTTGGTGTGATCTGGAAGAGTTACTGCGCCATTTTGCATCCTTGATTTAATCCACATGGGCATTCCTAATTGTCAATAACAGTTTAAGCTGCACTATCACAATAACAGGGAAAAAACAACAAAATATTGGGCACTATATGCTTTGTTTTTTGTGCAACATATTTGGCATCCCTACTTTAAGAAGTCTCCAACTTTCACTTCATGAAAACCTGAACTGTTGCTCAAATGACAGAGGCTTTTTCAGAATTATTTTCCCAGACAAATACGTTCTGACAACTTCCTTTCACTATTTGGGATTCCAATCTGCAAGTGTGAGGTTGTTACTGGACAATTTGGCATCCCTGCCTCCCAACCTAACCCATGACTATTTGAGATCATGCATTACAAGACTCACTGTACAGAAACACATCGTGTGATGTCAGAGTGGGCGGTACCTGAGGACTCGGTCTGACGTCTGATTGGTCTTGCTGCCGGTTTCGGTCGTGTGACTCTTCTCGTGGACCTTCGCCATCTTCTCTGCAGCAGCGATGGGACAGCCGGACAGACTGACGGAGGAGGGGGAGGACGGAGAGAGAGAGAGAGAGAGAGAGAGAACACGGCCTGGTTAAAAACTCTACCGACCCAAACACAAAACATCTGCCTCTCAATAAACAGAGGTTCATCCTTCAGTAGCAGCACTTCAGAAATAAATAATGGATTTAAACAAGAGCAACTTTATAACGACTCGTTGACAGGCTTGAGGTTTGACTGATTTACTGACTGTTTGCTGGCTCATGATTTGACTAGTTTACAGGCTAATAGGTTGATTTGTTTAATCTTGCCTTATAGTTTTTAATTAGTCTCCTGGCTAGATGACTAAATGACTAAATTAATGGTTGATATTTGTATTTAGTGCAGGACGCCAGATTTGTTTTGCCAGACTGGGATTGACTGCTTTACTGACTGTTTCACAGACTGAATGATGTTTTAGAAACTGTGTAATTTGACGGTTTTAATGGCTGGTTTATTTGTTTAACTGGCTAAGATTTGACCAGTTTAAAGACTGGCTGATTGATGGGTTTGACTGGTTTACTGACTGGTTTACTGATCAGTGGTTTGACTGATGGTGAAGAGTTGGACTGGCGTTAATGGCTGCGTGACTGGTTTACTGGCTGATATGTATCTACGTTACAGACTGGCTGATTGCTGTTTTCCCAGACTGGATTTGGTTTACTGATTTACTGACTTTGTACTGGCTAATGGTTTGACTGGTTTAATGGCTGATATCTGACTGGTTCATAGTGCAGCTGATTTACCTGTTAACCAACTGGTCTACGTTATATCTGATCGTCTAGTTTACTCGTCAACCAGCTACTAGTTGCTCAGTGATTAAACTAATTAAACAACTAATTTAAGCAGCTACTGAACGCCTGTTCACTGACACCTGGAGGTGAGAACCTGTGAAGGCTGATCTCAATCTCCCGTGAGCGTGTCGTGGTTATCTCCCTCAGAAATACATTTTCATTTGACAAAACTGTCGCTTCACACCGACTCACAAAGATGAGTGTTAACAGGCGACACCTTCACAGTTTTTTTTTTTTTTTTTTTATCGTTCTTTTCGTGAGTCGCGTGTTGACCTCACATGAAGCCTTCGACTGCAGTGACGGAATGAATCATGAGTTAGAAATATTAATGTAGGACAAAAGGATCCTGCTTTTAAGAACAGATTTAAAATGGGATTGATAAGAGTGTACCAGACAGGTTCTGACCGTAAAGCAGAAGCTGATTGGTTAAAGCAGAGTTTGTTTACAAAACTGCAAACTTCCTCATTGCTTCATACACACACACATGCACCCACACACACACACCGAATAAATTAAATATGATTTTACAGGATGCTGCGAGTGTGTGTGTGTGTGTGTGTGATGGATCGGCACGGCGGCGCTTTCTGCTGCTGAGGCTGCCGTGAAGGCGTTTCCATGGCGACTGCCAGACATGAAAGCCGTGCAAGCTGGTAGCTAGCAGCAGCTAAGCTAGCTAGCTCCTGCTTTTGTTTCCTCTCCCGGTGGAGCTGTGCTACATAACACACCCTGCAGCCACACAGTCTGAGAGATGGTGTCTGCTAGCGCACGTGTGCTGCTGTCTGCGAGCTAATTTGTCTGACTGTGTGTGTGTGTGTGTGTGTGAGCAGACGAATGTGTAAGTGAGGATGTGTGCACATGAACCAGTGGGTTCGTCGGTGGAAAAGCTAATCACTTTACACAATCCTAAAATGTGCCCGTCTGTCTCTGTGGGTGATGCCTGCCTGGGTCTCGGCTCTGCCTGTTAAACAGCCGAGCTGCTGATGTGACGCAGACACACCTTCAGCTCAAACACGGCAAAAATTAAAAATCTGTCCCTTTCACACGAGCAGCTGAACCTGAAAATGTTCCAGCGATTTAACACGTCTGTGGTGGGGAGGAAAAAGAAGAGAGGCAGCTTCTCCTCCTGTTGTTACATATAGCTTCTTCATCAGGGGTGTCAAACAGACAGCCGGTGGCCCAAAAATGGCCCGCCAGAAAGTCCAATCATGCAAAGTGCAACAAAAAAATTACACAGATTACAAAATATTAACTAGAATTTCTCCATAAAAGCAACTGTTATTCCTAATTTGTCCACTAGGGATTTGGCTGTTTTAGTAAAAGCTTCTTCAAACAAACAAGATCAAGAGGACAATGTGTGTGGCATCTTCTGTAAATGTGACCATTTAGCATCCCTACTAACAGATTAAAAGGAATACCTGCATCATATTTGCACCATTTGGCATCCCATTTGCAAAATGTGTAAAAGTATTTAAACCAGAATAAATCAGAATGTGTCGGATACCAAAGTAATGTAATCCACAGTCCAACAGTTTTGGGGTGTTTCTATCCTATTAATTTACTATTTGGCATCCCTATTTGTCAAATTTCTTCTTGTCGTTTGAGATTTACCTGAAATCTGTTTCCAAATCATTATACTTTCTGGAAAAACAAAAGAGAAAAAACAGAATTGACCTGGAAAATGCGCGATTTGGCATCCTTCACATGAAATCCATAGAAAAATTATTTATTTCTTCAAGAGAATTCCATTAATTTAGTTCCAGCAATTCATGTCTGTGGTGGCCTCTAAAAGTAACTTCTTAAAGTTATTCCTAATTTGTCCACTAGGGGTTGGGCTGTTTTAGTAAAAGTTGTGACCAAAACAAGAACCCCGAGACCCAGAACTAAACAGCTTATGGCAGAAATGTGTTGACACTGCAACATATATGTCTTAAAAAAAATCACTTTGTTCATAAAATAGTTTTGCAGCACATTCTTTTGACTGGTGTTAAATTTTTATCAGTTTTATTTTTTGGCTTAATATAAACCAGGGATGTCACACATGCAGCCAATAACCAGGGTGTTTAATCTGGCCCTCGGCATCAATTTGCCAAAATTAGAAAACATTAACTAAATTTTTTTCACTGCTATTCCTAATTTGTCCACTGTTCCAGTAGGAGACAGAACACCACAAAAACCAGAACTGAAATTATTGACAATTATTTCAGGTTGTTCATTAAACATTTTATATATTTTCATAGTGTACGTCTTTGCACTAAAACAAATATGGAGTTGGGCCCATTGAGATCAATTAGGCTGTACGTGACCCCTAAACTATGACCTCTGATCCAAATATGGTTTCAAAACACAAGAATAATCTCTCACATGAAGGCTTCATGTAAAACAAAGCAACTCAGATTTTGAAGCCAGAAGAGGAAAGTTTGAACTGCAGCCTGGAGACCTTTAGTCTAATGTTACATCACTGCATTTCAACTGTAAACAAACACAAAGTGGACGTTATTCCAGCTCATTGCCACCACAACTGAAACAGACTCTCCTAGAAGCTAAACGCCATTAGTCTGATCAGAAACCTCGGCCACACTGGCGTGCCAGAGGTGCGGATCAGCTGACAGCAGCGGGGCTCGAGGGCCCCTCACTCACCTGCGATGCGAGTTCCTGTTGCTATTGACATGACCCCGTCCAGAGCAGCCGGGAGTAGGGCACTTTAAAACATTTTCATACATGGCAAGGACTTTGACAGACAGGAGAAGGATGAGAAAGACAGCGAGGGGTTAGGAGCAGACAGGAGAGTTAACGGGCCTTCGGCTCGACGGTCAACGCATGCACAGACATCACACGAGAGCGAGCCACGACGTTCACAGGGCGAGCGTGAAACACAAGCGAAGAAAAGAAAAAAAAGCTCATTTAGGCTGGAGGTGAATGTGTTGCCTCTTTGATTTCCACCGTCTCTCCATCCGTCCGCCTGCTGGGGAAGCACATAGCTCATTTGCCTTTTGATCACTGCGGTCATCTCATGAAATTTCATGAGATGGGAGTGTGCTGGATGCAGACGTTTGGCATGCACTGCTAACATCTAGATGGAAGAGGAACAACTGGGTGGATGATGGCGTTTATGTTTGTTTTTGCACCAGAAGGACTAATTATTGAGTTACAAACAAATGCTATTGATTAACTAATATAATAAGTATAATGTTCATGTTAAACAAGCTTTTCCTTTTGATTTGCCTCTTGCAGTACAAATTATGGGATATTTTACGATGCTACGCAACCTGCAGACGCAACCTGCAGACGCAAAAAACTAAAACCATTACATGGAAAATTGAGGAAAAAGCACTTTTACGCAGGATCTGTGTACTTTTGGTGTTTCAAGTTTGGTTTTTAGACTAGAAAAACATAAAAAAGATTAAATAAGAGTTTATTAGATTATAATTTAAAAAGCAAAAACTTAAACATCTAAAGATCACTAAGAAAAAAGTAATTAACTTGACATTTGTTGTGTCAGAAAGTGTTTAGAGCAAGAGAAAAGATTTAAAATCACTGATGGAAACTTCTTCTTCTACACTTCTGCTTTTACATGAATCAAATAACCACTGGTTTCTCCTTTACTTCTCTTCCTGGTTTCTGTTTTCATAGATTAACAGAGGAAAGGTAAATTTTCTTGTTTAAATAAACCCTTATTTTTTTTATTTTAGAGTCTAAAACCAAACTTAAAACACCAAGAAGTGCACAGATTCTGCGTAATAATTTTTCACAATTTCCCATGTAATGATTTTTGTTTTCTTGCCTCTACAGGTTTCTTAGCATTGCAAAATACGATATAATTTTAAATATCTTAAAATCATTGCCGCTTTCATTAAAAAGTAAAGGCCGTCTGTGTTTTGCAAAACTACAAACCAAACTCTAAACTTGTGGAGATGCTCAGCAGTTGCCCTAAATGCAACAGATCTGCAAAAGTCTGAGGCCAGAGGAAAAAACATAACTCAGGTATCTATTCATAGTGCACCTGTTCTGCAGGTGCAACGCCAGCCACTGCCCCGCCGCGGGCGCGAATGAAAATCAATCTAATCTAAAGTATAATTTTATGTATTTATTTATTGTTTTACCTGTGAGGACGGTGAGCGTGATTAAAGCAGGCTCAGATGGTCGTAGGTGTTCCCATGCAGCTCGATCAAACGTGTTCCTCATGCTGTTCACGTTAGCAACACAGATACCACAAGCAGACATCAGGCAGGTGTGATGAGGAGAAAGAAAAGAAACTAAAGGAGGACACGAAAAAACGAGAAGAACTTCCTGCTACCACGGTCAACATGAGAGCGACTTTAAAGCGTTTTGAGGAACAGAAAACGCTCAGAGCGTCGTTACTGTTCGCTCGTTGTTGTTGGGTCGTTCTTCAAGGTGAAATCATTCTGAGCGTATTTTTAAAGTTCAGTAGCCTCTGAAACACAAAACACTGAGGATGTTTTGGAGCGATCAAAGTCTACCTTGAACTTTGCTCCTCAGCTGATAATGAAAAAAGTCAAATCAAGTCGTCGGCTCATTCAAAGCCAAAGCGAGTCTGAACACTTCCAGCGCGACACAAACACAAATGTAGACTCATGCGGGACGGATGCGTGATGGTGGTGGACAGCCAACATTCCCAAGGAGAGAGTTTCACTTTCAGTTTGACAGTCAACAACCAACGTAACAAGTCATTTGAAGCCATTATATTAAAGGGCGATGCTAAAGTTCACAGATCAGATGATGAGTCGTGGAGAAACGTTTCAATTAGACTCATAATCTCAAAGCTGTTCACATTTCTGAGGCAGAAGTAATCTGATTGGTTGAGTTAAACATCGGTGGGTGGAGCTTAAGAGCTATAACTCAATCCTCAAATCAAAGCTGATGTTTGACCTCTATTGGACGTCCCAGGACAGCCCTAGGACTCTCTGAGGACCTAGTGCGCAAACGTTAGACCTGATAGCCCGGACTTGACAAGTTAGATCCTGAGTCACAGACTCTGGAGGATGAAAGGCTCAAGAACACATCCATGGATCTGGACTGTACTTAGTCGTGTGGACCTCAGACAGCCAGGTATCCCAGAATGCATTTCAAATCTGCTGCTGTTCCAGGTCCAGAATGATCGCCATAGCGTCCTAATGAGAAAAGTCCGAGCCACCAGGTACACAAGTCTGAAGTCTCTGGTCTTCCTGTTCATTTACTCTGCAGTAGTTGGTGAATGTTGTAGCTATGCTAAGCTAAGAACAAGGCACATGAACTTAGATGTGAAACCATTTTGTAAACATGTGTATTTTACAGAATTAGCGTGGTTAGCTTTCATAGCAACGGCAGGTTCTGACTTCCCTCGTTGCTCCAACTTCCTCCCACATCCCAAAGCTTGTTAGGGCTAATTAATGATTCTAAATTGCAACTGCAACCAATCTAAGGATAACAGCAGCAGATAATGCAAAGGTTGGACATGCAACTCTTGGGATGGTGACTTTGGCGACACTTCTGTGGCTGTTAGGGCAAGTAGTTTTACTCTAAGGTGTAATATTAGCCTGCTATGCTAACTGCTAATGCAGAGTTCCTTCTTTACCATTTGCCAAGAGAGGCCCAAGCGAAATTACCGCAATGACGGCATATTGGCTTTCGGAAACCGTTGGAATATTTCTGATTGTGCAAACCGTGGTGCTAATTACGCTAATCCAATGTGCGCTTCTACAAACGTAGCTGTTGGCGACACATTCAGTTTTTAAAGGCCTAAGGTCTTAAGCTCCCCCAGCTGACGTTTAACTCCGCCTCCAGAGCGGCTCCACATCTGAGAAACGCTTGTACAGCTGAGACCAGATCCTACAACATCAGACTGAAAGCACTGATCTCGCAGAAATGACTTGTCAGACTGTTACTGAGGTGTTTTTCTTTCTGTTTTTTGTTTCGGTTTCAAAGCGGGGGACGTGTTGTCGGTGCAGCGTAACAGCCCAGCAGAGGGACCTACTCTCAGGCGGGACACGATCTTTGTGGGGACATCCAGACAGGCTGCGGTGATGAGGGTACAGACCCGTCACGTGACCGGTCCCGTCGCAGCCCGGCGTCGGACACTTGCTCTCCTTCTTCTCCCCCCTGGACGAGTCTGGAGAGGACAGAGAGACAGAGACACGGAGGTGGAGCTGAGTCCAAAGGTGAACTGGACTTTTCCTCTGCAGCTCTACATCGACACCAGAACAACCAACTGCTGTTTGCTCTTACAGCTCCTCAGACCTTTCAGGGTTTAAACTGCGCTCATCGTTGTCGACTGATCTCATTTCCTCTCCGGATTCTACCAGTTTCAAGTCCTCACATCACATCTGACCTGAACCAGCTTTTCCTCAGAAAGTCTGAGCCTCCCCCCTCCTCCCCCGGTCATCAGGGAGGACGTTTATCTTATCTCCCTGACGCCTACTGTAACCCTCAGTGCTACAGCAGCCAGAGGCTATCAGCGCTCCGGCAGGAACAAAGTTCAATATCTGTCTTCTTCCTCCCCGATTCGAGCATCTCGCGCTGAATGAGCTTCCTGACCCTACGGCTCCCAAAACCTGTTAAAACCCGCCTCGTGTTACTTCCGATTTCTGCCGCACGTGGCCACAGACGAGGTAAGAGCCGTTCATTTCCTCCGCATTCAGGACTAACACACTTTTATTGCAGATGCATGGTTTTCCCACTGACAGCAGCTTATGTTGTTAAAATAGGCCGGTGTGGGAACATCAGACGGCCGGCGTGTCAGGCATGAGTAATGGCAATCTGCACGGCCCGTTAGGAGAGCAAATCTCATCTGTGGGACGCTATCTGCGGCCTTATTTCTCCAAATCCACTCAGACGCCAGCCCGGCGCCGCTGGGAGGGAGTCGGCGCGCTGCAGTTATCGTCCTCGCCGCAGACTCAGATGGACTTCAGACTGCTGAGGACCTTGGTTAACACAAAGGAAGCTGTCATTAGGCCGCAGGAAAGCTTTCATTACGACGCGTCTGAGTCATCCTGTCATTGTTTTTCACTTTGGTGATTCAGCCTGACGTTGTGCGAGACGATTTCTGTTTGTGCCGACTGAACCTGCGCACCTCGTCCTCGCTGGTTTCATGTTCCAGTTTCTTTTTTTTGCGAACGCATTGAGGAAGCTAGCCATGCGTGATGAGATCTGATTGATCAGCTGTTTAGCCAACTGAAGCAGCATCACACCTACGGTATCTGGCTTGCTCAACAAATCTGATTAGATTCGGTGGCAGTGCAGAGCCAGGCTGCTCACCAGATCCTGCAGACATATATGGGCCACCTACCTAAAAGAAGCTGTACAGACTAAAGGATGATTCAGTTTGTCGATTTCAGACGATTTAAACATCATCACCGTCGACTAGATCACATGACATTAACAACATGGACGCCTCCAAGAAGACAGATGAGGAGTAGCAGAGGTTCTTCAAGTGTGTGGAAACACTTGATGATGAAGCCCATACTGCCGTGACATGTCAGTCCTGAAATACAACTAAAGTACTTCTGCAGTGCATCTTAAACGGCTAACGCTAGCAGAGGAACGGTCCAAATCCTCTAGACAACAGTCAGTTAACAACTTCACCAAACGTCCTGTGGTAACAGAGAGAAGGAGGCTGAACATCAACTGTTTGATAAAGTTATTAGAACTTTAGCTGCTACGCTATCCCATCTACTGATGGTGCTGAGGTGCTGCCTGTTTTTATACAGGCTATACACATGTAGCACATCTGTTCTCATTGTATGTATTCAGGTCAAGAATATAGATTTATTACTTTCTACTGTGTTTCTATCAGAAACTTCATCAGAGACTAGTCGGTGTTGACTTATCACACAACAGTCAACGCTAAAGATTCTTTGCAGTGTTTTTTCGTGATGGTCCTGGTGAAGGCTACAAGCTGAAACACGTCAGTCTAATAAAGTTGTTCCATTTACTACAAGCCCTGCTAGAGTCTCGACCTTTCTTAAAACACTGTCCACAACACGTGGTCCCACAGCGATGACCTTAAGTTGCCGCCAGACGGCTAAAAACACTTCCCAGTGAAGAAAAGTGAAAGTCAACAAGTCAACTTTGCTTGAGTGCAGATCAATAATGGCACACGGAGGGTTTACTGTGTGGGCTTCTGCTGCCTACCTTTAGGGTAGTACGCCCTCTTCAACCCGTCGTGCTGCATCCTGGACTTGCGCTCCTCGGCAGAGCTGCTCAGCCTCGGGCTGTGCTCGCCGTGCCCGCGATGGTGGTGGTGGTGGTGGTGATCCCGACGGGGCGCCGCATGCTCCGAGGCCATCCTGTCCCTCATGACCTTGGCCCGCTCCGACTCCAGGGCGATGGCCTTCTCCAGCAGCGACAGGTTTCCCTTGGCCATGTCGAAGGTCTCGTCCGAGCGGTCGGAGGCCACCGACGTGGTGTCCTCGTCGCCCTCCTGGCTGCAGCTGGTGGGGTAGCCTCTGGACGCCGGGCTCAGCTGCTCCTCCAGCTTCATGAGGTTCACCATGTCGGAGTAGCTGCGCTCCAGAGACCTGGCCTCCTCCGATAGACCCTGCTGGCAACTGTCATACCTGAAAGGTAAGCTGGAAAGTAGTCAAGCAGTCTTTTGGACGTCCTGTTTGACTCAGCCAAAGGGTTTCAGCATTTGATATATTTAATTTATAGTCCATCTAAAGAAATGTGCTGCAAAACAACCTTCAAGTTAGTCCTGGAGCTTTGGCCCACATCAATCACACAACAACCCAATGTCCCACTAGATTTAAAAAGACTTTGAAGGTTGCCTACCTGTTCAGGTGGTGCAACATCTGGTGATCTGGGTTTTGGAGTTGGTGGTGTAGGGCGTGGAGGGCGGGGCGGTCCGACGGCTGCGTCTCACTCAGCTTCCGAGCCAGATCGAAGCACTGGTTCCTCAGACACTCCAGACTGCTGAGGCACACCTCCTCCTCGCTCTCCTCCGCCCGGGCGCCCATGCAGGCCCGACCGTTGGCGTGGCTGCCGTCGTCCACCATGGCGCCGTCGGGGTACCCGTCCTCGGGCAGCATGGCCCCGTGGCCCTGCGCCAGGAGCTTCAGGGAGTCCACCGTCTCCCGGACCACGTCGCTGTCCAGGTCCACGCTCAGTTCGCCCTTCCTGTCGCCCTGCTCGCTGCCGTCGTCCTCCTCGTCGTCGTCGTCCTCCCCGGCGCTGTTGGAGGAGTTGCTGTTCATCTCGGACTCGGTCATGGCTTGGTAGGCGGCGTCCTCCGCGATCTTGCCGAGGTTGAGCAGCGACTTGGCGACCAGCTCGTCGTAGTTCTCGTAGTCCTCCCCGGTGCCGTTGCCGGCGCCGATGGTGCAGCTATTGTTGTTGTCGTCCTTCTGAACTGGAAGGAGCTTTGATTGTCCACCGGGTTTGTAGTGGTTCTCTGCCGGCGGGAAAGACACAAACAAACATCTGTGACTTTACTCTGTCTGGGCGCCGCACGTCACAGCAAGAATTCACCAATCGACATCAGCGTAAACAACGCAAACAAAAGGTTAGTGCTAAAAATAAAAGAGCAAACGGGTTCATGTTGGAGACAATACAACCTTCTGCTCATTTATAGAATCAAAATCCAGCAGATGAAGTGGAGCTTACGCTTTTACAGCCTCTAATCATCTCTCTCAGCAGAACCGTTTTTTTTCTCACGTATCCCTGAATATATTAGCCGCGTCCCTCCCAATTATGAGCCACTGTTTGCTCACTAAAAACACACAACCCAGAGCTGCGCGGCGCCGCGCTCTCTCCTCGCTAAGCCTCGCTGTTGATTTTTGGGATAGAGATGCCGAATGAGAGCAGAGAAATCGAAAAGGGAGGCGTGCGAGGTGCTCCGATTCAGGAGCCATAAATATCCTCAGGAGGAGAAACCGAGGCAGAGCACATGTGACACGTCCGCCGAGACAGGGGAGGCGAACGGGGGAGGGGAGGGTGGGAGTTAATAACTCAGCAGAGCTCCTCTCCCGATTATTCGTGAGGCGCTGTCAGAAGCGATTGAGGACACGGGGGGTGCTGGGGAGAGTCGAGGGAAAGGGAGGCGGGAGGGGAGAGCACGAAAGCATCTGGTCTAACAGAGACTCTCGCCTCGGCTGCAGATGAAAACTGCAACCAGGACTCAGAACGAGGCCTCGGTTTAACCAGCTGGTATAAATCAGCTGTTTGTCGTGTTTACATTTACCAGGTCTCACGTTTACAGATCGAGCTGCAGGGCTGGAAAAATTATTATTGCTATCAGGGCCGATCCAGGCACTTCTAAAATGATCGGATCGGTTTTGTAACGGGCTCCAGTCAAGCCTGATCGTTTATAGTTCTTTATTTTAGGTCTGCAATAAACCATAACCACGACCCTGTAGAGTTAAAATTTCTTCTTTGTTGGCTAGCAGAAGAAACCCGAGCAAATAGCTGAGTGTCTAAACGAAAAAACGAAAATGCACATTTGGGTCATTTTCGGTCTAAAATTGCTGCAGCTTTTGCTTAAATCATCACATTATCCTGTTTCGGTGATCAAATTTACGGCTGAAAAATGTGACAAAATTTTTCAGTTTTTGGACAAAATTTTTTGGTGCATCCCTACTTGATTCGCCACCAAAATAAAACTAAAATACTGCTGACTGAACGTTTGAAAGAAAAGTTTCCTGGAGAAACATCTTCCAGAGAGTGTTAGGGAGTTTATGGCAGCGTTGGATGAGCAGAGAGAACACAAGGTACCAGCTACCCTCTCCACACTACATTAACTCTGACTGGAAGATTTATTGGACTGAATCCAGTCCACTCTAGGAGAAGACAAGGAAGACAAGGACAGACTTTAGGAAGACACAGGAGACCAACTCTAGGAGAAGACAAGGACAGACTTTAGGAAGACACAGGAGACCAACGCTAGGAGAAGACAAGGAAGACAAGGACAGACTTTAGGAAGACGCAGGAGACCAACTCTAGGAGAAGACAAGGACAGACTTTAGGAAGACACAGGAGACCAACTCTAGGAGAAGACAAGGATAGACTTTAGGAAGACACAGGAGACCAACTCTAGGAGAAGACAAGGAAGACAAGGACAGACTTTAGGAAGACACAGGAGACCAACTCTAGGAGAAGACAAGGACAGACTTTAGGAAGACACAGGAGACCAACTCTAGGAGAAGACAAGGACAGGCTTAAGGAAGACACAGGAGACCAACTCTAGGAGAAGACAAGGATAGACTTTAGGAAGACACAGGAGACCAACTCTAGGAGAAGACAAGGATAGACTTTAGGAAGACACAGGAGACCAACTCTAGGAGAAGACAAGGAAGACAAGGACAGACTTTAGGAAGACACAGGAGACCAACTCTAGAAGAAAACAAGGACAGACAAGGACAGACTTCAGGAAGATACAGGAGACCAACTCTAGGAGAAGACAAGGAAGACAAGGACAGACTTTAGGAAGACACAGGAGACCAACTCTAGGACATTTAGGATCAGACTCAACGTTAAAGACTCGTATCGGATCCAGGGACAGATAAAACTTTAGTTAGTTCCTCACCAGACAAACGTCAGACCCAGTTTCTCTGGAGACGTCTCTAGAAGGGTAATAACAAATGTTTTCAAGGGACACATGGACACAGTTGTCCTTTCCATCCAGAGGAGGTACGCACAAAGAAACGTGGAGAAGCTCCTTCACTTGTTGCATCTTCCTCTAGTTTAAGCTGCCTCTATCTGAACAAACCGTTACCATGGAGACAGAAGACAGGGACGCCTCTACAGATCAGTTCTTCTACAGATACCGTGAACTCACCTTGCTGGCGACTCCGCTCCTCCTCTTCCTCCTCCTCCTCCTCCTCCTCGTCCTCCTGTTCGTCCTCCTCCGCCTCGTCCTCCGGCTCTTCCTCGTCGTCGCCATCGTCCACCTCTTCCCCTTCCTCGTCCATGCCCTCGTCCTCCTCCTCTTCCTCCTCCTCCTCCTCTTCCTCCTCCTGCGCCCGCTCCCCTCCCATCGCTCCGGCGGCCCTCTCCACCTCTATCTCCTCCTCTTCCTCCTCCTCCTCCTCCTCCTCTTCCTCCCCCTGCTCCTCGTTGTCCTCCGAGAACTCGTCCTCCACCTCCTCCTCGTCTCCTTCCCTTTCCCCTTCCTCCTCCTCCTCGTCCTCCTCCACTACCTCCCCTTGCTCCTTGGCCTCCTGCCCCACCTCCATGGCTTCGGCCTCGTAGTTGGCGTAGGCGCCGGCATCCTCCTCGTCCCCCTCCCCTCCCGGGCGGGAGGCAAGGAAGGGCCTCCTCTTGGCAGCCGGCTCCAGGGGCTGTTTTTCCAGAGCCTTCCTCTTCTTTGCCAGCGGGCAGCCGTAGACGCTAGGACAGGACAGAGGACACACGTCAGCATCAGTATCACATCTTTAACATGTTATTTGAGCAACTCCACCTTCACCTCCACAGATCTGAAGCTGAAGGGCCGGGGTAACAAACACAGACAGAACCTTTTTGACCTTTTAGAAGTGGCTGATAAGCAGAATATCATCAAACAGCTTCTGGCTAATTGAAGTCTTGAAATGTCACAACAAAAACTGTTAAAGAAAAGCAACTGGGCTTGTGGAGACTCTTGAAAAGGTTTCATCCAGGTCTTCAGCTCTAAATAACTGATGGCTGGAGGAGATTTGGTTTAAACGGGAACATCTGTGGGTGGAGTCCACCTGAAACTCTCAACGACAGGTAAGCTACCTGGAGGAAACGTCTCCAATGAATATGTCTGTGAAGGTTCTCAGTCATCCAGGTCATGGTAATCCAAAACTGTTTCAAAAAAAGGCAACTGGACTTGTAGATTTTTAGAGAATCCTAATTTTTTTTGAAAATTTTGGGTCTCCAAGAAACTCTACAAGTCCAGACGCATCTCTTTGGCGTTTTTTGGATACACACCAACAACATTAAACATATCAACCATTCATTCATTCACTTTCTGTAACTGCTTGTCCTCTAGGCTTAAACATATCCCAGATGTCACTTGGACAGGTCACCAGAAGAATCACCAGTTAACCTAACGAGCATGTCTGGGAGGAAGCCAGAGCACCCGGAAAGAACCCATGAATGCAACAGAATATGCAAACTCCAAACAGAAAGGCCCGAATCGGCCGATGGATCTGAACCCAGAGCTATCGGTGCTAGCCACGACAGGACATTGACCATCTTGTGACAGTTCAGTGTTCTGCTGGGAAACATCTGGACCTGGCTTCATTCATTGGTGTGGATGTTACTTAGACATGTAGCACCCACCTAGACCAGACCAGGCACCCCCACCCCATAGCAATGACACTCCTTGATGGCAGCAGCCATCCCCAGCAGGATGCAGCCACAAAAACACTTTAGGAAGAAGAACATCTCAAGGTGTTGACCTGGCCTCCAAATCCACTAGATCCCAAACTGATCAAGTATCTGTGGGATGAATTATTTTCACAATAAAAGTGCTTTTACTCATATTTCCATTATCCCTGAAACATTCAATAAGTGTAATTTACAGTTCACTGCATGTTGTACGAGTGTAATAACCTTCTGGGAGAGGCACAAGTAAAATTACCATAATGACACCGTACCGGCTGTAAAGTGCAACGTCTCAGCTTTTAGAAACTGCTGGAATTTTTCCGGTAGTGGTTACGGTGGCGTAATTACGGTAATCCAAAGTGTGCAAAGGTGCCCGACTCATTCAGATCTAAAGGGTTAAACTCGCTGCAGTGACTGTGTGGGCGCTGGATGAGCTTCAGTGCACCACTATGCAAATAGACTCAAACTAGATTAAACCATTAATGAGATGAGCACTATTTTAATATTTTAAAGCTGATAAATTGTCAAGACTGCAGCTTCACAATCAGCATCATCTGCCCAGCGAATCAATGTCACGTTCCTCTGCGGCGTCATAAAGAAACATTGAGCGTCTTTCTGCAGAAAGCTCAGAGTCATCAGGGTCAAGAGGAGTGTGTTTGTGAAGGTCAGAGGTCAAAGCGCTGCCTCCGCCGCGGTTCACGTGTCAAGACGCTGAATTAAAACAGGAATTACAAGGATCACACTGCAGAGAGAGCTAACAACGCTACTGCCTGACTTTCCTTTAACGTAAACCAGTGGACAGAAGATGGAGCCTCCAAGTCAAAGGGATATTTATTTAACCTCGACCTGCTTGAAACGAATCTAATCTGCTCTCGACAAATCCACGGAGGCCGACAGCTGTTTGACTCTGTCGTCGTGTAAACGGTTAAACCAGTCGCTGTGTGCTGGATGGACGAGCACCTGGGCGTCATTATGCAAATATAATCAGAGGCAAAAAGAACAAAATTAAACTAACTGTTTTACTGAAGTGATTTTAAAGCGTTTAAACACGGGACTGCAACAGGAATAGCTCACAAACCCGATGTGTCCTGTTGTCATAACGACAAATAAAAGTTGCTCTGCAGCTTTAAAATGCAGGAGAAAAAAAAAAAAACACGTCTTCCTGCAGAGGAGCGTTGTGTGTGTTTGAGGTTTCTATGTGTGAAGGTCAGAGGTCAAAGTGCTGCTTCTGCTGCTTCTCCTCTGGTTCACGTGTCGAGACACTGCAGAGGATTTTCACTCGTTGAGAAAGAGGAGGAGGAGGAGGAGGAGGAGGAGGAGGAGGAGGAGGAGAGTCAGCCTCTTAAAAAAAAAACAAGGCTTATTCAGCCGGGGCCTCAATTACGCAAATCCCATAATAGTCATTAACTGTTGGGAAAATTCTGCTTTAATTGCTCCAAAACAGCGAGCACAATTATACTACGGCTTTAATGTGGATTTTAGGAAATCAATTAGTCCATTTCCATATGAAAGAGCCTGTTTTGTGTTTGGAGGACGAGACGGAGGAGGTGACGCCGCCGCCGCCGCGTGTTTGTCAGGGACAAACCTACAGAATAAAACCTGATTACCGCCGAACAAAACCTCGGCTCAGCGACGACGCAGCTACACAACTACCTTCATGAGTTTGATCATCCAGACACCTTCAGATATTTCTAGAAATCCTCTGAGGTGAATGTACCGACAGCAAGTAAAGAGCAAGCGGCTCATTAAGAGATGGTCTCACCATCCAGTGATACATCTAATATTTCAAAAAGAATCCTTCTGAGACTGGAATTTAGGTTTAGGACTCGTTCTCAGAGCTTGAGGGATGGAAACGTAGAGAAAACGTCCACAAAATGCTGCAGAATGTATCACTAAGCGCTGTTATCTCTCTGTCTAAAAGAGACATTTATTAGACAGCAGCTTAAAATTGCCGTCATTGTAAGATATTTAATGCAACACATTGGTATGTTTAAAAAAAGTACATGCAACAGTAGAGGATCTAGGACTGATCCCTGTGGAACTGAACAGGACAGACAGACTAGGCTGTTTTACTTCAAACAAACAGCTAACAGCTGAGAGAACAGATTTATTATTTTTGAATCATTCAGCTGAATAAAGTTCTGCGACATTTGACATCCGATAGATTTTAAAGGCAAGCTAAAAGATAAAAACTTTAAGAACTAATGTGAAAAAAGTTAGTTATGATTTCTCCATTTGCCAAAAATAAATAAAGAAATAAATGCTCTTGTTTCAAAAAACGGTGATACAGATGGAAAACAATAGAGGACCCAAGGGACAGACTAGGCTGTTTTACTTCAACCAAACACTAGTACAATGTGGAATATTTGTCTTTTTCCAGTCATTGTCTGAAACCTAACAGCTGAGAGAATACATGTATGCATAGACATGATCATGTTTCAAAAAACGGCAACAAATATGGAAAACAATAGACGACCTATGACTGATCCCTGTGGAACTCCATGGCACAGACTAGGCTGTTTTACTTCAACCAAACAGTAGTCCAGTGTTTAGTTCTCCAGTTTTTGACATTTGATAGATTTTAAAGGCAAGCTAAAACACAAAAAACTTTAGAATATTTGTGCAACAAGTTAATTATGATTGCTCCATTTGCCAAAAATAAATAAATGCTCTTGTTTCAAAAAACAGCGATACAGGCGGAAAACAATAGAGGATCTAGGACTGATCCCTGTGGAACTCCATGGGACAGACTCAGGTGTTTTACTTCAATTAAACACTAGTACAATGTTTAATATTTGTCTTTTTCAAGCCACAGTCTGAAACCTAACAGCTGAGAGAATAGATTTCTTATTTTTGAATCATTCAGCTAAATGAAGTTCTGCGATATTTGACATCCGGTAGATTTTAAAGGCAAGCTAAAACACAAAATCTTTAAGAACGTTTTGTGCTACAAGGTAATTAAGATTGCTCCGTTTGCCATAAATAAATAAATAAATAATGCATATACATTATTATGTTTGAAAAAACTGCAACAAAGATGTAAAACAATAGAGGACCTAGGATTGATCCCTGTGGAACTCCAGGTGACAGATGATAAGTTTTGGAGTTTAACTTCAACCAAACAGTGAAAACAGTATTAGTTTCCAACATTCAATAACACCTGAGCATGACAACACCTGTAATCCACATAACTTATTGTATTAAAATTATGTTGGAGCCATTTCTTAACACACATGATGATTCGATGTTACGCCTCTAGAAAGAAAAAGAATTTGAAATTTGACCAGAGAAAGAGATAAAAGATCTGAAGCCGGTTTAAATTCACGATGTAACACCACAGAGAGTATTCAACGCACGAACGCTTCTCCTCAGATGATCCCTGCGTCTCGTTTTTTTTTCCACGTGTGCGCTCGGGTTTGTGTGAGTGACCTCGTCCACCTTGCTGTCTCCAGCCAATTAAAATTCCAGTGGTAATTAAAGTAGATCAGAAACGAGGGATTGCTGCAGACCAGGGCGAGAGACTATGCATGGTAATTATGTGCAGAGAGAGAGAGGGGGTGGGTGGGTTCACACTTCCTCCTCTTACCAGACTGATGCTGCAGTTTGATGTGATGGATTATAACAGGTTACAGATAGACAGCGTGTTGCATTATGGGTAATCTATACTTGTCTTAATGAAGACAACTGTAAGTCCGTCTGCTTTGACCCGGACACCTGGACACCTCTGATAATTATTCCAACGACACCTGGGGTTCGTTGTTGTTGCCATGGCGACAGCTAAGGAAGGTGTTATTGTCTCCGTGCGGACGCCCGAAGTGCAGTGTCGCCTCTAAAAGGACAGCTGGCGTCCATTATTGTCTCTAGATGGACACTTTAGATCCGCCGCTGTCTCTGTAATGATGTTTTGTGTCCCCTAACGTTTAGCATTACGGGGACACCTTGAGTTCATTGTTGTCTTTGGACTCCGTACGTTATTGACTCCACGGGAAACACCTGGTGGACATTTGTATTCCTGTGTGTAGACATCTGTCGTCCACTGACTTGTCTGTGTGGACACCTGTAGTTCACTGTTTTCACTATCCCTGTAGTCCAAGATTTTAGTCTTTGTGGACACGTGCAGCCCATTTTCCTCTCTTTCGGATACCTGTAGTCCATTCTTATCTCTAGGTGGACACCTGTCATCCACTGTCTTCTCTATTTGGACACCTACAGTCAATTCTTCTGTCTATGTGGACACCTGTAGTCCACTGTCTTCTCTATTTGGACACCTACAGTCAATTCTTTTGTCTATGTGGACACCTGTAGTCCATTCTTTCCTCTAGGTGGACACCCGTCATCCACTGTCTTCTCTCTGAGGACACCTGTATTCAATTCTTTTGTCTATGTGGACACCTGTAATCCACTGTCTTCTCTGTTTGGACACGTGTAGTCCACTCTTTTCTCTACCTGGACAACTGCGGTCCATTGTTTTCTCTTTGTAGACACCTGCAGTCCACAATCTTGTCCATTTGGAACTCTGTAGTCCATTCTTTTCTCTAGGTGGACACCTGTCATCCACTGTCCTCTCTGTTTGGACATCTACAGTCCACTGTTTTCTCTATTTGGACACCTGTAATCCACTGTTTTAGTGTACGTGGACGCCAGTAGTCCACTGCTGCTCTTTCTGATGGTCTTTCTGTGGGACGCTTGTCTAACTGTCCATTGTTGTCTTTATAATCTCTACCATACCGTCTCTGTCAGGACCCCTGGAGTCCATTCATATCTCCATGACAACGCCTGCCATCCATCCCTGTCTCCAACCTGTCCCCCCGTTATCACACCTGGACGTCCACTGTCGTCTATTCCTGGACAACTAAAGACGCACAAACTGGAGCCTGTCATCACTTTTTAACAGTTAAAAATAAAATAAAAACAATAAAAACACTAAAAACCAGGCGAGGCTTAAAATAAATAACGAGCCTCCGTCACATTAAAGAACGTCAGCCGGCGCCGCCGCCGTGTGACGTGACGTTTACGTCCAGGTACGCGCGGTCAGGGCGGATAATTGGCGCCGGCGACGCCACGTGCCGACACTCGTCGCCGTGGCAACGCCTTGGCACCAAAGGTGGCGGCAGGAATGTATAAGAGACAGGGAGGTGGCAGTGATTCAAGTCACGGGGGGGGGGGGGGGTTCACATCCTATACTAGCGGTTGCCATGGGAGACTGGCTGCATCCCTCCTGGTCCTCATACTGCAGCATCCGCACGGTGCTGTCGCCATGGTGACATCCTCCAGAGAGAGGAGAGGGAGAGAGGTAGGGAGGGAGAGGTGAAGTGAAAGAGAGAGAGACAAAGAAAGGTAGAGAGGGGGAGGAAGAAGCAGGAGAGAGAGAGAGAGAGAGAGAGACTGTGAACCTGAATGTCTCCGTCCTGAACCACGGACAGCGTCCACTGATTCTCTGCTTAGTTATTGATGAAAGACGTGAAGACAGACGGACGGACGGATGGACGGATGGATGGACGGACGGATGATGATGATGATGATGAGGGAGAAATAAATGTCGTGACCTCCTCCCTGAACCAGACGGTTTATTTATTTATTTTTGAGGAGCGACGTCAGACTCAGTTTTAGAAAAACCTGGAAACTTTCCACAGTCATTTCACTGAAAACAAAATCCCATGAAAACACCTCCTGGAGTCTGAGTCTCCTACAGACGCCGACGTTACACAGCCATCGATCCCTCTCCCTCTCTCTCCCTCTGTCTCTCTGTCTCTCTGTCTCTCTCTGTCTCTCTGTCTCTCTCTCTAAAGCACGCTCGGCTCAGGAGGAGGACATAAATCAGGACCTCCCTGTCACTGTGTTGAGTTTTGAATATTTCTCCCTCAGTGTTTCTCGTTTCCTTCTTCACTTCCTGTCTCTCTGTGTTTCATTGGTTTCACCTGAGTCTCATCAACACCTCAGCCCGTCCCTCCCTCCCTCTGTCTCTCTCCTGTCTTTGTCTCTCGTCACGTCGTCTCAGGTTCTTGTGTTTGGGTCCGAGCTCGTCTCAGCCTCTGATCTGTTAATCATGACGACCTCGTGAGTCGGTGGTTGAGCTCAGGCTGACGGCGACCTTCAGCTCTGGATGATTAGAGCCGAGCAAATATTTAAAGCTTTTCTAAAGCGTTTCCTGACGTCTTTGAAGTTAAAATAAAGGTTTTAGATCTTTACGTGAATCGTGACTCAATCATCTTTTGATGGACGGACGACTCTCTGCTTCAGGGAGGTATCGATGAAAGACGGATGAGACGCAGAGAAATAAATGTTGTGACCTGCTCTTTGAACCAGACGCTTTGATTTTATCCTGAATGAATAAACTCTCATCTTATCTTATAGTCATTAAAACCAGAGTTACTCTCTTATAAGTTGCAGTAAATTGTGAATAAGAAGCAGATATTAAACTGTCCTGAAGCTCTGACTGATTATTTATTATTCTAATGTCTTTACTTGACTTGTGTCTCTTTAATGCGTCCTCCTGTGCGTCTCTGGATCAGCGGATTAACTGAACGTGAAACATTAGATTCTGCAGGTCACTTCATTATTCTGGACATGGATGCTATTTTGGGCCGTTTGTCTTTCTCTCCGTCCTGATCTTTGTCTTTTTTCACCAGTGACCATCTCTGGCTGCCAAACACCTGGAGACACGTTCCCCTCTCTGTCTCTGTCTCTGTCTCTGTCTCTGTCTCCTCAGAAATAAAATAAAATAAAAAATAAAATAAAATAAACCAGAATCATAACAGTAAAGCACGCGGCTCGTTTTATTGTTGGCTCTGAGAACCAACACAAACATCTCCAGGTACCCCCCCCCATCCCGCCCCCCATCATCATCTGACGGTTTAAAGACCCAGTGGATTCAATTTATTTTTCATGGCAACGTGCCCCGAGCTGCTGGAGGAGCAGCTCCAGAGCGTTTCTCATACTTCAGATGGTTTTCTCAGCGAGGACCAGAGCGAGACACGTGTCTGGTTTCTCCTGAACCTCGGTTCTATTGCAGGCTTTATACTTTTATTTTATTCAGTTACTGATGGTACCGTAGACGTGTCTGCTCTGGACGATTGTTTTTACCTAACACGTGACAATAAACGTCTTCAATTGTGATTAAAAAATAAAAATAAAACGAGTTTTCTCATTTAAATCGACCTTCATGTGAAGGATGCGACATCGATTCATAGTTTTAAAAATACCGTTAGAGCCTCTTGAGATCCAGAACACGACAGATTTAAAAAGTTAAATGACGACAGAGAAGAGCTGGACTGAAGCAGAGACGATGGAGGAGACGACACAAACGTCAGGAACCAATCAGGACGTTGGTTTTAGTTTTAAGTTGTGAATTATCTCTAAAGGATCTGAACCAACCCTGTGGAACGGACTCGAATCGATTCAGGAACAGGTCCAACTACAATCCTGAAACATTTCTTAGATGTTTTAGAAAACGTATGGAATCCAAAGGCTACGCTAAAAACCTCCAGAAGCAAAGAATTACTCCTGAATCTAATCTGATGTGAATCCGAATCAAAGCCGACTGGCTGAAGTCTGTTAGGATGCGTGATGGAGCCGTGATGGAGGAAACTTGAGTAGCATCATTAGCAACGAGGAAACATCAGAGAGGAAACAAACACACAGACGTCATGTTCTCTTTCTACATCCAGACGTTTGAGTTGACTCCTGTGATCAGCTGACGATGAACAGGTTTCATTTCCCCAGAGAGGAACCGTCTCTCTCTCTCTCTCTGGATGTTTATCAGAGATTATTAAAGCAAACATGTTCTCATTGTTTATTTAGAAACTAAAACGTGAACATCTGTTCTCAGTCTAAAGCATAGTCTGTATATAAACATGGACACCACGTCTCCTCCTCCTCTCATTGGTCAAACTGACTCTGTTTTCACCGGTTTACGGGCGACGCCATTTTGGGACCTTGGATCCAGAGTCTGATGAGTATGGTCTGAGGGGCGGAGCCACGTGGAGCCGTGGTACTGAAGCCCCGCCCACTTTCCCCCCAGACTCACTCTAGTTTTAGTTGAATTAACCCTACGCTCTGATCTACCTCCACCAGCTACAAGTAAATGTTGGATTATACCCTGGACTTCATTTATTTACAACTTTGCAGTCAGTTGGCATGGCAACTGCAATTACATCACATCCTGTTTCTACAGCGTAACAAAGGTTAACCAAACAAATTGACATTTATCAACATTATATTAACGACCTAAAATGTCAGAAACCTGTTTTTTATTTTATGTATATTTTAGTGTTTTAGTTTGGCCCAAGCCCCGCCCACCAACATGGAGGGGGTGGAGCTTATGACATATACTGCAGCCAGACACCAGGGGGAGCTCTACTTGATTTGGCTTCACTTAGAGGAGCTGTTCCACCGTTCATCTTTGTGTTTATACTTGGTTTGTCGTTTATGACAAGTTCCTGTTTCTGAATGACGAGTGCAGACTATCGCCACCTGCTGGCGTGGAGTCATATTCCCTCTCATACCAGCAGTAAAGTCTTTGTCTTTACTTGCTCCTCATTTAAATCCACCACTAACACAGATATGAAACAGAGATGCACGGGGGGAAAAAACAAAAAGAGGAGGGTGAGGATATTTTTTTAATTAAATCCAGATTCCAATCAAACAAATCTGACTCTCTGGGCTCAGATCTCAGATTTTTGGCGCCTGACTCTCTGCCGGCGTTTTGCCGTCGGTCTGCCATGCCAGCGATTCACCGTCCTGCCCTCCTCGTTATCTCCACGTTACCTCAGGCGCCAAACAAGGAAGAAAGAAATGAAGAAAGAAAGAAAGAAAGAAAGAAAGAAAGAAAGAAAGAAAGAAAGAAAGAAAGAAAGAAAGAAAGAAAGAACGAACGAACGCCATCCTAAGCCCTTCTCCCACTCACACCGACTCCACTTAAGACAATACCGCAGAGATTGTCCTAAATAACCACAGAACACCTCAACAAGTGCTCAGATTTAATAACGGAGGAGGTTTTGTTTTTATCCAAATAAAGAAAAATACTTCCTCTCCGATCTCATCTAGGGACGTCAGATGTGATTTCCTCTGAGTGAGAACCTCTGTGCTCCAGGTTTGACTGCAGCACTTCATCTGATTTAGATCATTTAAAGGGATTTGTGCAGCAGACGCTTTCTGTCTCTGCGTCCTCTCCTCTTATTTCCCAGAGAAAACAAGCGGAAGCAGCGAATCTACGGGAGAAAAACGTGATGTTCTCTGCAGTTTTAACTAAAAATAAAAATACAAATTCACTTTTTTTTCTTTGCTTGAGCCTTTTCCTGGTAATTCACCGTTTTTCTAAAAGGTGACTGAGATTTGAAGCTCAACACTCGGATTGGTTGACGATGGAGGAGAACGTTTCATGTTTGGTTTTTATTTCCTGAGCTGAGACGTCTGAGGCCTGCAGACGGAGACGAGGACGAAGAAAAACCCCACCCTCCTCCTCCTCCTCCTCCTCCTCCTCCTCCTCCTCCTCCTCCTCCTCTGACTTTATTTTAAATCTCCCATAAATGTTTCATACTGTAAATGTTAAGTTCTATATTCTGTCTGAAGCTCCCTGATGATGTAACTGCCGTAATAAAGGATTAATATCTTTCACTTTAAGTTGATAACGAGATTAAAAACCTACAGATGTCAAAAAGAATCAAAGAGCTGGTCACAGAGGGCCTTTCTGAGCTCTGATGATATTTAACGTTACTCCCTACCGTCTTCATTTCACGTGTGTTTGACGTTCAGAACCTCCTAAAGACGCTCCGACTGTTTTCTTAAATAATTTTACGACGTCATTAATAATCTTCTCGGCTTCTCTCTCGACCCTGTGATCTTTTATTTCCAGCGTATCGTCAGAGATCTGAAGGCAGAGCTCTCTAATCTGGTCCGGAGGCGTTTGATTCTGGTTCCTGGAGGATGTGGAAGAACCTTCCTGAGGAAACCATCCGGCCTGAGTCAGCTCTTCTTCAGAACGTCGTCCCCTGGTGACTTTATCATCAGCTGGATGGTCCTCCAGCCAATCACAGACGTTTAGCTGTGAACTTATTCAACTCTGGCCATCATCAAATTAAGCCACGCCCCCAAGCGATCTGATTGGCCCAACGGATCTGTGCAGGAGCTGAAGGAGACTCCAGAACAACTTTACAACGTCAAAGAAACATTTGCTCCCATGGTACGTTTGTCCAGCTTTCAGCTCCTACACGGTTTAAGTCGTATAGACCTAACATTTAAAATATTTTAATATCTACAAGATGAATTTTATCATTGAAAGTGATTTAAACGATTTGATTCTCTCCTCAGGGTAAGTTTGTCCAGCTTTCAGGCAACTTTCCTACAATTTCAACACGGTTTATTTTATTTAGGCGTAACATTTAAGATATTTTGATAAATTTTATTATTGAAAGTGATTGAAATGATTTGATTCTCTTCTCAGGGTTATAAATATTGCAGGTAGAGAATCAGGAAGCTTAAACTACTCAACTTCCTACTGTTACACTGCTGTCTGTCAACAAATTAAGCCCCGCCCCCTAAGTGATCTGATTGGCCAAGGCAGATCTTTGCAGGATCAGAATCAGTTCCCAACGGAGAGACTCCAGAACAACTTTCCAACCAGGCTACTGCTATTTTATCGTTACTATGGTTACTAAAATATTTTATTGGACGCTACTTTTTCGTTAGAAGCTAGATTTATCTTTAAAGAACTTTCCTTTTCTTTCTCTGATTCATCTCCACCTTCATCGTAACAACTGACCTCCACGTCTGTAAGGTGACGTGTTCGACTACAGCTACTCTTCACCACATTAAGCCACGCCCCCAAATCAATCTGATTGGCCCAGCAGAACAACCTTCAGCCACAAAAAAATAATAATAATAATAACTTCCTGGCTACTTTTTATTTTTGCTTCCACCTTCAACACAACATGTAACTCCACCACTTTTGGAACAAAGCGACCTTCATTGAGCCGGACAGGTCTATCCCAGGTCTGTAACCTAGAGACACACAACCATTCACACATATTACAGCACATCTAGAATCACTAATTAATCTAACGAGCTTTGGACGGAGGCAGGAAGCAGACACAGGGAGAACATCAGGAGGCCTCAGTGCTCACCGGTCCACCACTGAGCCGTCCTTCTGTTCTTCTGTTCTTTAAACTTTTCCTTAGGTTCAGGTTTTGGTGTTATTTTACTGACGTGAGCTTTAAAAACTTCATCTAAAACAAAAAGTTCTATTGATTGAGAAAAGAAAACAGATTAACAAACCTAGTCGTGGAAGATTCTGCTTGGTGACAGCCCCAGATGTTCCTCTTTATTTAAAACCCAACTTTCAACCTTCAATCTTTAAGAACTCAAGACTTGGATGCTCTACAAGTCCAGTCGTCCTTCTTTCAGCTTGTGTTTTAGGATCAACTCTGACCCTGATGCCTGAGAACCTTCACAGGACTAAACCAGACCAGGACCTTAGCTGAGACCTTCAGCATCACGAGTCTCACCTCGCTACGTAACGTCCTGCATCCGACTGCAGGAATATTTTACCACCGTACGTCTACAGAGTGTGTCGAGCAGCTCGTACCTGCGGTGTCTGGCGTACTTCCCGCTGACATGACCGCTGCCGTCACAGCCGGGGGTGGGACAGCTGAGGAGAGGAAAGACAGAGACAGTCAGAACACACGGCGGCGTGGACAACGCAAGGACGGCGGTTTCATTTGACAAAGACGAGTCTAACGTCTCATTTTTCTCTGGATCGCTCCTGTTAGCTGTGATCAGACAGAATTCCTCGTTCATTTTAGAGCAGCTGAGGTGACAAAGCAGGTAAAAATAAATAAATAAATAAAACACAACAAGGTCGTCTGCTAAAATAAAATCTGTAAGTACAACGAGCTCCTTCAGCAGTGATCAAGAACACGTAGCTATAACACTCAGAGCTGTTAAAACCTCTCTCATAGCATTAGACGCCAGTGTGGAGTGAGGCCGGGGAACAGCCTTCAGAATCTGCCGTAACATTATGACCAGCTGAGCTCTAAAGGTCTGGAGCTGTGGCACCAAGACGTGAGCATCACTAAAGCTCTTCATCCCAGGTCGGACATAAGGCTTCGATGATTTACCTCCATCATGGACCCGGCTTGTGCTGCTTGCTGCTGGACCATTGTTTGATTTCCAACACAACCCTGGTGCTCTTGGTCATCCTGTGCAGGTCTTTGTTTGAGATCTTCTCAGACAAGAAGATGCTGCAACCCTTTCTAGGCGACTACTGCGGAAGGCGTCGCCCTTTGCACGACGTTTGCAGTCACTCGCCGTCATTCTGAACCACACAACAGCCAGACCTTTGCTCTGAGGCTGTACTGCTTCCAGATAGGATGGAGGTTTATAAACATGCGATGTGCCTTCACTCAGATCCTAAAAAGCCCTGCTCTACATCGAGAGGTGGAGCCTCCAGGGATCGGACTTGCTGGACTGGATTCAGATCTGGAGAACAACCTTCACAGCCTCGCGTGCAACAATGAGCCTCTGCAGCCAGTTCATCTCTTTTCCTTCCTTAGACCACTTTTCATAGGTCCAGACTAAAAAAGCTGAGTTTAAATATATCAATGCATAAAAGCTTCAGATTGATTTTTATTATGAATCTCGCTGAGGTCTGGCTTGATAAATCTCAGGAGATCCAGAACACGACAGAAGCTCTGAGTCTGAGAGGAGAGTCAGGCCTGAAAGATGATCTGGTTTAAAAAGTCTGAGGACAGAGAAGACGTGGACAGAAGTTAAGACGCATGAAAGACGAGAAACTAGAGGAAGAAGATGGAGGAGACGCCAACAAACGTCTGGAACCAGAGACAAAGTTATGTTAAAACCCTGCAGGTCATAATGTTATGGCTCCTGTAGGATTATGTTTCATCCTTCCCTCTGATTCCAGCCAGCGCTCTGATAAACCTCCTCTCGGCCTTTTTTCATTTATCTCCCGTCTGGATGAGTCGGCAGCTCTGAGTCACGCCGCCGCGACGGAGGCACGAAGGCACGGAGGCCGCCGGGGCCCAACGCACGCCGCCTCGCCCTGCGGGGACTCTCCACGCCCGCGACCTCTGACCCCGACAGCGCACCGCTCCTCCCACCCCTCCGCCCACCTGACACCACCTGATCCTGCGCTCGCTCTGAGCTAAAAATGGGAGCTCGACGACGACAGAGGTGAGGATCACGAGCGCGGTGAGGAGGAGGAGGAGGAAGAGGAGGAGGGAATGGGAGGACGGTGAAAAAATACAGAACACATGAAGAAGAAAAAAGGGAGGAGAAGATGGAAACTAGAGATGTGGGGAAAGAGAAAGAACAAAGAAAAACGAGTGGAGGTAGAGGAGGAGGAAAATTACAGTGAGAGGAGAACAAATGGAGAACGAGGCGGAGGAGGAGGAGGAGGAGGAGGAGGAGGAGGGTTGTTCAAGGTGATGCAGCTCATCAGTCAGTGTGGGAGCAGAGACTGATAGCGTCGTAGCGTCGTAGCGTTATTGATCCTTCTGTGTGTTCGGTCGAGCCTTAACCTCGATCTCAAAATGCTCCTTTTCTTTGAAAATGACCAAACTGTGTTTTCTTCTCGCTTCCACTCGTTTCCACAGCAACTGTAAGTTTCTCCACTCTCGAGTGTTTTCCTCCTGATCTCAAACATCCGCCTCAGTTGCCGACTGACGTCAACGGGCCGAAGCGCCGCAAACAGGAAACGGAGGCAACCGCGCTGGAACTTTTTCCAGCGTATTTAGTGGAGGAAAAATCCGATTAGCCGACTGACTGTAGTCCTCGAGACGCAGAAATCCAACCCTGCGTGCTTCATGCACCCGTCCTCCGCCCCAACAACCACCAGGTCATTCTGATTAAGTTCAGGAGTTTGGCAAACTAAATGTGTAATCTTTAGTGCAACCAAAACCTCCAATCAAGAGTCCTTCTCACTTCCACTTGTTTCCACGGCAACTCTTAAGTGTCATCTTCCTGATCTCTGCAAACATCTGTCTTAGTTACCGACTCGTGTCAACAGACTGAAGCATCAACTTCAATAAA
Source organism: Planiliza haematocheilus (assembly GCA_005024645.1). Classification (NCBI taxonomy): domain Eukaryota; kingdom Metazoa; phylum Chordata; class Actinopteri; order Mugiliformes; family Mugilidae; genus Planiliza; species Planiliza haematocheilus. Next base: position 86,517 of record SRSE01000459.1, on the reverse strand, counting down.
ATATGTTTTTACAGAATATTTCAGTGGAGAAAAAGGAGGAGAAACCAGCTGTGGCTCTAAAAACACAACCGTGAGTGTTTTACACGCCCACCATCCGCCCCAACAGCCACCAGTGGATACTGATGGAGTTTTTAAGCAAAATGAAACAAAACTGCACCCAAATAGTTTAGTTGTGTGTGAGCATCATTTACAACAACTGACAAAAACCCAGGAGTCCTAACGGTCCCTTTAGTGAACTGGCAGCTGTTTCTGTTTGTCCCTTCAGTCCAGCCTTAACCTCGACCAGAGCGTGTTAAAATGAGGCTTTTCTTTAAAAAACAACCAACATGTGTCGTCTTCTCACTTCCCACTCGTTTCCACGGCAACTCTTGAGAGTTATCTTCCTGATCTCTGCAAACATCTGTCTTAGTTACAGACTCATGTCAACGGACTGAAACGTCACGGACGAGAAACAACGGAGAAAAAAAAGCCTGATGATGAGATGAAGTATAACAAGAGTCTGTTTTTCCTAAGAGCATCAGGAAAGTACGCTTTTCCATTTACTACTCGGTCGGCAGCTGCCAGCAGCTAACTAACTTGTCCTTGTAACAGTTACAGCCAAAAAAATCAACAGCTGTCGCGCCCCAGGATGCCAGAGTAGTCGGGGACAAGCAAAGGGGAAATCGTTTTATAGGACTGACAAAGATCCTGCAAGACGAAGCGGTGGGATCCTTCAAGAAGAGTTTTCCAAGTGTAATGTCTCGTTTATTTAGTTTTTAACATGTCCAACAGATTTCTTTTCATAAAGGCAAGTTAAACTAATGTTTATGGCGACTCATAATGAGAAAGAATAAACTCTGGCGGCCTGAATTCAGCGCTGGCTCCGTTCATTTTAACTAGTTTTCCTGCCAATATGGCGGCGTCAACAAAAGTCACCAGACGCCCAGAAGCTCTACACGCCCACCATCCACCCCGACAACCACTAGACGATTCTGATGAAGTTTAGCAAATGAAACCAAACATCATCACAACTGAGCTTTACAGATGTTCCTGTAACTCGGATGAAATGTCTTTAAGAAGCTCTACAATCCAAGCTGCCCTTGTTTTAACTTGCTGGGTATACCATGACCTGAAAGACTGAGAACGCCAGACCTTCAGTGCATCGCAGGAAACAGTTGTGAACAATTCTTAAAAAGTGAAATTTCACAAATGAGTTCATAGACTCTATGTCTTTAGCAGGAAGGAGGTTGAATAGAGAACAATCAAGGCAGACACACATTGTTGGGTTTGGTGTTTTTTGTTGATAATAACAAAAATACAAAGTACTGTCAGCACCAAAAGGTCCAGACAAACCAAACGGACATCTAAGAACTACCGGCAAAAACGGTCGACTGTAATATCACCTCACGTCTTGTTTGGACGAAAAAGTTGCAACACAACTAAAGGCAAACCGGTACGTACGTTCTGCACCTGAGAGGACATTAGTAATAATCAGACATGTGGACATGAGTCAAACTAGAGGAAACGGCTTCTCACCATCGACCTTCCACTTGGTTTGTCTGTGCTTTAACATTGTGCACCTTCAACACACTCACAGAATAACTGAACCTTAGCTCCTTCGTACCTCCATGCTTCGATTTTCCTAAACACTAGAGTTTAGCTCAGCCAGAAACACATCTGGCACAAATTTTCACATTTTCTGAACAGCGCTGGAAAATCTTGCCCCAAATGTGGCATCGTCAGCAAAAACCTCGTCTACAAGGATCCACAAATGTCCACCGCCACTAAACTGCAGCTCTGACTCCCACTGAGCAGACAGATGTGATGTCTTTATTTAGCAATTTAAATTAAGTCATGGAAGAATTTTAATTTCACAGCCAAGTTATTAATATTTTTTTTCCGTCTTTTATTCCCCCTAGAATTTGCCACGTCGCACCACAACGACAAATTTACTTGCACATGTTTGTCCCCGCAGATTAGTCCGATTACCCGGCGGCTTTGATGAAAATATTCATGAGGCGGCTCGTGGTTGCACTTAAAGCGTTTCACAGTATTTAGCGTATCAATCATTTCTGCGACTGCCGCTAGCTTCAAAGCGCGTCTCGTCCGGGTCTGGCCGCTCACCAGCACCCGTCAGATTTAAATTCTGGGTGAGTTTTTCTTCCTCCTTTGGCTCGGGGCTCGCTCGGCGCAGACGGGACATGTTGTTTACAGTAAAGCGCTGACCCGGATCAGACCGGGTTCACCCCATAATCTGCTGCACACACCAATATTTGTCAGTTTTACTAAATGAGATTAAACGAAGCAGAAACTCCCCCTTCACACACGCAGGTATTAGCGATATTCAGCATTTACCGTCTGCTGATGCTGCAGAGTTTCTCTAGTCAGTCACCAGGAATTATTAGCTGAACACAGCCGTGTAATATGTTAATATTAAAATGATGCGACATTGACCCCCTCTGTAGAGACGTTGTGTAAGTCTTCAGAATTACAGCATCCGTCTGTTTGGCCTTCAAGCTTCCACATCACTCCACAAGATGAACCAGAAAGGGAGGAGCCTCTGTTAGCTGGGAGGCTAGGAAGCTAAGAAGAGCTACTGTTAGCTGTTGGGACAGGAAGCTAGGAAGATCTACGGTTAGCAAAGAGGCTAGGAAGCTAAGAGGAGCTATTATTAGCTTTGAAGCTAGAAAGATTTATTATCAGCTGGGAGGCTAGGGCGCTAGGAAGAGCTACTGTTAGCATAGAGGCTAGGAAGCTAGGAGGAGCTACTATTAGCTTTCATGCTAGGGTGCTAGGAAGTTATGAAGTGCTACTATTAGCTGGGAGTTCAGGAATCTAGGAAGAGCTACTGTTAGCAAAGAGGCTAGGAACCGAAGAGGAGCTATTGTTACCTTTAAGGCTATAAAGATTTATTATTAGCTGGGAGGCTAGGGCGCTAGGAGGAGCTGCCGTTAGATAAGAAATTAGAAAGCTAAGATGAGCTACTGTTAGCTGGGAGGCTAGGAGGCTAGGAACAGCTACAAACTGTGTGAGCTGTCTTCTCCTGAATCGTTGATCTAGATGATCATATTGTTGTGGAGACATTAGTGGATCTGATCATTCAAATGAAGAAACAACCGGAGTCCAGCTACAAAGACTGAGACAACAGACCCACTGATGGTCCAACACCTTCAAACGACCGATCGTCAACCAAACATGTAACTAACTACTATTATGAAAAGTTTCTCAGTATTTGTTGGTGTCTCTACGTATCACCAGCTTCACAGTGATGAATGTATTGTATAGTGTGTTTAAGGTTAACTTACCTGAATAACTCCTGTGTTACTGCTTCCACGGCGGCTTCAGACAAAGACGAGACACAAACATTAGTGTTACGATGATCAATACATCGACTGTACGTGGGCTTCACATTTCAGAGCAGCTATTCATGTTCACAGTCAGGTATTATCCTGCTTGTATTTCACATAGGGTTTAGTGTAAATGCCTTATGGCATATCAAAAATATCTATCTTTCACATTATTGCCACATTATTGTGCTCAGAGGTCTTGAACCGAGCTAGTTTAAGGTCAGATACGTACCTCGGACTCCTTTGGATCGTGTTCGATGGCGTTTTTCAACTGCATTCACCTCCATCTGAAGAGGAGAAACATAATTCAGCTCGATGAAACTGTAACGACAAGCAGATCTACCTGCTAACAGGACTCAGTCATGAAAACCAACCAAAACAAACACTCCAGTGGCTACTCGCAGACAGGTTGTAAGTCAGACAGTGGATCCGGGTGTGAACGTAACCTTCAAAACCACTTGAATAACACCAAACACCATAAAACCTACACTGACTCATTCAAAGGCCACATGTAAACAGCCCAAATGCAAAGAGCTGCTTTACAGTTGGTGATATTTTATGCCTGATATGTCCACTAGTCTACTACGGTTGTTTCTCTTATTGTCTTGCAAAAGAAACCGATTTGAAACGTACCTGGCCGTAGCTCGGTGTGGCACCACCTCGATCTGCTGCTGGTCCTGAAGCTGAAGACTCTTTATACCAAACAGACTTTCAGAAGCCGTCCTCCAGAGTCATGATCTGTGAAAACAAGAGCGCAGCTGGACGTCAGATTCACGTCGTCAGCGGTTTTGCTCGGCTGAAGTTTCCCAGAGCGAGACGCTTGAATGCGTGAACAGCTGGTGTACTCCACCGTCTCCTGTTGAAATGTCTAATTATGATCTCCTGATGACATTTCAAGACTTGAGAGACTCCTGCCAAAACACCGGCTACACGTTTCACTGATATTTTCAAAATGTGAAATGTAATTCATGCAGTCAATTAGTTATTTCTCCAGAGGGTTCTAGCAGACTCACTGCAGAACACAACTCAGGAACCCGCAGCGTGACCTGAAACGATGCATAATAAGGCCGACACGTTTCACCACTGGAAGGATAATATGCCTCACAGACATTTTTTACACGGCAGCAGACATGAAATTAACACCAGGACCTTTGCACTGAGCTTTTATCTTTCATACATTGATTAGCAGATTTTTATTTGTTGGTGCTTTCTGAGCAGAGATTAGCTCGTCTAACTTGTCAGACTCTTTTCTGTCTCCCGTTGAATCATTTTAAAGTGAGAGGAATGACTCAGAAGCCCAGGAAAGTGTTTTCTGTTCACGTCGTGCACAGACAACACATTAAGATGAGCATGTCTGCACGTTTCTGTTGAGTTAAACAAGGGCTAAAGTCCGTGTAATAGAAACTATGACTCCCTACGTGCAGCAGAAGCAGCATCGAGCCACTAAAGGTTGATTTTAATCACATTTAAATAGATTGTTTTTATGTTCCTCATCGAGGAGTCGCAGTCTTTACCCTAACATTCATTTGTTTTATTCGCATAATTTGTTAATTTAAATGTCTTTCCAATAATTTTCATCAGCGTGCAGATGAAGCATCGACTCATATTTGTTTTCACCAGCTAGTTTTTAAAAGGATGACAGCGTGAGGGAAGAACCATACAAGAACCAGATGTGTGAAGACGTTTCCTGTGTAAAATCAGTGGATGTCTGTGAAGGTTCTCAGTCGTCCAGGTATTGGTGTATCCAGAAAGAGTTTGGATACATAGAAAGGCAACTGGACTTCTAAAAATGCTTAAACGATGTTGAATGTGGACGTGTGGTGAGGTGGTAGTAGTTGATCATCATCCACTCAGTCAAAGGCTGCAGCCAAACAACAACAACAAACACTGAACGTTTAAAAGAAGAGAAAAGTTTCCTGGAGACAGCGTCAAGGAGAAACATCTTCCAGAGAGGGTTAGGAGACCAACTCTAGGACGTTTAAGACCAACTCTGGGAGAAGACAAGGAAGACAAGGACAGACTTTAGGAAGACACAGGAGACCAACTCTAGGAGAAGACAAGGAAGACAAGGACAGACTTTAGGAAGACACAGGAGACCAACTCTAGGAGAAGACAAGGAAGACAAGACAGACTTTAGGACGCTACAGGAGACCAACTCTAGGAGAACAGGAGACAAGGACAGCCTTAGGAAGACGACAGTAGTGATGCATGGACATTAGTGGATGTGTTCATTAAGCCACTACTCGTATGTACATGCAAACACCTCTGAACATCACCTGTGCTCATTTGTTAATCTTCTGAGAAGCAGAAACATCCAATCACAGCCTACGTGTCCAATTTAACCGACACTGAATGATAGTTCCGTCATCTACAACATGTACCAGAAAGGTAACATAACTCTGAGTACCTCTACACACCTGTTTCACTGTGGGAATTGCTGAGGTGATGTAAAGGGGTCTAAGTGTCACAGTCCAAATTCAGACCTCAGACATGTTGGGTGGTCAAAACAAGGTACGATGCAACCCTGAGACCACCGGGGAGCCATTACAGCACCATCCAAACAACACTTCCTCATTTCCTTTTTCACGTTTTCTCCTTTTTGATTGAAGTTCTCACAACAAAACCTCCATGAGGTCATTCCAGCGCAAACAGCTGCAGAAAATAGCGTAAGACGCAACTGAAACAACAGCTTGATCAGGAAGACGTGAAGGCAGCAGCTCTCGTCTCTCCTCAGCTGCAGTGCAGCTCGAGGGGTTTGCAGCGTTAATATAAATGTAAATTCTGTGCAGCCTCGCCTGAACTCTCAGCCGAACTCCCATTATGTTTCCACAGCGTACCGGGGCCGGGTGCATCTGAGGCCGCCACTCCACTGAGCGTGCTCCAACGCACCCTACATCAAACACAGTCTTCCCTCCCTCTCTGCTGTAAGAGCTTAGTCGGAAAAATAAATAAATAAATAAAAAATCCTCCACCTCCCTGGAAACTATACGAACGAGTGGGCTGCAAGCTTAATGTGCATGATTGTGTGTGTGCAAGGCTGAGTGTGTGCAGATGATGTACTAACCTCGACAATATGTGCAAATGTGTGTTTCCACGGACCGTGTCCTTGTTCTGCCTCTCTGTGTTCGTGTCTTTCTCTTTCAGTTCTTAGACCTTCAGCACGAGGACACTGAGGACTCTCAGGACATCTCGTCAGACGAAAGGTGGGGACATTTCGAATTGCGAGGACGATTTTGTTTGCAGAAATAATTTTTTGGAAAATCTTTGTCAAATTATTTGGTAATTTCAACATTTTGGTTGAAATTTTTCAGGAGATCTTAGAAACAGTTTTGCAAAGTGTGTTCATGTCTGAGTTTCTTTGAAATGAGGACAGTGTAGAATATTTGAGAAAGTAGAGAAATTGAAACTGTTTTTGAAAACCTCAGAAAAACTTTAAAAACTTTGACATTTAAGGAGTGCCCAAATTTTTGGATTTGGTTTAAAAAAAAAATATGGTGTTTTTGAGAAATCATAACATCTAGACAGAGGGGAGGACATTTTTGCCAAGATATAACTTTTCTTTAGAGGCTTATGATGATGAATAGGAAAAATATTTGGAAAAATTTGGATTTTTTTTGGAAACAACTTATTTCAAAACACAAAACACTTTGGAAAGTCTTCCATTTTTGAATTGCCCAAAAACTACTTTAAAAAAAATTGTACATTTAAAAAATAATTGTATATTTGTAAGGAGAGAACATTTACTTCAAAAATATTAAAACACAGTTTCATGATCAATGGGTAGAATTATGTTATAGGACATGTAGGTATGATAATAATATGTTACAATACTATGTGAAATAGTATTAATGTAATAATTAGGGGTGTCAGTAGATTAAAATAATTACTCACAATTAAACGCAGGATCTCCACATTTATCACTTTTTTAAAAAAAACTCTTAAATGTATTTGGAAGCGCTATTTTCTAGTTTGTATTCTTCTTATCAACTGAAAGCTCCCAAATCAACATTCAATGCAAATTACTTTGTTCTTGTTGGGAGAACCATCTGGCTGGACTTTGAATTTGTAATTCAAATCTTGAGACCAGGATTTATGGAAGTTGTCGTAGCTAATGTGGGGAAGATTACTTTTCTGGAACGTAAATCTGTGATTTCTCTTAAAATGGCTATAAAAATGTCTGCGTACCTGAAACCATTTTAGTTTTGTTGCAACATTATCTTTGTCCATTTCTGTTAATTTGTTTCTGATGCTTTCCTTGTGGCAACTATGACAGTACAGGACGTTTTACTGCCCCCTGCAGGGCAAAATGATCCACTGCACTTTGGACTCTGCTTGCTTTCCACAGCGTTACTGCTGCTTTAATCACTCCCTGATACCTCAAACTACACTTTGGACTGAGGGTCACAGTAATAAAATGTGTTTGCATCATGAAGACGTTAGCACTGACAGCCTTGGTAATAATATTATGCGTCAGCTTTTTTTCAAGAGTTGCTTGATTCATTTGGTTTTGCTATAAAAAAAAAGACGAACCCTCAATTACTGAAGCAAGAAATGAAAAGAAAAACGAGGCTCAGTTGTCAGTCAGGTCTATGGGAATGATGTGTGTAGCTGTGTGTAGCTGTGTGTAGCTGTGTGTCGCTGTGTGTCAGTGTCCTATATGGCTGGACTGACGCTGTGTGAAGAGGAGCTTCCTGCTGTTTAGTATTCAGCCCGACACTCTGCCTGTCTGGTACAATATGATGCTGAGCTCTCCTACACTGAGACACACACAAACGCACAGATTCATCAGGGGCTCACACAGCTTGGTGCGGAGCTATAGAAATCTAATACATGACCCACTGGATCCCGGTGCCTGCAGCGCCCCCTGTAGCTCAGCGCTGTCGGTCTAAACCCGGCGTGAATTATTTTCTTGATCGGCTCACCTTGGAGAGGCGTTATCCGGGCGTGCGGTCCGTTTTAACTTCAGGTTAGTTCCACCTTCAATCAATTAGCTGCTAACGGACCCTGAAGCATAAGCACTGTTGCTATGGTTACCTCGCCGTTCCACACACTGTACATTTAGCAGCGATTAAGAGCATTCGAACGGTGGGCCCAGACCGCCGTGTCTGAACGAGGCTGTTCAATAATACAGGCGGCTACCAGACGAAGAACTGCTGGAGAAGCTTGTTGCATCAACTCAGGATTAGATGGAAGTGTCATAGGTCACTGCTAAATGATTAAACGTCATGTATGAAGCATAACTTCCAGGCAAACAGGCACATAAATCAGCTTAAAACGATTTGAGACGCACTGGAGACAAATCTTTGACCCTTTTTTTATGGATAAAAGCAAAGACACATGAAAGATGAGCAACTAGACAGAGACGATGGAGGAGACATCACAAACCTCTGGAAGCGATGACAACAGTAGGTTTTTAGTTCCAAAACTGAATTATCTCTAAATGAATTGGAGTCAATTTAGGAAATGAGTGGTGACACCAAGCTCTTATTGAAGTCACTCTCAGAATAAGCCAACAGTAATGGCACCATTGGCTCCACCTCCAACCCTGATCAGACCTTTCAACATCTGGAGTCCACTCGGTCAAAGGCTGCAGCCAAACAACAACAACACTGAACGTTTAGAAGAAGAGAAAAGTTTCCTGGAGACAGCGTCAAGGGGAAACATCTTCCAGAGAGGGTTAGGGAGTTTATGGCAGCGTTGGATGAGCAGAGAGAACACAAGGTACCAGCTAGGAGAAGACAAGGAAGACAAGGACAGACTTTAGGAAGACACAGGAGACCAACTCTAGGAGAAGACAAGGAAGACAAGGACAGACTTTAGGAAGACACAGGAGACCAACTCTAGGAGAAGACAAGGAAGACAAGGACAGACTTTAGGAAGACACAGGAGACCAACTCTAGGAGAAGACAAGGAAGACAAGGATAGTCTTTAGGAAGACACAGGAGACCAATTCTAGGACAAGACAAGGAAGACAAGGACAGACATTAGGAAGACACAGGAGACCAACTCTAGGAGAAGACAAGGACAGACTTTAAGAAGACACAGGAGACCAACTCTAGGAGAAGACAAGGAAGACAAGGACAGACTTTAGGAAGACACAGGAGACCAACTCTAGGAGAAGACAGGGACAGACTTTAGGAAGACACAGGAGACCAACTCTAGGAGAAGACAAGGATAGACTTTAGGAAGACACAGGAGACCAACTCTAGGACATTTAAGACCAACTGTAGGAAGTTTAAGTCCAACTGCAGGAGAAGACAAGGAAAGACTTTAGGACGCTACTCTAGATCAGATCAGGACTCATTCGGTCTCAGAGTGTCTCCTGCTTTTGAATCGAGAGGAGACAAATGGTCTTGGTCGCCTCCAGGGCGACTGGAGGGTTGTCTAGAGATGTTCTACGTCTCATCTGACCAGGACACCATCGCCCAGGACGAGCTGGAAGACATTCATCCATTCATTCATCTTCCGTAACCAGTTGTTCTCAAAAGATGTCTTTGGTGTAGAGATGGGGTCCACCCTGGACATGTCTCCAGTCTATCTCAGGGCTAACAAAGAAAGACACTAACACCTACGGCCAATTTAGAATCTGGACAACAACAACACCAGAATAAAAAAACTAACTCACTTAGCCCGGTGCGACCTTTGGCCGGCTGGAGACGAGCAGCGGTAAAATGAATAAACCCGAGAACCCTTCTTTCACACCTAAAAATGATTTGCTGCTGCTGCTGCACACATCCAAACACTCACAGGCAAATGTTTGTGAGCCCACACATCCTCGGCAGCCAGGTGAGTGTTTGGAGCCAGACGCCAGCTCTGTGTTTTATTACAGCACAGAACTTTTATCAGACCCAACAAACAGAAAAACACCTGGTGTGCGATGGGATGCTGCAGCGCTCAAACCAAACAACCCAACGGAGGCAGAGAGGGAGAGGGAGAGGTGCAATGCAGCTTTAGGTTTCCGTCTTCATCTAACGTCTCCGTATCGAGACATGAGCGGCTTTTATTACATTTAAAGGCTTCAGTGTTTTTAGTCACGGCTCAGGCGGCTCTGGAGACGGTCGCCTCCGCCGCTTGTCGTCTGCAGACGTCCACGGCATCGGAGCGCGTCATGGCGCAAACGTTAAAAAATCCAGTGTTCACTCTTTAAACTTTTTGACCAATTATTTGTCAATATGTAGAAGTTAGCAGGGTAAGCGTTCAACCTAAAGCCTCAGATCTGAATATGCATTAGCACTGTGAGTGGGTTAGCATGCAGACGTTAGCATTTAGCTGTAAACACTTTGATTTTCCATAGCTCCTGATGTAAACATGCAGTAAATCTGCAGCAGCTAAGCCTGGTGTGAAGACCCTGACTCCCACTTGTACATCACCACCACCACCACCACCAGCAGCACCCCCTCCCTTCTCCGCTCATTCCCTCGTTTCCATGGAGACTGGGCCGATCGGGTGATTAGCCGCAACGTCAATTAACCTCTGACCAATCACGGGGAGAGGGGAGGCTGAGCGGCGGCGGCGGCGGTTCACTGGGATCTGCAGACGTGGCTTGAGTTCAAGATGTTTGGGCGTACAGGTGAGACGCTCAGATCAGATCAGCGGACGTCAATGGAACAGTTTACTGACATGTGTCTGGGAATGTATGTAAAAAGTGAACTTATTAACTAATGATTATATTAATTTTCTGCTTATTTGGTTTTTTTTTCATTATTTTGTCATTTTAAAGGTTAAAAATAAAATGTACAATATAATTTCCCGCTTATTTGGAAGCAGTATTTCCAAACTTTTATACGAACAAATTAAAGAATACAAATGTACATAAATGATTAAAGCATTTTGATCCACTAATCTAAAGATATCATATCATATAAAACATAAGGCCCACGGCCCAAAAGCGGCCCACCAGAGGGTCTAATCTGGCCACTCAGCATGAATTTTGCAAAAGTGCAAAAATTACACAGAATGCTGAAATATCTCAACATAAATAACGACTTTAAACAAAGTGGTGGTATTTGCCAAAATTGCATTTTCACGAATATTTCTTTTCTTTAAAGGCTAGTTTATTAAACGTAATCATTCTCCTAATTTACTTGTTCTTATTTACGGGTTATCATGCCGTTATGTTACCGCGCCAACATGCTTCAGGTCAAAGTTAGCTTGATAAACCTGCACCTAATTCATTTTGCTCGTATTTACGCTCAGGTAATTAAATTTCTGACCCTTTATCATAGTTTAAATGTTTCATACACAAAAATATTGCTATTTTAAATCTGACCTGGGCGATCCGATCACACCTGTTCATCTTTAAGTTCCTTTGTTCACACCTGGTGAAAGAAATCACCTGGAGAAATCTGATGAAGTTGTGCAACATTCCCCCTGAAATCTATAAGTAAAAGTATGAAAAGGAAAGACTAAAGTGCAGTACAGTAACTTCAAATCTATACTTAACTCTGGTTCTTACGTCCTAACGCTGCTAATAGCACTAGCATGATAAATAACAGTAGAAACGCTGCAGGAGCACTGCTTTTCTGCAAAAACGTGTTTTCAGATATTAACCAAGATTTAGTTCAAAGTCAGCCTCAATAAAAAAAAGTTAAAAATCTATTTCTTTTTGGTTATTTTTTCAGATTTTTATTCTCTTTCAATGAATGCACTGATCCACTAAACCACTTCACCCGTACTTGACAAAGGTCTGATTCTCAACGACCACAGTGAACTCTGGTCCACTTCATGCGCCTCCTGTAAATGTGGGAATCTGAAGTGCTGTGGTTCAGATTTTTGAATGTTTGGACTCTCAACACGCCGCTGACCTCCTCATGGCCAGGTCTGCGGTGCCATGTCAACACTCCTCAGACCCCAGACTGTCCTCTGTCGCAGGTTATCCACTTCAAAACTTGACTCGTGTGCTGAGAATATCTGAACACGGGCACGGTTTAAATACAGCGAGTCAGTGACGTGCAGCTAGGTGCGAAGGAAGGAAGGAAGGAAGGAAGGAAGGAAGGAAGGAAGGAAGGACTGATAATGACTCCATTCAATCAGAGGTGGACCAAACAAACACTCTACTTATTCATCGACTACAAACCAACATGTTTGAACGGTTCGTCAGAGCAGAGACGTCTCTTCTTCCAGACAGGACTCACTCGTACAAATACGTAATGTGAATTAAATACTAGACTTAATATTCTGCTAAGGACCGAGTCAATGAGGTTAACTGACAGTTAGTTCAACTTCAATAACTCTTTATAGTCGGAGGCAAAGGGTCATTTGGGACGAATGGTGCAGAGCTTCAGCTGCTGGCAGCGGAGACACGAGTACTGTGCTGAGCATGTTAGATAATAAAGTACATGTTATTAAAGGACCTTTGCTTGGTGTCATTTATGCCAATTTAATAACAACAAATGTATTTATTTATGAAGAAATCAATATATTCATTGTATTAAATAATAAAAATATCAGTGCATTGCTTGTCTGAGTTGATAAATATGTATTAGATCAGTTATGACGGTCATTTAATAGAAAATTCGGGACAAGAGACACAAAGTGGAGCCTCTGCAACAACAGGCTGAATAGAAAAATCACACATACATCATATACATAACATGGAATAAGTTATATTAATATTAAAATATGAATATTTTAAATAACCAATTAAATGAAATTAGAAATTTGGGGAAATAAAAAAAACAATTGTCAAGTATTATAATTTTATTATAACGAATAAAGTATTAAATAATTGTAAATATTACGATGAATAATATACAAAATATAAATATAAAATAAAAATAAAAAAGTAGAATAAGTCGATGATAGCAGCCATTTTGGAAACGGCTGCCAAAAGCACTAAAATACGTTTCAATAAACTGCAGAGCCTTTTAAATCCACTAGGGGGCAGAAGACAAACATCAATTGATAGTAGCTATTGACGATATGGGGGAGTAGAGAGATAAATAAATAAAGTATGATAAAAATATCATATATAAACTCATGACTGTTATTTATTCTTTAAGAATTGTTTTATAAACAGTGTTTAAGCCGCAGAAGCAGAAAGCGCCCGTTTGTGTCATTTAACCTGTCGTTTGTTGGCGGTTAGCAGAAGTAAGAACATTTTTTTAGTGTTTTTTTCAGACAGAAATAACAACTAAGTTCTTGACCTTCCTCCGTCTTATCTGAACAAACACCAGACACGTCTCTGGATTTGAACCATCTTTCAGAACAATGCGTGTAATCTCATTCTTAAGCGTCTCTTGTTGTTGTTGCCGCCTCTAAAATAATCCCAAGAAAAAAATGTCTCCTCAGAGAGCGACCCGTGTCTTCCTGACTGACTAGCACGTTAGCCACTTAGCTTTCCGAGTTTCCACAACCGACCACCAGAAGTCACGGCGTCTACAAGCATCTAGCAGCAAATATCAGCTCAGACGGTTACAACAACAACTTTAGAGAAAGTCCAAAGAAAAGCAATCAGAGATGTGAGCAGCGCTGAAGCATCACTAATGACCTCTCTGTCTCAGAGTGGTGTTGTGAGAGTGACAGGATGAGGAGTGGATGTGGTCGGAGTGTGAAGCCTTAATGATCTGTAATGAGCAGACAAAGCAGGTCGTGAGCAGCTACAGATCCACAATCGTTACTGCAGCTTGAATTACTCCCAGTGTGTGTGTGTGTGTGTGTGTGTGTGTGTGTGTGTGGTTATTATATTTAGGAATACTAATGTTGTCACGGCTTGATTTTTAGTGTAAAGGTTAAAATTAGACTTAATTCCTATTAGAACATGAGTCTGGTGACATTTGGATTTCATCGAGATGCGAGTTTCAACCGATACAGAGAATAAAAATAGCTCCAACCAATCAGAGCCACTGTGTTAAGCCCTGCCCCCACACGATCTGATTGGCTAAGCAGGAGCAGAATCAGTTCTCAACGGAGAGACTCTAACAGACTGACTTTGGATCCGATGACAGCTCCTCCAAAGTGAAACTAAAGCATGTGGAGCTCCCCCTGGTGGCTGGAGGCTGCAGTGTAGGTCGTAAAAATATCTGTCATTTTGGGTAGATAAATAACGGCAAGTCCAGTTTTTTGCAAAGTTTCATTTTAGTTATCTGACGCCAGCATCATAGTATAGTACAGGATGTGACATCATGATGATTGACAGCTGCCAATAAAGCGGCCCCCGTAACAACGTCAAAATAATGAAATCAGAAATACTCGCAAAAACTACGTTATCATAGTAGATTTTTGTAAAATAAGAAGTAACCGTATGTGATAAAGTCAGTCCGTGACGGCGGCCATTTTGGAAACGGCTGCCAAAACAACAAAAAGCAAAGCGGTGAAGAGCAGAGCCTGGATCACTCGTTTCCTGTTATATAATAAATATCTGTCAGCGTCTGTGAGGAGGTGGAAGGTCAAAGGTCACAGCAGACGGAGCAAACTAATAAAGTTTTTTGGACGCCGCAGAGACCAGCTGTCAGTCTGCCATTAACACCAACGGCTTCACACACACACACACACACACACTAACACACACTAACACACACACTAACACACACACTGATGAAGAACAGGACCTACCCACGATGAATCACTGAAGATGTGTTACTGTGACTGTGTGTGGTTTTATCCTGTGAGTCATTCAGAGCGCCACAATAGACGCTGGATGATTCCCTCTGTGTGTGTGTGTGTGTGTGTGTGTGTGTGTGTGTGTGTGTGTGTGTGTGTGTGTGTGTGTGTGTGTGTTTATGACCTCCATTGATTAGAATGAGATAATCAGATTGATGGCTGTCTTGGCAGCAGCTCAGATTTAATAAACCACAGACAGACAGACGGACGGACGGAGGGACGAGCTGGTGGTTCAGACGAGGTTTCTGAACGTCACGAGGAACGCCGTCTGTTCAGAGGTTGTTTCCACATCGAGTGACTTTTCTTACTCGGCTAAATTTTACACGTTTAGAAGAGATGGGAGCTGATTTTAGAAACGAATTATGGTTTGGATTTCTGGTCTGATTTTGACTTTCCTTCTAAACGCCTGGACATAACTCTGATCAGAACCAGAGCCTGCTAGCATCTGGACTTATTACGAGCCGTGTGTTTAAACCGATACAGAGAATAAAACCACCTCTGCATCAACTGGATGATCCTCCAACCAATCAGAGCCTTGTTTTGTTTGTTCCCTCCAAACCAAACAGACGGCACAGAGATTAGCTAGAAGAGATGCTTGGCTTCAAAACGTCCTGAGCATCCAGGACTGAGCTGGGACAGAGAGTCTGCTTCACTTCACTCCATCAACCCATAAATGAAGGCCCGCCCCCAAACGATCTGATTGGCCGGGCAGATCTTTGCAGGAGCAGAATCAGTTCTCAACAGAGAGACGCCAGAATAATTACAGTCGACAGTCGTTTAGATCCGTTACTCAAACATAGAAAATATGTTCAATTGGAAGTTTGATAATTTCACTTGAACTCCTTTAGAGAAAAACAGGAAGAAAACCCAGAGACACAACTGCAAGGCATTCTGGGAGATGTAGGCAGAGGAAGGGCTTTAGCCTTTGGACCTATCACGGCCCAGCTAAGACAACAACAACAACAAAATAAAAGAACGGTGTGGAGTGAAAGGAGAATATGAGAGCAACAGCGTGAGAGGAAATTATAGATAAAAATTAAAGATCACGTCACCAGTTTGGTAATATTTTAGTTATTTTCAGTCAGACATGAGTCAGACCGATGTTGTCTCTAACTTGGTGGTGAGTGAGCAGATTAACTGGCTCTTGTCTCTCTTGATTAGTCGTGTAAGAGTCGGTTAAGTTTGGTTTCTCTGCGGCCGAGTGAGTGGCTGCTGACTCGGTTAATCAGGGATCCACGAGCAGCGGTTATGAGTCGGTTAAGTTTGGTTTCTCTGCGTATTGTTTGCTGGTCCAGTCTGGTCGTACGTTTAGTTTCTCTGCAGAGTGAGATGGAAGATGTTTGAATGGAGACGTTTATTGATGATCAATCAAACGTGGTAGGACTCAACTGAGCCGCTTAAATAGACTCTAGATTCATGATTCATGAGTCGTCTTTGATGGACGCTTATATGAACCCAATCGTTTTTTTCCACGGCTACTGGATTAATTAAAAATGAATGAAAGTTAAATGCTATTGAATATGTCATTGTTATCATTTTTAAAAAATTAAAATGAACGAAAAAGTCAGCTCTGGAACATTTTGCATCTCATGTCAAAGAATTTTTAGGTTTTCACGTCTAATTTTTCAACATTAACTTTAGTTTAAAGTTCAGGAGGAGGTCTGGTAGCATGATACATGACGTCTACAGATACCAGGTCCTGTTGTGCAGTCTGGAAATAAACTGGATAAGAGTTTTAACAACAGATTAATTACAGAAAGTGAAACGTGTCTAAAGATCCTGGACTCTTCTGTTAGCAGAGATCAGATCAGTTCATTTAAAGGTTTGAATCACGGATCTGAACGACTGTGGACCATAGCTGGTCTGGAGTCTCTCTGTTTGGAACTGATTCTGCTTCCTGCTCGGCCAATCAGATCAGTCTGGGGGCGGAGCTTAACGTGGTGACGGACAGAAGAGTAAAAGCAGTCGAACACGACACCTGGATTAGTTTATTATAACCTGTAATATTCTGTAACCTCTCGTCTGTCTCAGCTGTCATTGGACGAGAGACGGGGTCCAGCCTGGACGTTGGGCTCTGATTGGTTGGAGGACTAACCAGGTGATTCAGAGGTATTTTACTCTGACGCCTGCTAGAAATCCACCGACAGCTACAGACACGTGTTTAAACGCTGGAGAGAGACGGCAGCCGCCACCAACACAAAATACCCATCAGCCGACCGCGATGGTCAAACCTCCGTCACACACAGGTGGTGTCAGGCTGCAGGGATGAGGCAGGTTTAGATTTTCCTCTGCAGCTCTGAATGATCTGCCTCTGCAGAGAGAGAGAGAGAGAGAGAGAGAGAGAGAGAGAGAGAGAGAGAGAGAGAGAGAGAGAGAGAAAGAGAGAGAGAGAGAGAGAGGCGGCAGGAAATCTACTTTCATTACTTCTCAGCTGATCTCCATGTTTACACAGAGAAGCTGGACGCTGAGGTTTCCTGCTTCATCGTTCGTCTGAGCAGACGAGAAGATCGTTTCCCTCCAAACAGAACAGACGGCAACGAGATTAAAGAAAAGAGACGCTTGGCTCGACAACGTCCCGAGCATCCAGGACTGGGACGGGACAGACAGTCTGCTTCGGTCCAGTCCAGCAAAGAGTGAAAAGACAGAATCAGAAGAACAAAGAAGGAAAGCTGTGGTCTTCACACTCAGACCTCACACAAAGCTCATGCATGATAATAATAAATAATCAAAGCTCTACTGAACAGTTAGAAGACGCTCAAACTAAAGTTTACGTCCACACCTTTCTGTCCTCAGACTCAGATCCTGCAGCAGAGTCTCAGTCAGTCATCAGGCCTCCAGTCTGACGCCGTCTCTCGTCCTCTCTGGACTTTCCTTTTCTCACCGACATATGGACAAACATCAAGACGAGACATCAGAGACGTCCAAACACTGGACATTTACCTGGACGACCGAGAACCTTTACAAACATTTTACAACCAAAGACCAGGTGAGGACTGTCCTCCAGACGTGTCCCCTTACATCTCCTGTGACTGCTTGTCCCATCCCAGCCGTCAGTATTAGGTCTAGAGGACGGGGTCCAATCTGGACAGGTCTCCAGTCTATCACACAGAGAGCTGTAACATCGTCCAAACCTTTAAATCTACAATGTCCCACCTCCGTCTTAAACTTTCTCCATGTTATTAGTTGATGCAAACTCTGCGTTGAAGGACGACGTCCTCATTTTAGATCTGATCATTTAGCAGGACAGGAACCAGAGACATAAAAGCATAAGAACCAGTATTTGTCCTTTTGTTTTGGTGCAGAGACGATCAGGCTCATTCATTCATTCTCTATCTGAGTCTACGAGCGTTTAAATTTAATGAGCTTTTATTTGAGAAAACCTTAAAACGAGACCTAAGAGGCGTCTGTCTGCAGATAAAACTGAGCTCAGATTAGACGTAGTAGTTTATATTTATGTATATTTACATATACGGACCCTGTAGTGGTGTCAAACATACGGCCCGCGGGCCAAAAGCGGCTCACCAGAGGATCTAATCTGGCAAAAGTTACGTAGAAGATGAAAATAACTGTTCAGTGTTTGAGCAGTGGACAGAGGACAAGACAGAGACGCAGCTCATTAATGTAAACATTCTCCTGATTTACTTCTAAATCGCACTAAAACCAAATGGACATAGATTAATGTGATACTGGTCCGGCTCACTTTAGATCAGATTGGTCTGTTTGTGGCCCCCCCAAACTAAAATGAGTTTAACACTCCTGCTGTGGCGGCCGGTTTTGGAGCCACGAGCCGTATGTTTGACACCCTCTCTGCTCTAATTCATATTGTTTAATCTGAGTTTCACACACACGCAGGCAGATGAACTTAAAACCATAAAAGAAGAAGCCATAAGGTCACGGCACAGTCCAGGACCGGACGGATCCCTGGCACCAAACATCTGTGGAGAGCATCACTATGTATGCAGACACACACACACACACACACACACACACACACACACACACACACACACACACCGTGCAGCAGCAGCAGCAGCAGCAGGAGGTCTCCATCCATCCAGGAATGTAAAGAGACTGACGCTAAAGCAGAAGGTGCCGCGAGGTCAAAGACAAACCTCCACGAGACAATCTACCTCCACCTCCTCCTCCACCTCCTCCTCCACCATCAGAGGAGGCGCGCGCAGACACTGTCACAGCCTCAAACATTTATCAGACTCACAACACAACACGAGCTGGACGCCACCGGAGCGGAGCGGAGCGGCAAACGCGATGGAGGCGCAGGACGCGGCGCGCAAACCGCGTCACAGAGACACAGAGACACAGAGACACAGCGGAGACATTAATTATAATAATAATAATAATGAAACATACTGGGATGGCGAAGATGGAGACTCCTCTACTTCTGCCTCTGCTTCTTCCTCCTCCTCTCCTCTTCCTCTCAGGTCTGAAAGTCTGCAGCCTCCTTCCCTCTCTCTCTCTCTCTCTCTCTCTCTCTCTCTACTGCTCTCTCTCTCTTTTGTCGCTGTGATATCTGGCCATGCCTTCACTGGCGGAGGAGGAGGAGGAGGAGGAGGAGGAGGAGGGAGGCAGACAGACAGGAGGGAGTAGAGGATGATGATGATGAAGGTGGCGGAGGGGGAATCAGACACTGCAGCAGTAAAAGAAGAAGAAGAAGAAGAAGAAGAAGGCTTTACCTCTCTCTCTCTCTCTCTCTTTCATTCCTCTTCTGCCTTTTCCTCTTTTTTTTTTGGTTTCACGGGGACGCGCACGCAAACACGGCAGCGCGCCCGAGCCTATGTAGAGGCGTCTGTAGGGGTGGGGTGCGCGCAGACAGGCTCAAGGATAGGCGTCGTGTGCATGTGCGTGTGTGCGTGTGTGTGTGTGTGTGCGTGCGTGCGTGCGTGTGTGTGTGTGTGTGTGTGTGTGTGTGTGTGTATGTGTGCGTCCGTCTCTCTATAGGCGCTGAAACGTTGATTCCCTTTGTTCGTTAGTGTGAACAAAGACTGATCTGTTCATCAACCAGTCCTCCTCTTCCTCTTCCTCTTCCTCTTCCTCTTCCTCCTCTTCCTCCTCTTCCTCTTCTTCTTCTCTACATTCGTCACTGACTACATCACTACTATGTTCATTAGAGCAACTTTTTTGTTGCTGTCTTGTTGTCTTGTTGTCTTGTTGTCATGTTGTCAGGTTGTCCTCCACTCCTCGTATCTGATCTTTGACGCATTAGAAAGTGATTAATTAACTATATATCGACCAGTAGATCGATCCAGGAGATTTAGGATCCACCTGTTTATGAGGAAAGTTTAGTTCATGGAGGTAAAAGAGTCTGATCTGATTATACTCTAAGATGGAGGGATGGATGGATGGATGGATGGATGGATGGATGGATGGATGATGGAGGGATGGATGGATGGATGGATGGTTGATAGATCATTAGGAGGAATAACAGTCAGCAAAGAAGAGAAAGGAATAAAAGGTGTAGGTAGAATTTATAAAAAGTATGTATAAAGTATAAAAAAAAATACATAAAAAATTACAAAATATATATAAAATATTTGAAGTATATAAAAATATACAAAGTATGTGTAACATATATTTAAAAAAATACAAAGATATGTAGTGGGTCTGTGTAAATATAAAGTATAACGTATGATTATCAAAACAGCCACTAGGGGGAGCTCCACAGTTGTCATGGCGTCCACTTTTCTTACAGACTAAGGCCTCGTCCACACGGAGACGCTTTTTGGCGTAAACACAGATGTTTTGCATCGTTTTGTCCGATCGTCCACATGAATCCTGTAAACACGTTGACCTAAAACAAACTTTCTGAAACCTGGTCCCAGTCATCGCCACCATGGCCACACCCCTGGAGCAGCCTTCCACCTCTTATATCCCTGAGACGTCTCCTAACAACATCACCAACAATGGTGGACTACATGCTCGTGTTCCTGCTGGAGAAGATATTGAGCCTATTATGGTTACTGGGGCTAAATATCATTTCTCCTTGAGTTTGGTTTCTTCTAAAGCTGATTTGTAAACAGCGCTCAAGCTTTATGCGCATGCTCCACCTCTTCCTCTCTGAAATGGAAACAGCGCCACCTATAGGCCTGGAGGATGAAGTAGAGTTTTGAGTCGTGTTTTTACTCAGAGGTATGCGAGAGGGTTACCTAGGCAACCAGAGGCTTCACATGTGACGACCTTTTTGAATTAACTTTAACTCCTCTGGTCTCCTGTCAAACCTCAGACTGTTTCCTGGAAGCAGCTCGGTCTCAGTCTCTAACGTCTGTCCATCGTTTACGTCTTTTCATTCATCTGCTCCGAGGCCTTTTCCTTCTCATCCTTTCTCCTCATCAATCACTCCTTCCATCTCTCTCTCGTCCCGTCACGTCTTCTCATCGCTCTCTGACAGCTGACCGGAGTGAACTGAGGACAGAGACGGAGACAGAGAGGGAGGTAGAGAGAGGCTGGTGTGAACAGGCTGACCTAGTTAGAGTCTGTCCCTTCAATAAAACATGGAGGACCAGAAAAGAAACACATCTCTGTCTCTGTCTCTGTCTCCATCACTATAACTCTAGTTTCTGATGTCAGACGGAGGCGTGGACGCTTCAGTTTGTTGACTTCAGGACGTCTTCTTGTCTCTTAATGAGGTCCATGTGTTGAGACGTTCCTGTTTTTATTTTGAAAGTTTCTTCTGTGGTGTTTGTTTACTTCCTGTCTTGTGAAGCATCAGCGCTGTCCTGTCCCCATATTATATTTTCCTGTTCATGTATCTTTTGGTTTCAGCTCTGGTTGGATTAACTGTCTTCATGTCTTCATCCTGTCTTTGGTTCCTGTATTTGTGTCCTACGTCTTTTGAGTGAAATGAATCCAGGAGCAACAGTTTGACTGAACATTAAAACTTAAAGGCGACGCTGAAAACTCACAATTTAGGACATTTAGGATAATAAAAGCTAACTGTACTTCCTTTCTTCTTGGTGATTCATCAATGTGTTCTTACCTGTCACTTCTTCTTCTTCGTCGTCTTCGATGCCTTTTTCCTCCAGAACAACTTCACCTACCATAACATTCGTAGCCAGGAAGCTTCAGTCTGACGTCCATAATAAATATCAGCCATCTAGTGGCCACATGTGGTACTGCATCATAAACTGAACGATATCTAGTTGGGTCGATGTTAATTTATCTGTTGAAGCATCGCTGTAACATTTAGCATGAGCCAAATCCTCTAACCCTAACCACTGATTGGCTGAATTAAGCCCCGCCCCCAAGGATTTGATTGGCCCGTCAGATGAGTTCCCAACGGAGAGACTCCAGAAGAACTTCCCCGACTCTAAAATATATGTGTAGACAAGTTTGGGCTGAAAACGTCTTCACAGACAAGAATCTGCCACAACATTATGACCACAGACAGTGTGGGTCCCTAACATTTAAACCATCTTGATCCAGTTCAGTGTTCTGCTGGGAAACTTCTGGACCTGGCTTCATTCATTGGTGTGGATGTTACTTAGACATGTAGCACCCACCTAGACCAGACCAGGCACCCCCACCCCATAGCTATGACACTCCTTGATGGCAGCAGCCATCCCCAGCAGGATGCAGCCACAAAAATACTTTAGGAAGAAGAACAGCACAAGGTGTTGACCTGGCCTCCACATTCACTAGATCCCAAACTGATCAAGTATCTGTGGGATGATCCACTGAGGCCCCTCCCCTCAAAGACCCCCCCACTAACAACATCCTGTTACCAGACACCACAGGACACCCTCAGAAGGACCATGTCCATTCTCTGATGAATCACCACAACAAGGGAGACCTGCACAATATTAGGAAGGTGGTCATAATGTTATGGCAGATCAGGGTAATTATTATAAGTATAGAATAAAAATAAGAGTTTGTTTAACTGTAACCATCTCTTCATTACGTGTTACTGAGTGACGTCTGTTCAAAGTTTATAAAGTGAAGGGGTCGTGTCTACTTCCTGGATCCTAAACCAGACGTAGGTGACCTTGTCCTCATGTCCTCGTCTTTGTCTTAGGGTTCGTCTTCTGCGATAGATCACAGAAACTCCAGCTTCAAGTTTCAGACTTCTGCAGGAAACACAGACCGGGGCTGGGAGGTGTGGGGGGAGAGAAGCGAGGGGGGGGGGGTCCGTCATCCTCACACTGATCTGAGCTGGTTAATCAGATTCCTGTCGTTCGTTCCTGTTTGGATCCGAACCAACAGACAGTCGCTGTCGACTCGTCTGGATGAATCCAGAGACCCCCCTCCTCCCCCCTCCTCCCCCCTCCCTCCTATAGGCCTCTGCAGTGTGTAGGTGTGCAGCAGCAGCAGCAGCAGCAGCAGCAGCAGCAGCAGCAGTGTGTAATGGGTTTTTTTCAGTGCAGCTCTGCAGCCTGGAGCCTCCATCAGGCTCAGTGGGAGAAAGTCAATTACAGCAGGGCTGAGCCTGGCCTGCGGGGGGGCGCATGGGAGGGAGATAAGAGCGTAAAGACGGCTGCTGACGAGCCCCCCACCACCACCATACCCCCACCTTTAGCTGCATGTATGGGCGGCGAGCGCTGCACTTTGCCCCGCTGCATCGTTCCAGACGCCAGAGAAGAAGAAACTCTTCACATTTAGCTTCTCATCAAGTTCTACAAGTTTCATTATTGATTCACGGCCTCAGTCGATAAGTTTTAGGTTTAAGTTTGATATCGGATTTGACTTCTGGAGCACGGTAGCAGCGACGCATCAACAAGCTGCGACAAAACTTAAAGTATGCGCAGACAAATGTTTTTGAATGCAGCTCTGCACCTCATAGCTTGAGAATATGAATCTAAGAGATGATTAAAGGGTGAGAAAAGGATCATGAATTATTAATATTTTGGATCAACGTGAGATTTCTTAGAGGAGGAAACGTTTCATTAGCGGCTAATGGCTAACGGCTAACAGCTAGCAACGCAAAGACTAAAACGTGACTAGAAACCACAAAATGTTTAGTTCTGAAGTGAAAAAGAGAAACGTCAAATCAGACGCATTAATGTGTTTACAGCTTGGATCCAGAGTCTGATCAGTCTGGTCTGAGGGCGGAGCCACGTGGAGCCGTGGCTGTTCTGCCTCCGTGTTTATACACTGATTAAGTTTGGTCTGATTATTGCCACTCTACTATAGGCTAGGCTAGGCTAGGTTAGGCTAGATTAGGCTAGATTAGGCTAGGCTAGGCTAAGCTAGGCTAGGCTAGGCTAGGCTAGGCTAGGCTAGCTTACAATGAACCTGAATGTGTAACGTTTAGCTGCAGACTGGTTTGATGCTGGTTCTCTGCTAAACTGTTACCATGGGGGAGGATAGTGGGTTATAATTAGTGCAGGGTGACACAGGGGGACATGGGGGGACATGGGGGGACACGGGGTGACACAGGGGTGAGGGGGGGGGGGAGATACAGTGATGTGTGTCTAAAGCCTGGAGCTGCTCTCTGCACAGGATTAGATTGTGTCTGAGGAGATAAGGAGCTCCACTGGTTCTCCTCCTGCAGTCAGCTGATTACAGCTTCAGACCTCACATGACCCCCCCCCCCCCCCCCACACACACACACACTAATACCCCCCTGCTCCCCACTAATACCCCTGCCCCCCCCACAGAGAGTTAACGAGGACCTCGTTTCTCCCTCATTTAAACCAACATCTGACTACAGCCAAACCCGGATTCATCCGCCTCAGAAAATAGTCCCTACTCATCTCATTCTTCCTCTTCCTCTCCTTTATCCTCCCTCCTTCTTTGATCTCTCCTCTGCCTCTCTTTCTCTCCTCTTCATCACTTTGATCCTCCTCCTTCTCCCCCTCTTCCTCATTTCAACCTCCATCACCTCCTCCTCTCTTTTTTCCTCGTCTTTTCACTCTTCCTCCTCTTCCTCACTCCTCCTTTATTTCTTGATTCATCATTTTCTCTCCTCTAATCTTCCTCCTCTCTTACTCTCTCCTCCAGTCTTTCCTGTGCGCTCCTCTTCCTCATTTCTCCTCCATCCTCTCTTCCTCTTCTCCTTTACTCTCCTCTCTTCTCAGCTTTAGTCTTTATCCTCCTCTTCCCTTCTTCTTCCCCATTTCCTCCTCCTCCTCTCCAGCCGTTTCTTTTCCTCTCCTCCTCCCCTTCTTCTCTCGTTTCCTCCTCCATCCATGCTCCTCTACCTCATTTCTAATTTACTTTCTTCTCTTCTTCTCATCCGTTTCCTCCTCTCCCTTCACCTCCACCTCGTCACTTCTTTCCCCTTTTCATCGTTTCTCCTTTCTCTTACTCCCTTGTTTCCTCCTCTTCTCTCATCTTTATACTTTCTCTTTCCTCCTCTCCTTCTTCACCTCCTCTTTATTTATTCCTCCTCTTCACACTCCTCTTCATCTTGTTTGCTCCTCTTTCCTCATATTCCTCTTTTTTTCAGTCTCCATCTCGTCTCTTTCCTCCTCTTTCTTCTTCCACCTCCTCATCCTCCTCAACACAAAGTTTCACCTGCAGATCTCCTCCTCCTCCTCCTCCTCCTCCTCAAAGAGCTCCCCACCTCCTCCACAGCAGATCCCGGTGCTCAGGTTCAGTTATCTAACGTCACCGAGGCCCGTCGCTCTGCGGCGGGACGCTCGGCGCTGGGATGGGGAGGTCTGGGAGTCGTGTGTGTGTGTGCGTTTGTAAATTATTCATCGCCCCTTGAAATGCAAACGACAGCCGAGGCGAGGGAGACGCCACGCTATGTAGGTCACTTCCTATCTCGCACGGCCTCTGTGCTGGAGGAGAGAGAGGGAGATCAGACGAAACAGGAAGTAGCGACAAAGATGGAGACGAACATCTGAGAGCAGGGAAGTTAGTTTGATCCATTCAACCGACGGCAGGTTTCTGAAACGGGAGCGTGTGATTGGTCGAACAAGTTCAGATTCTTTAAAGTCGACACAGACGAGTCCCTGATGAGGTCTGAAATAAAAACACAGAAAGTAATGAAATCTATATTGTTGACCTGAATACATACGAGAACAGACAGCTACATACTGTGAGCTGTAGGAATGTACAGCCTGTATGAAAACATGCAGCACCTCAGCACCATCACAGCCTGTTGTTAGCCAGGTAAGCTAAAGGTCTAATAACTTTATCAGATAGTCTCCTTCTCTCTGTTACCACAGGATGTTTGGTGAAGTTGTTAACTGACTGCTGTCCAGAGGATTTAGACCGTCCCTCTGTTAGCATTAGCATTAGCCTTTCCAGATGCATTGCAGTAGTACTTTAGTTGTATTTCAGTACTGACATGTCAGTTCATCAACTTCCACACACTTGATGAACTGCTGCTAGCTTGAAAACTAAAAAAATTTCCTCATATGTGGACACAGTGATCACTATATAATACAATAAAGTCACTGACGTGTAAAAAAATATAAAACTATTTATGTCAATACTTGAACAAAAACACAAACAACTGCAAACAATGAAGGCCCAATGTCGTCAAGCGAGTACTTGCTAATTAGCGACGTTGTAGCTCGTTACTGTTGATAAAATTTGTTAAATTTACGTGTCATGTCAAACTAGAAAGTTATATATATATATATATATATATATATATATATATATATATATAACTTATTATAAGTATATATAAATTAAATTTAACCATACAAAATTGATGGGGTTTTGTTCCTTGTCCACTTTTGTCCTTTGCTACCACTAAATGGCAGATAAAAGCGTCTACTTATGAGGACAACCGGTCTGCCACGTAACCTCCTGAGGCCTTGTGTCCTCATATGTGGACGCAGAGTCTCAGGAGGTTAAAACAAACTTCAGGATCTCTAACTTTCTATCATCAATATAAACCCACTACAGTAAACCATCATGACTGTAATTTGACCTTTCGTTCTTCCTCCGTCTCGTTCAGCTCCTCTCTCCTTGTCTCCCGCCCTCTCGTCTCCGTGGAAACGGGCAGCCATTTTGGATTCTCACAGGGGGGAGGCTGACGGCGTAAACGAGGCTGCCATCAATCACGCCGCGGCTCCCCCGCCGTGGTTCCTGATCCACAGCCTCGACGAGTGAAGACGGGTGGAAAAAAAAAACACACAATCAGGAGGTATCACCGAAAACACAGCGAGCACATGAAGCTACAGCACGGAGCAAATTTATTTATTTAAAAAGAAGTTTGGGAAACCAAGAGAAAGGAGGAATGAAATGGAAACGAGTCGTCAAAAAGTTTAGTTATCACAGTAGAATCAGTTATAAATCATCAGTCTTACATTAACCCTAGAACACTAACGATATAACTAGACAATTCCCCTGCGGGAAATCGCGAGAGTGGGGCTGTGTCGGCAGCAGTTTGCGCTAAGATGACATGATACAACACTACGATGTTACGATAAATGCTACAATTTTTCACCTAATCTTATCTTCGCAGTTGCTATTGCAGAGGCTGTAGTAGTGCTTCGCACAGCCCACTACTGGCCCTATAGCTTTGCTATATGGGTCAGTAGTACATGCAGCAGACCCCTCCCAGCTCCACCTGAAAGCCAGCATCAGGCTAAGTCATTGGTCAGCTAATAGTTAACATATATTAGCAGTGAAGTTATGTTGGGCACAAACACACTTAACACATGGATAATTCACCCTAATATAGTCCTGTATTGAGTGAAGTGGTCATAATGTTTTGGCAGCCTGTGACTGTCATGTAAAAATGGAGTAGAGGGGTCATAGTGTCAGGTGTGGCCTAGGCTAAGAGGAATAATAATTAAAACATATTTTTATTGAACTTCTTGTCGTTCACCAGTTTCTGATATTTTAGCTGTGTATAACGCAGCATTTCACTGAAGTTGTAGCTTAATAGATGGCATATTTTATGTCTGCACCGACCTGGCGCCTGTATAAAGCACTAAATTAGGTTTTGACCACATAATGAATGTAGTAACCTAACAAAAACATAGACTATAACCTATAACATTTCATAAATGTTAATGTCAATTTTATATTTCCATTGAGCTATCACTTTTGTACAGTAAATGCATGACTTGAACATTTTCTGTTGACAATATTGTTAGGTTAAAAATACAAGGCAATGCAGATTTAAGATTACACTATTGCTGTAGTAGCCAGGCTAAGCCCAGTGATAGCCTCGTTTTTTTGTCCTATAGTTTAGTTTATCCTACAACATGAACAGAAGGGATTTTGAAAATGAGATAAACGGGTCCAAAACGGACCCGTGCCGGATGAGCCATATGAGTCCGCTGCGTGTCCGCAGCGGACTCATATGGCTCAATTAGCGGGTCCCAAACGGACCCGCCGCGGAGGTGAGGCTTTAATCGCGGATGCGGAGCAGCGCGGAGCCACGGCGGAGTTCCTCAGTGCATCTGGACCCCGATACGGGTCCGTTCCGGAAGCCGACATACATCCACGGCAGGTCCGCTGCGCAGTCCTTTTGCTGTGTGGGATGATGCACGTTTATGCTTGTTGAACTAGTGGTACTTATTGCCTCTGCGAAGGAGGTTATGTTTGTTGACTTTCAACTTGTGAAGGTTTTATTTCACTTACACTGACACGTGTTGTCGTCCAGTCTCCACAGATCACTTAACTCCTCTTTGCTGCCGCTGCACACGCTGCGTTTCTCTTTTCTCTCTCTCTCCCTCGCTGTGTGTGAAGAGCAGCCCCGCCCCTCAGTGATCAGAGCGACAGAGCGGAGGTTTTATTTTTATATTATTTTTTTCAGAGAGAGACCGAGAGCAGTGCAGGGACATCTAATATGTTAGCATGTTGGCATATGTTAACGTATGCTAACTAACATATGCTAACTTCCGTCGAAGTTAGCATATGTTAGCATATGCGCCACAGGCCTCGCTCCGTCCTTTTTTTTTTTTTTTTTTTTCCCCAAGCCTCGCTCCCTCTGTGTGTGTGTGCGCGTGTGTGACGTCAGTGAGACAGAGCGGGAAACAGCCCTCCCCCTCCTTAACTGCTGCTGCGCAGGTGCTTTGATTAACCAAGAAGCACAGAACCACTCCCTCGAACCACTGCCATTTACTAAAAACGTAAACCAGTTACTCACAAACTTTTTTCACAGTGACTACCACAAGGCTTCCATGAACACAGACATGTATTTTTTATTCTTCCTAGTGTAAAAAAAGTGGACATTCTAGCGAGTTGAAAACTACCGTCCGTTAAACTTTTGTGACGAAAAACTTTGCTGAATTAACATTGGGTCCTATGGAGCAGTTAGGCTGTCCACTCCTCACTTCTAGGCTTCTCATTCAAAAACTGTGAATCCTATCGGTTAGGTAGACACATTGTAGGCATCAGGACAAGTATGACTACTACTTTGGAGAAAATTTTGTGCGTAGAGTGAAATTTGTGGAAGCAATCACAGTTTTAAAAAAATATTTTGAACATTTTTACAGAGCAGCCCGCCCTCTAACTGTTGGGCCTCTCACTCTAGCGCGAACATTCCGCGCAATACACACCCATTATAAACCCCAAAAAAACAATATTCGCGACTATGTCGCGAATAGCTCCGACCTGGAGAAACTGAATAATAGCACACCCGCCCCGATCGATACGCACGTTTTGATGTATTTTTCGTGTATGTGCGATGAACTGTGCGGGAGGAGATAGCGACCGAAAATCCGTGGGAATAATAATAATAAAAATAGACGCGAGCAATAACAATAGTGGGCTGTGCTTCGCACAGCCCACTACTGACCCCTATAGCTTTGCTATATGGGGGTCAGTAGTGGGCTGTGCTTGCACAGCCCCACTAATTAGTAATGACAGGTATCGTTCACTAGATACAAAAGATCATCATCATAATATACTGCAATAGATACATAAACAATACATGGTAAACTGAAGCACTTTTATTTTATTTTTAGTTTCGAAAATTTGCGAAAAATTTGAGAATCTTTAACAAGTAGCTCCAAAAAAAATAAAAAATAGAGCTAGGAACTTGAACTTTGGTCCACCCATTCCTGGGACATGCAAGACTTGTCCACTGAAGACATCACTGTCAACCGTGGGAGAGAGAGACAAAGAAATGGACATAAAAATGACTTTGACCAAATTAATTGACCTGGAAATTACCACTAAATGATATTTATTCGTAATCATCACACTAAATAAGAATTACGTGCAAATTCCAGGACTGATTAGCGAGCGCTGGAATCAAAGATGTGAAGCTAGCTATAGCTAAATTAAAACTAGCTTAATTTCCGTGTTATTCACTCGTTGGCATACCAGATTATCCAAGCCTGTGACAGGATGATAAATGTGTACGGCACACTGACATAAAAATCTGGTTGCAAGTTATTACGATCGTCTGATTTAATACAAAAACATTTAAAAACAAACAAACAAACAAAAAACAGGGATTGTAGATCAATCGGAAATGAAAATCAGGCGACGTTGGTGTTGTAGGGTTAACAGACATTAGTACGTAGTATATAAATGCTTTATTAGATATAAATATTAAAGGTTTACAATCCAGTTATTCCATCCGTCGTCTATATTTTTCGGCGGAGAGCGCTTTGCTTTCAGATTTCTGCAGAACGAGGCGATGAGCTGAATTAAGAAACACAAAGCCGTGGAGGGCGGCTGAGTCTGCAGGAGGCTGATTAACATTTAATACGACCCAGAGACGGAGCTGTGCATGTGACTGGAAGAAAGTATTCAAGCAGCGAGACATCACAACCTCTGGATATACCAAGACGTTCCAGGTGAACACGTCGCAGAATAAATGAATGACTGATACAAGAATATAACACGTCCTGAGTTTAGGGTCAGACTACGCTCACCGGTTTGAACTGTCTGCTCTGGAAACTCTGCTCAGACGTGGACGATGGAAATAGAAGAAGAAGAAGAAGAAGACAACGCTGAATTCAAAGAAGAGAAGAAGAAGACATCAACCAAGACGTCTCCAGTGTTCCTGTCCACACAGTGGATTAGTTCAAAAAGGAAGAAAGACGAGAAGAACAGGAAAAATCAGGAGGAGTAGGAGATGAAGGAGGAGAGGAAAGAAAGAAGAACGAGGATGAGGAGAAGATTTATCCCAAACGGTTTCTTCAGTCCTTAATTGACAGAGTAGAAGAAGACGATCAAGACGTCTCCAGTGTTGGTGTCCACATCGATTTTGACAAGAAGGAGATGGAGAAAAATGAGGAGGAGGAGATAGAAGGAGGAGAGGAAGAAAGAAAACAAGGAGGAAGAAGAAGAAGTATTGTTTCCTCCATGCTGGTGTCCAGAAGATGATTAAGATGTCTCCACGTCTCCGACGTCGCTGTCCACATGGATTCCACCTTGGTTTGAAAAAGAAAAGGCGACAGCAGGAGACAAATGAGAAGAAGGAGACAGGAGCAGAAGGATGAACAAGGAGGAGTCTGTCCCCAAATTTAATCTCCAGTCCTAAACTGATCGATTGTTGGACGATGTCTCCTGTGTCCCTGTCCACATGGATCCATGTTTCAGTCGAAAAATAAGAAAGAGAAAGACGAGGAGGACAGGAAATGGAGGAAAATTAGGAGGAGGACAGGAAGGATGAAAAGAAGGAAAAGGAAGTCCTGAATGTCTAAAGCAGAAGAAGACGAGACGAGAAGATGTCTCCATGGTTTCTGAGGAGGAAGAGGAGGAAGAAGAGGACAGAAGTACATAAAAGAAGACATTTCTTCTTCATGTCCTCCTCCATGCCTGAATGTCAATAGTAGAAGAAGACGAAGTAAAGATGCCTCCACGTCTCCAGCATTCCTGTCCAAAGAGAAAGAAGAGGAGAACAGGAAGGACGAAGAGAAGGAGGAGAAGCTTTGTCCTTCTTCTTTCATCTCCAGTCCTGAATGTCTTGAGGAGAAGAAGACGAGACGTGTCCAAGAACGGGAGGAAAGAGAAGAAGAACATTGGAGATGAAGGAGGAGTGGACGAAGAGGATGAGAAGATGATGGTGGAAAAGTAAGAGGACATAGAAGAAGGAGGAAGATGTTTCTCCTCCATGTCCTCCTCCAGTCCTGAATGTGTAGATGTCTCCACGTCTTCAACGTTGCTGTCCAACTGGTTTTGAGAAGATGCATATTTGTTGAATACAATCACCACCAATGACTGATCTGGATGGAATCATTCATTCATTCATTCATTCATTCATTTTTTTTTGATGAGTTTCAAAACATTAGTGGAAACTTCAGCTTGAGTTTCTTTGCCCTGGGTTTTGCCTGCAGGCTACCCCTGACTTCTCCTCGGGATGCTTGCAGCCAAACTGCAACGAGCACACTGGATTATTAAAGGAGGATGTAGGAGGCTGTACACAGACGGAAAAAAAAAGAAAACTCAAGGCTGAAAAACTCTTCCACCTTCTTATTATTTTATTATTTCATCCTCCAAAGTACGACTGCGAAGGACAGAGGGGAGATAACAGCAGATCATTTGTCTCTGGGCGTCTGTCGATGACGTTTAAACAGTTAATGCATCAAAAGACAGAGATTTGATCTGAGGAGGAACCTGCACCCGTGTTTGATGATGTCTTCATTCCCCCAAACTCGTACACTCACACAGAGAGAGAGGACTTCAGCGACAGCGGCGCAAATAAATCAAACCCGAAACAATTACTGGGCTGCAGCTCGGGGACCATCTATATATGAGTCAGTCCTGAGAAGTGATTCATCCCAGAGCGGCTCCAAACCGTGGATTGTTTTCAAACTGTAAGACCTGGGAAAACGTCCGAGCCGATGTTTCTGGAGGTTTGTTGGACGTTAAATTAGTCACGAGTCAACGTCAGGTAGTTTGATGAAGCCCGAGGGAATAGCTTCAGTTCTCCGTTCATCTGGCTGCTTCTACGTCTCTAAAAAGTTTTTAACGCACATACAGATACGGTACGTGTTTAACCAGGCGAGAACTGATGCCTCACAGCCAGAAGGTTCTAGGTTTGAATCCATCAAGGATCACGGGGTCTTCTGGAGACTGCTACCCCAGCTGTCATTGGTCAAGAGGGGGGGTCAACCCTGGACAGGTCTCCAGTCTACCCCAGCTGTCATTGGTCCAGAGGTGGGGTCCACTTTGGACAGGTCTCCAGTCTACCCCAGCTGTCATTGGTCCAGAGGGGGGTCCACCCTGGACAGGTCTCCAGTCTACCCCAGCTGTCATTGGTCCAGAGGGGGGGTCCACCCTGGACAGGTCTCCAGTCTACCCCAGCTGTCATTGGTCCAGAAGGGGCGTCTACCCTGGACAGGTCTCCAGTCTACCCCAGCTGTCATTGGTCCAGAGGTGGGGTCCACTTTGGACAGGTCTCCAGTCTACCCCAGCTGTCATTGGTCCAGAGGTGGGGTCCACTTTGGACAGGTCTCCAGTCTACCCCAGCTGTCACTGGTCCAGAGGTGGGGTCCACCCTGGACAGGTCTCCAGTCTACCCCAGCTGTCACTGGTCCAGAGGGGGGTCCACCCTGGACAGGTCTCCAGTCTACCCCAGCTGTCACTGGTCCAGAGGTGGGGTCCACCCTGGACAGGTCTCCAGTCTACCCCAGCTGTCATTGGTCCAGAGGTGGGGTCCACTTTGGACAGGTCTCCAGTCTACCCCAGCTGTCATTGGTCCAGAGGTGGGCTCCACCCTGGACAGGTCTCCAGACTAACCCAGCTGTCATTGGTCTAGAGGTGGGGTCCACCCTGGACAGGTCTCCAGTCTACCCCAGCTGTCATTGGTCCAGAGGTGGGGTCCACCCTGGACAGGTCTCCAGTCTACCCCAGCTGTCATTGGTCTAGAGGGGGGGTCCACCCTGGACAGGTCTCCAGTCTACCCCAGCCGTCATTGGTCTAGAGGGGGGGTCCACCCTGGACAGGTCTCCAGTCTACCCCAGCCGTCATTGGTCCAGAGGGGGGGTCCACCCTGGACAGGTCTCAAGTCTACCCCAGCCGTCATTGGTCCAGAGGGGGGGTCCACCCTGGACAGGTCTCAAGTCTACCCCAGCTGTCATTGGTCCAGTGGGGGGGTCCACCCTGGACAGGTCTCCAGTCTACCCCAGCTGTCATTGAAAATTTTGAACAAACTCCACACAGAAAGGAACCAGTCGGCCATGATGGATTAGAACCCAAATATGTTCCACACATTAACTATGGACACTTTACAAACAGACAGACAGACGCCTGAACTCATGTCTCTTTGTGTATTTGAACAGGAAACGCACAAATTCTGCGATTTGGACGATAAAAATGATTGAATCGTACCGAATTTACATATTATTTATTTCATTTTTTCGCTCTAACTTTCCCTCGATGACCTCCCCTGATCACACATCTGCATCTCTGTGCTAAAACACTGAAACTATTTTTTTTTTTTTGTTTCTTAGTCAATTACGACGATAATAATTCCTCCCAAATGGCATCAGAGAGGATGCTCGGCCCCCCACTCCTCCCCCTTCCCCTTCCCCTGAAGCAAGTGATGTGAAAGTCTTGATGCCGAGAGAAGAAATGAGCCAAAACCTGGTTAATTTATGCAGAGATATGCAGACGCTCGCTGGCCTGTGGCAGACCCCACGGGGCTTCACTTTGACTCCCAGCAATCAACAGATACAGAGGAAGCTTCTGCGTAGTTAGCAGACGCATTCTGGCTCCAATTAAGACCACATTACCCATCAGGCCTCTTTCCCTAACCGGTGACGTTTAAACAAAATATCCTAGCCGTCCTGGTCATTTCTTTCTGATGATGTATCACGGCTCGGGGTTGATGCTGAAACGCTGCCAGCAGATGAAATCTTGGGCGGATGAAGGTGTTTTCTGCCGAGGCTGGGCGAGTGTTTGGGATTCTGCCGGCTGCCTCGGTGGAGCTCAGCCTGCTGCAGACCTGAGCAGCATTTTAAAAGCCAGGGAGGCAGCAACACAGAACCAGAGAGAGCCGAGGCTGCAGAGTAATAAAGTACATCTGCACTGGAACGCCACAAACAGAGATGCCTTGTTTTCATTTCACACTTAAATTTATCTGGCAGACGGAGTTAGTGACGAAGCGACGAAGCATCAGTCCTCCATCTAATCAAAGATGACCCACTCAACGGGTAAATTAACACTGAGCTAATTAGATATCGTCACATAACCCGTGTTCAGCTGTGATTGTAATACCACCACTGACCACTAGATGTCCACCAGTTAGCAGATCACGGGCTTTAGCCTCAAACAAGCGCCGTGTATCTGTCTGTGTATCAGAGGCTGAGCTAGACTGTTTTATCGTCTGTCATTTTAAATGACAGGGTCATAAAAATGTCGTCATAATCTATTTTTACATGTCACTTTAATTTTTTAAACTGATAATAAAGACATATTCAATAGCATTTCATTTTCATTAAAGTTTAATTAAATTTAAGTACTTTTTTTATTGACTTTAAATGGTAACAAAAACAACAACAACAAAAGTTTCGGCTGCCGTCACGTCTTGTCCGTACTCGTAACAGCTCTGCTAGCGTAAACAGCTTATAGACGGTACCGTAGTGTTGAAGTGCTTCGGTGCTACGCTAACTCCATGTTGCTAGCCGTTAGCTGCACAGACATAGACCATTGACTGTACTAGACGTAGACATATGGTTAGCAGAGCTCTGACGTGTGCATCAGTATAATCGGTGTACCAAGAAGTCGTGCACCGACAAAAGTTCTGTGATGTTTGGAACGCAAACTGCGATGAGAGACAAGAGCCACCAAGTGGTCAGGATGTGAACTGCAATCTGTCAAAGAGACAGATGGACTTCAGATTATTCTATCACATTTAAAAAAAAAAAAGACGATCAATGACGGAAAATATTCGTTTAACGTGACCCCTGCTGTAAAAAATAAATACATATGTGACATTTTCTTTGCGTTTATTTGATTTCTTTTCAAGACAATTTGACAAGAATGACTTTATATTGTTAATAAAAGCTATAGAGTTTAATGTTTTTAACGTTTTCGGTTGGTGGTGTGCCTTGTGATTTTTTCAATGTGGCATATGAACCATTCATGAATATAATACTACGTAAACTTTTCCGAAGACGAGTCGTACAAACGTTTGTAGCTCCTCAGTTAACCTTTCCTCCATCTTTATTGATCCAAAACAATCAATTCGAAAACTGTGGAAATGCTAAAGAGGAAACACGCTAGTACCAAACGGACCAATCACAGCTCTTACGGTCTACGTTGCTGTGACACGTAGTTTAATTTCTAGGTCTGTGTTGGGTCTGGTCTGACTTGATGGAGAAACCTAAACTGCCTAAGTGTTCTGGAGTCTGTAAAGATCTGCTGAGCCAATCAGATCGTTGGGGGCGGGGCTTTATGTGGTGATTGACAGCAGAGTAACAGTAGCATCAGGTGAAACACGCATCTTAACGAAATACATTCATATTCTAATAAGAACTGAGTTTAGCTACGACAGGAGCTTTGGACGTAAAGACTAAACTGTTTTACTAAAAATGACTCGTCACGTTTCATTTTATCTAATTTAAGTTAGCCTCTCTTTTAGAGGAGTCAAATGATCAGTTTCATCTCCGTGTGGTTGCTAGCTAAACGTCTGCTCCTGATTTGGAAAAAAACTAATTAAAGCATGTTCTTCGTCTAAAAGATCAGCCTTAAAGCGGATATTTGAACAAGTCATCATATTGAGCACATTGTCTCACAAACATATTCATCACTGGTGTTATTTTCTTTCTCTGAGTGAATTCATTTAATAAAAGTGCAGCTCTCCGTCCAACAACACTCTGCTTTACTCAGATATCGTCAAAGTTCACCAAACTCATTTCCTCTAATATTTTCTTAAACCCTGACGACGTGTCCACGCTGTCCCCTTTCCTCCACGCGTCCAAACGTGACGGGCGTCCGCTGGTTCTTTTTCCAAACGGGGCCGAGGCGACGCCAAGGTCGTCGGGGTGGAGGTGCTGCAGTGCCATCCATCAGCTGCCAGAGCTCTAATTATGCAGCAGAGTCCTAACCAAGCATGAGATGTCATTACACAGATGGAGCTCCAGAGGAGAGAGAGAGCCGGCATCTGTTTGTCTGACGGCCTGCATCAGTGTTCAGCGTGTGTGCGACAGTCACGTCTGTAATCTCCTAGAAGAACGAGAGCTAAAAAAAAAACATTATGAATTTACCTTCAGATAAGAGACAGCTGCTGTCAGCGTTAACGTGGCAACTGGAGGACGTGTAAGTGTGTAACGTCACCACTAGATGTCACTAAACCACACATGATGGTCCTTTAAGTAGCATAGTGTTGACTTTTTTTTACAGTCTGCGGTAAAAGTGCAGCTAATAATCCACTAGCATGCATTAGCAACATTAGCTAAACTGACCAATCACAACTAAATTGCAGAAAACATGTAAATGTTTGTAATTTCATGTAAACAACCGGCTGCTGTTAGCTAGTAAGAGCTACCGAACAGCAGCTCTTCCTAGCATCCTAACCTCCCAGCTAACAGTAGCTCTTCCTAGCATCCTAACCTTCCAGCTAACAGTAGCTCTTTCTAGCATCCTTACCTCCCAGCTAATAGTAGCTCTTACTAGCTAACAGTAGCTCTTTCTAGCATCCTAACATCCTAGCCAACAGTAGCTCTTCCTAGCATCCTAACCTCCCAGCTAACAGCAGCTCTTACTAGCTAACAGTAGCTCTTCCTAGCATCCTAACCTCCCAGCTAATAGTAGCTCTTACTAGCTAACAGTAGCTCTTACTAGCTAACAGTAGCTCTTACTAGCTAACAGCAGCTCTTCCTAGCATCCTTACCTTCCAGCTAACAGCAGCTCTTACTAGCTAACAGTAGCTCTTCCTAGCATCCTAACCTCCGAGCTAATAGTAGCTCTTACTAGCTAACAGTAGCTCTTACTAGCTAACAGTAGCTCTTACTAGCTAACAGCAGCTCTTCCTAGCATCCTAACCTTCCAGCTAACAGTAGCTCTTACTAGCTAACAGCAGCTCTTACTAGCATCCTAACCTCCCAGCTAATAGTAGCTCTTACTAGCTAACAGCAGCTCTTCCTAGCATCCTAACCTTCCAGCTAACAGTAGCTCTTACTAGCTAACAGCAGCTCTTACTAGCATCCTAACCTTCCAGCTAACAGTATCTCTTACTAGCTAACAGCAGCTCTTACTAGCATCCTAACCTCCCAGCTAATAGTAGCTCTTACTAGCTAACAGTAGCTCTTACTAGCTAACAGCAGCTCTTACTAGCATTCTAACCTCCCAGCTAATAGTAGCTCTTACTAGCTAACAGTAGCTCTTACTAGCTAACAGCAGCTCTTCTTAGCATCCTAACCTTCCAGCTAACAGTAGCTCTTACTAGCTAACAGCAGCTCTTACTAGCTTCCAATCATTACAGCTAACAGTAGCTCTTCCTAGACCCAAGTCCCTCCCACTAACATGGTGGGGGCGGGGCTTATATGACTTATAGTGCAGCCTCCAGCCACCACGGGGACGGCGTTACTTTAGAGGAGCTGTTGTGATTGCATTGACTTTTTTTTTACAGTCTGTGGTAAAAGTGCAGCTAATAATCCACTAGCATGCATTAGCAACATTAGCTAAACTGACCAATCAAAACTAAATTGCAGAAAACATGTAAATGTTTGTAATTTCACGTAAGCGACACGTGTTAAGAACCAAACCGATCAGAAGGTGAAACAGACTCACAAACAGAATCTTGTTTTTGAATAATTATGACAAAATAAAATGTTTTGAGAAGCTTTTACATCAGAGGAAGACGCAGCAGCAGCATCAAACGCCGCAGCATCTCCTCCTCACCTCCACCGACTCGTAAACTTCTTCTAATTGCTGCTTTCGGTGTTTGAACTCGACACTGCGAGGCGTCTGGCGTCCTCGTTACGGGGAGAGGTGGATTGTGGGTAGGATCCGCGGGAGGCTCGGGCGGCCTGCTGTGAGCGCTGATGTTTGAAAATGTGGGAAAACAGGAGGGGGGAGACAAAAAGAGAGGGACGGGCGTAACGGAGAGGGAGAGAGAGGAAGACATGAAGAAGAAAGAGGAGAAGGAAGAGGGAATAGGAGGACATGTGAGGAGAGAGGCAAAGATAGACAGAGAGGAGGGAGGGAGGGACGGGTGAGGAGGGGGAGAAAGTTTGAGAAGAAAGAGTGAATTTGCTGGAAAACAAACTGAAAAGACAACCAGGAGGAGGAAAAGTAATGAGGCGTTCGAGGGACTGGAGACAAACCTGAGTGATG
Source organism: Planiliza haematocheilus (assembly GCA_005024645.1). Classification (NCBI taxonomy): domain Eukaryota; kingdom Metazoa; phylum Chordata; class Actinopteri; order Mugiliformes; family Mugilidae; genus Planiliza; species Planiliza haematocheilus. The sequence goes on along the minus strand of SRSE01000459.1, from coordinate 47,485 downwards.
GATAAAGATGAAAACCAGGAAGTAGAGAAAAGATCATGAGTCAGATGAGACGTCCGTCCAGACAGAGGACAGGTTTATTTATTTATTGGTGTTTATGCTTCGATGAGAAGAAAAAGGTTCTGGTCATTCTGTTTGAGTTAGCATAGCATGTTCTCTCTGTGTCTGTTTACATGTCACATTGATTTTAAATTGGCTAGACACTCATTGGCCACTTCATTAGGTACACCTTCTTATTTTACTTCTTACAAATATTGTGACTCAGCCAATCACAAGGCAGCAACTCATGGATTCATGGACTTCCTAGCCTTGTAGCTAGTAGTAGCTATCCCTAGCCTCCTAGCTAGTAGTAGCTATCCCTAGCTTCCTAGCTAGTAGTAGCTCTCCTTAGCTCCCTAGCTAGTAGTAGCTCTCCTCAGCTTCCCAGCCTCCTAGCTAGTGGTAGCTCTCCTTAGCTAGTAGTAGCTCTCCTTAGCTTCCTAGCCTCCTAGCTAGTAGTAGCTCTCCTTAGCTAGTAGTAGCTCTCCTTAGCTTCCTAGCCTCCCAGCTAGGTCAAGATGATCTGCTGAAAATACCGAATCAGTGTCAGAAGAAGAATAAAGGTGATTTAAACGTCAAACAGATTTAAAGAATGAATCCATCCAGCCTGGTGACACACGTACTAACAGAGTATAGTTTAAATACCAGAGCCTACCTGAGGATTGTTGCTGCTCATGTCCAACCATTTACGACCACAGTGTTCATCTTCTGATGGTGACCTCAGGTAGACCTCGTTACATGCATACATGTGATTCTCCAGGATTTGTCCCCAACAACAACCCTTCACAGGACAGGCTGTTACAGATAGAGGATGGATCTTTAACTTTATTAAACACAAATAAATGATTAATAAATGATTCATAACAAACTTCACCTCTCTGGATTTCAATAAAACACATCCTGGAAACTTCTCGTTGTTTGTCTGCAAATCCCATGAATAGTCAATGAACGTCTTTCTATAATGAGTTTTACTTTCATGCCAGAGTCTGATTTTCTTGTTTCAGAGTAGGCGTCGTAATTTTCAGACGCTGGGAAGCTCATTTTCTGGAGGGAAACTTTAGAGATGCAGAGATGGCTGCAGGGCCGCAGAGCGTGCCAGAACTGTCCACGAGGGCAGCGATTGATTCAGACGTTTCCGTCCACGACGTAAATCAGCGGGGAGACGAGATAATGAAGCCCCCGATGACAGGAACCTGCCAAACCGTTAACGGCTGACGAGTGTAAAGCAAAGACATCGATCACGCCCAGTGTCTGAGTGAGGCCCGTGGTGCGTTCACTGACCTGACTGACCAACGGCTTCACGCAGAGTCCTCAACAACAGATGATTTGAGCTCGCTGCTTTCAGGCTTTAAAGGCTCATTACAGATTTTTAAAACCAAGACTCTTTGATTTTATCTGATCAGACGGTAACAAAGATACGTAAAATACAGAGGCCTTGTGTGAAATCTGAAGAAATTAATTCAAAAACTAATTCCATTCCTTAAACTCATTTTTGTTTATGTTCGTTCTTGAAGCAAAAGAAGAAAAAACACTTGTTCAGTAAAATATCACTGTACGTCACTTTGTAGATCTTCCTACCTAGCTAGCCTCCTAGCTAACAGTAGCGCTTACTAGCTAACAGTAGCTCGTCCTACCGAACAGCAGCTCTTCCTAGCATCCTAACTTTCCAGCTAACAGTAGCTCTTCCTGGCTAACAGTAGCTCTAACTAGCTAACAGTAGATCTTACTAGCATCCTAACCTTTCAGCTAACAGAAGCGCTTCATGGCTAACAGTAGCTCTTCCTGGCTAACAGTAGCTCTTCCTGGCTAACAGTAGCTCTTCCTAGCTAACAGTAGCTCTTCCTGGCTAACAGTAGCTCTTCATGGCTAACAGTAGCTCTTACCAGCTAACAGTAGCTCTTACAAGCTAACAGCAAATCTTCCTAGCATCCTAACCTTCCAGCTAACAGTAGCTCTTCCTATCTTCCAGATCTTCCAGCTAATTGTAGCACTTCCTAGCCCCTCAGCTCAAAGTAGCTCTTCATATCTTCCTAGCCTCCCAGCTAACAGCAGCTCTTCCTAGCTAACAGTAGCTCTACCTAGCTTCCAAACCTTCAGGCTAACTGTAGTGTTTCCTAGCCTCACAGATAACAGTAGCTCTTCCTAGCTTCGTAGCCAACTAGGGAGCTAGCTGTAATCTTTCTGGTGTGTTCAGGTGCAACTTTTTGATCCAGACACATGTGACATGAGTGGACGCCACAGTTGTCGGTAGCTCTATGCCAGTTTGTCGTGTTTGGGCCTTTAGCATTGAGAGGACTTATTAAACATGACTTTAACTCTGTAATGTCTCTAACTTTGTGAGCACTAACTTGGAGTCGAGCAGAATAATCTGGTCGTACTTTATTAAGTTTTTCCTTCTTCCCATCAGCGCTTTAACAAACATCCTCCGCTCAGTGACAGACGGTTTGTGGTGTCAGAGAGTTCTTTAGCCCCTGAAGAACATTCTGGTTTATTCCAGACGCCGTCTGCCCTCAGAAAATAAATAAAATTAACAAAACCTCAAACTGAACTATGAGCAGGATGTTTCTAATGTCTGGTTCATCAAGTTTGGTTGCAGCGTGCTCGCTCTTCCTCCCCTCCAGCAGGGCTCGGTCGGCTGAGGAGGAGTGCTAACAAAGCTCAGCCAGCGAGGTGGTGGAGCTGCTGCAGGGTGACCTTTGACCTTGGTGAGGATCTCTCTCTCTCTCTCAGACTAAGCTGCCTCTGGCGGGGTCACGGTGCCCCACGCTCGCCGCCAGGCAGCAGTCAGGGTCAGAGCGAGGAGCCTCCGACCTGCTGTTTCCAGCATCAGCACCGACCAGTCGACTGGCTGCAGGAGGACGGAGGAGGAGGAAGAGGAGGGTGAGTCTGATGTTTCTTTTAGCTGCCATCAGCAGAAAAACAAACATTTCTCTCACATGAAGAGCGTGTAAACTTTTGTTCAGATTGTTGTCCATCCTCTAAAACAATAAACTTAATCTAGGAGATGGAGATGGTCTGAACACCCAGAGCCTTTATCAATATGTCATCAATACATGTGTCTCTGTCCAACTTCTCTAACAACTCAAAGCTCAAAGCTCAATCTGACCAAATCTAAATACCCCGTGTTCTTGCCCCATCAGTTTTATTAAGGATGAATCAGAGGTAACTTGTGTGGACTTGTTTCAGACAGGTATCCAGGTATCAGATGATCATCATGCATCCTCCAGAGTCAAACGGTCAAATTAGAACTAAACAAGTCTGAAGTTCAAGTTCAGTATCTTCCATAGTCCTGCACATTAGCATCTACGCTACGCTAAATTATTCTGATCGCAGTTTAGCGTGTCTGAAGGAGAGAAGGGAAACGAGGAGGAAAGAAGTATGAGCTATTCCTTGCCTCTCTGCTAACAGTAGCTTCTTCGTAGCTTCCCAGCTAACGGTAGCTCTTCCTAGCCTCCCAGCTTCGTTGTATCTTTATAATAATAAAGACATTATATTCTAACAGCAGCTCTTCCTGGTACAGATTTATTTTGTTTTAACATGAGCACAGAAGATATAAAAGTTTATGAATAAAGATTTTCAGCCGTCTTAGTCAACGTTTGCCGAACGAGCGAACAGAAAACTCCTCCGACTGATTTTCACCAGAACAAACTTAAAACTTTATTCAGAGCGGAGACATAAATTAAACAAATAAAGAAAAGGCTTCAGTTTAGGCGCATTTCAGAGTCAAAGCAGTCGACTGAGCGATAAACTGAAGACCAGCATAAAACAAAGAGTCCTGCAGCAGCTCATGTCTTTAGTTGTACTCTTCTTCCTCCTCATCTTCATCAGGCTGCTGCTGCAGAGGCTTGGCTGCTCCTTCTCTAGACAGACGGTCGGCCTCCTCGTTGCCTTTGTAGCCGGCGTGTCCTGGAATATGGAGCTGGAGGAAGAAGAGGAGGAGGAGGTAAAACATATGACCTGTAACATGTGATCAAAGTTTAATACTTAGAAACACTAGACTTCTGGAAACTAGAAGAGTTTTTCCTTAACTTGTCACTTGACAATCAAACAAATACGAGAGGGAGGCTGGGAGGAGCTACTGTTAGCTGGGAGGCTAGGAAGAGCTACTGTTAGCTGGGAGGCTAGGAAGAGCTACTGTTAGCTGGGAGGCTAGGAAGAGCTACTGTTAGCTGGGAGGCTAGGAAGAGCTACTGTTAGCTGGGAGGCTAAGAAGAGCTACTGTTAGCTGGGAGGCTAGGAAGAGCTACTGTTAGCTGGGAGGCTAGGAAGAGCTACTGTTAGCTGGGAGGCTAGGAAGAGCTACTGTTAGCTGGGAGGCTAGGAAGAGCTACTGTTAGCTGGGAGGCTAGGAAGAGCTACTGTTAGCTGGGAGGCTAGGAGGAGCTACTATTAGCTGGGAGGCTAGGAGGAGCTACTGTTAGCAGGGAGGCTAGGAGGAGCTACTGTTAGCAGGGAGGCTAGGAGGAGCTACTGTTAGCAGGGAGGCTAGGAAGAGCTACTGTTAGCAGGGAGGCTAGGAAGAGCTACTGTTAGCAGGGAGGCTAGGAAGAGCTACTATTAGCTGGGAGGCTAGGAGGAGCTACTGTTAGCAGGGAGGCTAGGAGGAGCTACTGTTAGCAGGGAGGCTAGGAGGCTAGGAGGAGCTACTGTTAGCAGGGAGGCTAGGAGGAGCTAATGTTAGCAGGGAGGCTAGGAAGAGCTACTGTTAGCTGGGAGGCTAGACCTTTTCCTAGCCTCCCAGCTAACAGTGCAGTTTTCCTTAGTCTCATAATAAAGTGAACACTGTGAGTTAAACTCTTTCAGGCCATTGATCAATTGACTCTATCAACTAGTTTTCTAGTAAACTCAGTCTCATTTATGCTCCACAACTTTTTTTTTTTACTTTTAGAACAAAAACTTTCAGACCAACTCTGAACTAAAACTATCTATTTACAAACAGGGAAAGAAATAAAGTCACTGACAGGAACAAAGCTCTTGTTCTGTGAATCAGTGTTTATGAGCTGATGATCATCTGCTGCCACCTTGTGGTCAACTGTCAGAACATCCAAACATCTGTAGACAAAGTTAAATGATCATAAACCTACATATATATATGTGTTAGCAGCATCTGATGATATTTACCCAGACCACCTCCAGCTGAGCGTTCAGCTTGTCCAGCTTCACAAAGTCGTCTTTGTTGACGATGGGACCTCCAGACTTCAGCCTCCAGCCGTTCAGCTTCCAGTTCTTGATCCAGCTGGTGACACCTGAGACGAAGGACACGAGAGACGTTGAGAGACGAGGTTTAACGTGAGCGCTGCTTCAGAGACACGTCCCCACCGTTGATGGTGAACTTGCTGTCCGTGTAGAGAACCAGCTTCTTGATGTTCTTCTCTTGGGCCTGTTGCAGCGCTTTGCATGCCGCCTGGTGAACGATTTAAACCGTTAAACCATTTAAACGTTTAAACCTAACGCGCTGCACTCTGTCCTATGTCTGTCCTACCTGTAGCTCTGCTCGCTGGTTGGTCTGTCTGCCGTGGAGACGCTCTGCCACGTTTCTGCAGGACGAGCAGCAAACATGAGACAAACTGCTGCAGCTTCCGGTTAAACGTGACGTGTTAATAAAAATAAAAACGTTACAGCGGGTGGTTGGGGCCCCAGTAGACGCCGATGCCGGCTCGCGCTCCGCTACATCCGTTTCTTGAGCAGCAGCCGTCGGTGTAAACGACCACGGAGTCACCTGGACGGAGACGGAGACAGAGACAGCTCTGAGATCACCTTCAGTTTACAGGTTCTTCATCAGCAGACGTCGCATGTCCTCACCCATGTACGTGAATCCGTCCGAGGTCTCTGAAGACGAGCTGCTCTCTGACGTTTTGACTCGTTTGGGACAGCAGTCCGTCTCCGCCGTGGACGGGTGACATCTCTTCCTGCCGAGAGGAATGTATTCCAGCGGCTCTGGTCCTCGTTTGGGAAGGAGAGAGACGTTGGACTCGACGCTCTGAGTCACTGAAAGACAAAAAGACAAACAACAAGTCTGCATAATGTCGTCATGGAGAAGGGACGTCCTGGTCTGTTTTGTCTCTGGTCGGAGCTTAAATGTCATAGAGTTGGTCTCCTGTGTCTTCCTAAAGTCTGTCCTTGTCTTCTCCTAGAGTTGGTCTCCTGTGTCTTCCTAAAGTCTGTCCTTGTCTTCCTTGTCTTCTCCTAGAGTTGGTCTCCTGTGTCTTCCTAAAGTCTGTCCTTGTCTTCCTTGTCTTCTCCTAGAGTTTGATCTCCTGTGTCTTCCTAAAGTCTGTCCTTGTCTTCTCCTAGAGTTGGTCTCCTGTGTCTTCCTAAAGTCTGTCCTTGTCTTCTCCTAGAGTTGGTGTCCTGTAGCTTCCTCCAGTCCGTCCTCCAGTCCGTCCTCCAGTCCGTCCTCGCTCACCTTTCTTCACCTCTGGACCGACAGAAAGCTCGACTCCTCTGACGAACGCCCAGGCGTCTCGCTCTGATGCAAACTTCTTGAAAGCGGCGGCTGGAAATTTGTCCACTTGTCCCTTACATTCATCCCTGAACAAAATAAATAAATAAAAATAAAAAGTCAATAAACTCAATATTCTCTGCTGACTTGTGTTGAGTTTGGAGGATGAACTCTAACACAGATAATATCATGTTGTAATGTAATTAAATATACGTGACACAGCACTGTAGCAGTGATGGAGTTTAAATGGAGAAAAACATCCAAGACTGATAAAAAATAAAAAGCTGCTGATAAATTGATTCTATGCCGAATTAAAGAACACATTGTTATGCTTAGGAAAAACTACATATTTATTATTTTATATCTTGCCCTGCTTTAAATTAGCTTAATGAGACATTAAATCACCAAATATCTTAATGGACTTCCGCTTGTGTTCGCTCTAACTCTGGGAAAACGCCCTTTTTAGAAGTTTAAAACATTTTATTTTCCTGGGAGACATATTCAAATGTCTTTTATGTGTGAACAGCCTCACCATGAGGTGTAGACTCCGGGTTTGAATCCTTTCTTCACTGCGTAGAAAAACTTGCCCTTCGCCATGTCGTCGGCGGCGCTGCAGACGGTCCTGCCAACTGCTCTGAAAAGACCAGGCAGCCTAAACATCACTGTCCGAGGGAAGCTGCCGGTAAACTGAGTCGGCTGGCATCGTGTTATTACATCAGGCAGTAAAATATAATTAAATATATTAACGTCAACGAGTTGTTTTCTTACGGCACCTTGGTTAAACTCAGCAGACGAGCCAAGACGAGCTAATTACTTGACAGTTTGTGGGCAAAACATACAAAAAAAACGTCTAAAACCTATCCATACGAAATACAACAGCAACGCAACATATTTCTTTGTCTTCTACATCAAAATTAAGCGTTTGTTTTAGATCAAAACGGGTGAAAATAGGCAAATAAACCCAGAAGTTACGCTAGCTGTCATTAAACGTCAATTGCCTTAAACTCTCGCGATAGCTCATAACAACGAGCGCTTGGACGGTTTTAACCTCTCGCGATAGGCAAACGACCCCCTCGGATTGGATTAATGCAACTCTCGCGATGTTCCGGTCTCTTCCTTGGCCGTCGTTGACAGAGGTTAGTCGTGCCATTTTTCTGAGGATCGGAGATTCTGCTCTAAAATGTGCTTTAACGCCGTTTAACTGTTAAGTTTACGCACGGAAAAGCATCGCAAGACACGGATACCTTAGATTATTTGGTTTGGAGCAGCGGATGGTTGTTGTATGTTGGGAAATAAAGCGTAGTAGAGAGTGGCTCCGGCGGATGGGTCAACGGTGATGGGGAGCAGTTAGCAGGCCGTGCATGTGTTCAGTTAGCCGCTACGAGATAGGAGCCGTAACCTGGATGTGTTGAGCTCTATTTAAGAGTCGGTTATTTGTTTTTGGTGGAATAATGTTGTATCTGTTTGTCGCTATTGTTAATTTTATAGTGTGGCCAGAGCAGTAATGACAGCCGGCTAAGTTAGCCTCGTTAATGGTTGTGGTAGCTTAGCCTAGCATGTGTTTTAGCTAGCTGAACATGTGTGTTTAGAGTTTTATTTGTAGCATAACTAACATATGTTACGTATTTTTTGTGCAATAACTTCTCTAAAGTACAAACTAGCACTGTTAAAGCTGTTCTTGTGTGTTAGCTGTTAGCTCCCAGCTAGCATTCGGGCTGGTTTTACCTTTTAGCATCTATAGCGCCTCTAACGCTGTTGGTGTTTGTTTTAAAAGATGTCTTTTACATAACTGACTAAAATCTGAATGTGTCCTATTTGTCCCCGCAGAGACAAAGGCCATGTTCAGTACCAGCGCCAAAATAGTGAAGCCCAATGGCGAGAAGCCAGACGAGTTTGAGTCTGGGATCTCTCAGGTAACGAGATAACTGCATGTGTCTCAGTGCACAGGCTCATTTAGTGTAAATATATTATAAATTAACACGTGTTCAGATCATAATGGTCAGAAATGTTAAACTGTACAAAAGATAAGAGTTTAAATGGTCACTGCACCTCAGAGCTTAATATATTATCAAATTAACCATGTAGCCTGTGAGTTATGCTGAAATTGTCAAAGTTTAGACACATCAAGAGTCTTTATTGACTCGGAGGGACATGAGGATTAGGATTAGAGACGCTCTGATCAGTTATATCTGCAGCTGATACTGATAAGAGGTTAAAATAAATCACTTTCCTCCGTTAGTTCCTCAGGAAAACTGAGCCAGTGCTTTTCTCTATGAATGAGAAAAGATAAAATGTGCAACTGAAATGAATATAAGTAATGATCAGAGCTGCAAAGTATCTCCACTTGCCCTGGTTAAAAAAAAGGGGACGACTGTCTCCTGAGCATGCACTAAGCGTCTTGGTGGGACTCTCTCTGGGCGTCCTGACATATAAACTTAAATGTTTTTATTTCCTTGCAGGCTCTTCTCGAGCTGGAGATGAACTCTGACCTGAAGGCTCAGCTGAGAGAGCTGAACATCACTGCAGCAAAGGTAACCGTCCGTCTCATCCTCATTTAAATGTCTCCTGGTCCTTTATCCGACGTGGACATCCAGGAGTTGCTTTCCTGGCTCTGTCCTTGTGGCGTATGGGAGCGTAGCTCTAAGAGCAGAGACGTACAGTCCCGTTCCACGCCGTCGGACAGAAAGCTCCGTCCCCGGCGTCCTGCGCTGGTGAGGACGGGGCGTCCTGCATATTCCTACATCTTCTCAGAGTCCCTGTGGGGCCGTTACTGGGGAGCTAAACCATGCAGTGCACATTATTTGTTGTCGTGGTTGTAAAAGCGTTTTCAGGCGACGCTCTTCCTCTCCTCACTGATTCTCTCCGTCCTGCTCCAGGAGATCGAGGTTGGTGGCAGCAGGAAAGCCATCATCATCTTCGTTCCTGTTCCTCAGCTGAAGTCCTTCCAGAAGATCCAGGTGCGTCTGGTGAGGGAGCTGGAGAAGAAGTTCAGCGGGAAGCACGTGGTCTTCATCGCACAGGTGAGAGAAAGACGCCGTCTGATTTAAGACGTGAGACGAAGGTTTGGTCCTGCTCAGAGAGAGGACGTCCTTCAGCCTCGTCCAGCTGATGTAAATAAAGCAGATAAACGCAGCTCTGTCAGGAATGTAACTGATTTAACACTAATGAAGAAGAGATGAGCTGTTTCTGTTTAGTTCATATCCGACGTGGACATCCAGGAGTTGCTTTCCTGGCTCTGTCCTTGTGGCGTATGGGAGCGTAGCTCTAAGAGCAGAGACGTACAGTCCCGTTCCACGCCGTTGGACAGAAAGCCCCGTCCCCGGCGTCCTCCGCTGGTGAGGACGGGGCGTCCTGCATATTCCTACATCTTCCCAGAGTCCCTGTGGGGCCGTTACTGGGGAGCTAAACCATGCAGGACACAAACATGACGGAGGACGCTGAAGTAAATGTTGAGTTAAATGATTTTGGGATTAATCTAATTTATATTTTTAACTTTCAGAGGAGAATTCTGCCCAAACCCACCAGGAAAAGCCGCACAAAGAATAAGCAGAAGCGTCCCAGGAGGTGAGTGTTGAGATTAGTTTCTAATAACAGAGAGAAGCTGATTCAGCTTGTTTAAAAATGTGCATCAACGTCTCAGTGAATTGAAATAAACATCGTAGCCTGATTGATTCTGTTTAGTCTGTATATGATCAGGTCAGCTCTGTAGGATTCATAGTCACCTTCTAGTAGATTAATGGAGCTACCTGCAGCCTAGAGGAGCTGTTTATCAGGTTTACATCATTATTGTGAAGGATTATTTGATCTGGAATCATCAATAAATGGTAGAAATGACCCTTTAAACCGTCTAGATCAGTGGTCGGCAACTGGCAGCCCACCTCCATTAATATCTGGACCCACCAGATCACATTTAGAAGAAAAACACGTTTTAAAGTCATGTGTCACAAAAATGATGAATTTCATAGAATTCAGACCTTTTATATAGAAAAGATGAAAATACATTAAAATAAAAGAATTGATTGATTCTGGACGTAGACTCAGGCCTGTGATGTGAACATGGGACTAATAGTGTCTAATAGAAACATTACAGTGGTTCCTCGTTTATCATGAGAGTTGCATTCTAAAAATAACCTCAAGTAGAAGTAGCTTTATTTACAAAGATTATAAATGTTTTAAGGTTTTAAACCTCTCACTACACATTTTATACACTTTTCTCAGTAACTTACAAACATGCAGCACTTCAGTCACACTGCCAGTGATCAAAGATACTGGATATGGAAACATGACAAGCTGAACACATTCTGTACAAGAGACACTGTACGAGGAGACTGATTGACAATGGTCTACAGTCCCTTAGCCAATCAGGACGTAGAAAACAATGCGCTGTAAAAAAAAAACGCGTTATAGTGAGGGGCTACTGTAATGACAGGCCTAAAAGATTAACTCATGAGCTGCCGTCAAGTCGTTAGCAGAAAGAGAGTGAAGCTAAACCACGTTAGGATTATTGAGTGTATATTTGTGTAACTGGGACAGAACAAGATGTGAAATCAACAATAAATAAATAAATGTAAGAGCAGAGCTAAAGCAGTAACATGTAAAACAGTCTGTAGATAATTAAAGTTACTTTTAAAGTAATGACTTAAATTAGCCTTTAGATAAGAGGAAAAGATTTGAAGTAGATTAAGGACATGTTCCAAAACTTGGCCCCAAAGCCAAACATAGTCTCCTACACCTGCTCTGATCCTGTACGTTTGATTTTCACTCAGATTTACCTGTAGACGAGATGAATTAAGATTATTTATAAGTCTTAATGACTCTATCTGACCTGGTCCTTTATCCGACGTGGACATCCAGGAGTTGCTTTCCTGGCTCTGTCCTTGTGGCGTATGGGAGCGTAGCTCTGAGAGCAGAGACGTACAGTCCCGTTCCACGCCGTCGGACATTAAGCTCCGTCCCCGGCGTCCTTCGCTGGTGAGGACGGGGCGTCCTGCATATTCCTACATCTTCCCAGAGTCCCTGTGGGGCCGTTACTGGGGAGCTAAACCATGCAGGACACAAACATGACGTCATGAGTGAGGTCCTGATGGATCTGGACTCATTCTAGATTCGTTTTGTTTTTAGAGAAACTACTGAACTTTAACCTTTGTGTTTATCTGTCAAGCGTCTGAAATCATGAGTCAAGCTCTGAATCTTATCTCCTGAGCTGCTTCCTGTTACGTTGATGTCCATCAGCGTCTGTAGATCAGCTGTTGACGTGTCTGTTGATGTCCTCCCTCAGCCGCACCCTCACCGCGGTCCACGACGCCATCCTGGAGGACCTGGTCTTCCCCAGCGAGATCGTTGGTAAGAGGATCAGAGTCAAACTGGACAGCAGCAGGCTCATCAAGGTCCACCTGGACAAGGCTCAGCAGAACAACGTCGAACACAAAGTAGGTTCATGAGCGGAGCGCTCTGATTGGTTCATTCTACAGCAGGAAAACGACCTGACGCTAAAGATCACGTCTGGTTTAGTCAAACATGAGACAATACAGGAACCAGGAGAGTAATCTAAAGACGTCTCCTGGTCCTTTATCCGACGTGGACATCCAGGAGTTGCTTTCCTGGCTCTGTCCTTGTGGCGTATGGGAGCGTAGCTCTGAGAGCAGAGACGTACAGTCCCGTTCCACGCCGTCGGACAGAAAGCTCCGTCCCCGGCGTCCTTCGCTGGTGAGGACGGGGCGTCCTGCATATTCCTACATCTTCCCAGAGTCCCTGTGGGGCCGTTACTGGGGAGCTAAACCATGCAGGACACAAACACAACGTCACGCTACGACGAAGAAATGAAATGTTTTTAATCAGTGAGGAAGTAATGTGGAGACGTTTATTGTTTTAAATGAGAATCCTTTAATTTATCACGTATTGATGCAGTTCTGTTACTTTTATGGATTTTATAATGTGCACAATATACATCTTAATAAATCTCTTTTAAAAGAGGTAAAACCTTTATTTAGTTTCCTACAACGTTCAGGTTGAACATACTCGTACTTTAATAATAAATTGGATAAATATCTTGGATTTCTGTTAATTTAAACTAATGTCTACAGAGAATCAAAGTCGTCTAAAATGTTTTCTTCTACTCGTCTTTCAGGTGGAAACCTTCTCCGGTGTCTACAAGAAGCTCACAGGCAAAGATGTCGTGTTTGAATTCCCTGAATTCCAGCTGTAACTGCAGATGACAAAATAAATTTGTTTACTGTCGGTTATTTGTGTTTGTCTCGTGTTTCATCGTCTATATAAATTAATCTTTAGTGGTTTATCTTCAGCAGAGCGTTATGTAGGTGTAGATATGGCGCCACCTTCAGGACTAAACATGTATTCCTTCAAAAAGAAATCAAATACTTTATATTTAAAGCTCATTTTACACTGTATCATTTTAATTAATTGACTTTAATTTGTATAAATCTGTGGATCAGAGGAAAACATCTAGTGTGTTTTAAAGGCTCTTTATAAATGAGGACCACATCTAAACATAAACCATTAAAACATTTTATTACAAATTTACATTTCTTATAAAAGTGCACGTTTTAAAGCTGATTAAATCCGATTGGTTGGCCTCCGTCCACACAGAACCAGAGCAGGTGGATCTAAACGTCTGATGCTGTAGCGTGAGCAGTTTAACATAAATATGATGCCGGTTTAATCTTATTGGTTTTAATGACGCGTGTTTTACTGGCCGTGTGTTCGTCCAGCTCTGAGGAGGTAGAAATCATCAGCTTCACCGTCGTGCTCGGCCACGTGTGTGTTTCAGTGTGAACAGACTGTGTCCACCTGAAGACATTACTGTAGGATAGTGTTCATCAGTTGGGCTCTGTGGTGGAGGTTGTGGTGGTGTCTGTGGTGGTGTTGGTGGCGCCCCCTGCTGCCTGGCTGCATCGGTTGCTGATCTCCTGCAGGAGGACGCTGTTGGACAGTCTCCACTTCCTGTACGTTGGCGCTGAGAGAGTCGGGTCGTTTAGGATCTCATCCACCGCCTGAAGCTCTGACTCTTTAGCCTGAAGAGATTTAACCAAATATATTAACTTTACGCTCATTTAAACTGCACCGTTACATTTATCTGTCTGCTCTACTTATAAATGTAAGATTTAAAAGCTTTGTTATAAAAAAAATACCTGACTGTAAATACAAACAAAAGCATGAGTCAATAAATCTAGTTTATGTTTCTGGCTTCTAACATATGATGACAAGCAGCTTGAGTGAGTAACTGTGACGACATATCTGAGAAATATAATTAATTATGATTAAAATGATCCTGCCTCAGACTCAGCTACGTTACTAACTGATAGAGAGTAAAAAAATACCTCTACCATTAACTGGATAGTCCTCCAACCAATCACAGACACTTTGTGTACGACTACTGTTGCTGTTCTGTCCATCACCTCATTAAGCCCCGCCCCCAAGTAATTTGATTGGCCTGTCAGATCTTTGCCAGAGTATCTTTGAAGTGCCATTTGTTTTGTGGGGACAAAAACAATGTCCTTCACAGTTTCTCATCGTTAACAAACCCTATAGTCATGAATTTCAGGTATAGACTGTATAAAAAGTGGACGCCATGACAGCTCCTCAAAACAAAAGCCAAAGCAAGTAGAGCTCCCCCTGGTGGCTGGAGGCTGCGGTATAGTTAATTTAAGCTCCACCCCCTCCATGTTAGTGGATGTTGTTGCTTGAGTTAATAAAAACAGCGATGTTTCAAGATTTTTACAATCAAAATATAAAGATTATTAAGATTAAACTTAATCTGATGTATAGCCACATTAAGCTCCGCCCACAAACGATTTGATTGGCCCGTCAGATCCTTCAAGTGTTTCAAGAAATGTCCTAATTACAGGTGAGTATCTGGTCAGTGACAGACCATAGTCATGTTAGGTATAGACTGTATATAAAGTGGATGCCATGACAGCTCCTCAAAACAAAAGCCAAAGCATCTAGAGCGCCCCCTGGTGGCTGGAGGCTGCAGTGTAGATATACATAAGCTCCGCCCCCTCCATGCTAGTAATATTTTTCGCACTAAACAATAATGATGATTGACATCTGACACTGACAAACTTTCAAGATGGCACCGCCCATGTCCCAGGATACTAGCATCAGTTTAACCAGTGACATTAAGTGGAGACGTGTCCTTTAAAGGACGTCTTTCAGGTGTGACCCGGGCCCGTCGGGCGCTGACCCACCTTTAAGGTGCTCCTGAGGATGCGGAGCAGGTGCAGCCTCTCGTTGACTTGGTCGTTCTTACACCGTCGGATGAAAGACGCCCTGAAGTCCTTCTGTCGCGTCTGTCCAATTGGAGACAAGCTGGCGGCCTTCAGGTCCTCGTAGAGGCTCTCCATCTCATCCGGCGGCTTCTCTGGGAACAGGAAGAGGTCGTTAAAGCGGCACCGCGCATAGTCATGGTAACCAGGCGTGGCTGCAGGTGTTTACCATGGGCGACCTCCTCCTCCACGTGGACCACAGGGACAGGAGCAGGGGACGGTGGCGTCTCCTCCGGCCTGGGGAGGTCCAGCCAGGATAGACGGCTGCTGCTCTCTTCTGACTTCTTTCTTCTTCTTCCTCTGTTTCTGGTCAAAGTCCCGCCCACGGACGTGCTCCTGTTTCGTTCCTCGGAGGTCAGCGACAAGGACGGGACGGAGGAGCTGGGGGACGACTGGAGATCGTCCATCTGGGAGAAAGAGACACGTGAGGATGTAGCCTCTGGTTAGTGAAACCCACATTCAGATACCAGGTGTGATCAGAACTCTACATCTCCTGAGAACATTTACGTTTTCAGAATCTGCCGCGTCCAGCTGGGAGTCCAGGAAGGTGGACTCGTCTCCGTCCTGATCGCTGTCCTCGCTGTAGCAGTCTGAAAGACAGAGAGGAAATGGAGAGACAAGACAATGGAGGGAGGGACGGGGAGACATGAAAGGAAATGAAACAAAAAGGGACAGGAACGGGCGAGAGGGAAACACCAGACATCGGAAAGTAGAAGTGAGAAGTGAAGATGGACAAACTGCCGCTTTTCTAGAAGAAGAAGAAGAAGAAGAAGAAGAAGAAGAAGAAGAAGAAGAAGAGGGATTGTCCAGCTGACCTTCTCTGTTGACGAGTTCACACGGCTCGGCTGCTTCTGTCAGTTTACTGATCCATCTGAAATAAAAAACGACATTAAAGACGTTAATTTACACAAATGACGATCAGAAGAGGAAGACCAACATGTTCATAACAACATGAACCGCCATCTTGGCTCTGCGGGACTCATTTCAAACTCACTTGTTCATGTCTGTGAAGCTCTCTGCAGCCACGAAGATGGTCACGACCAGAGGATGAGTGGCTGTTATGGCACTGGAACAGATCACATCAATAACAATGAGGGTGATGCAGCGTTTAATCTGGTTACTGTGACACTGATGTGCGACCACTGCCGGCTCAGGCTGTGGTTTGCTTCACGGCTACGTACTGTTTCTTCCTGCACTGCTTGGCCTGCTCGATGGTGAAGCCGGACAGGTTGATGAATCCCTCGGCTTTCTCCGCCTGCAACGCAAACGGACACGGGAGGTGGCTCAGAGATAACTTTAAATCACGTCTAATAAAGAGAGGATTGTCTTGGCCTTTGTTTTTTTTTGTGTAATCTGTGGAAAGTGGTTGTGACAGGAAGTGTTTGAATGTGAGGCGACGACCAGCTTCCTGTCTGCACAAGGTTAACGCTTCACATGGCTTTGAAGTTTCTGTGAACGTGTTCACGAGCTCACCTGCTCATTTTGATCATCATTACTTTAGAATAAGTTGAGTTTTGAAGCTCAGCACGGCGTCTCCGGCCGTCGCCATCTTGGCTAACTGGAGCTGGAGCCAGTTAGCTAGCTGTGACTCAGTGTAGCCCCGCCCCCCAGCTCAGCATAACTACTTTAATGTTTTATGAACTTTCATTCAAAGTGGCGCTTTGAGCTAAATGCTAACGTATCATCTTCATGTCCACCATTTTAAAGCCAGAGAAAATGGATTTGAACTGAATCATAGTTACATTTGAGGTGAGATAAGCCTTTACTGTCACGTCTGAAAGTGACGTTTCCACCTGATTGAAGCTCAGTGTGGCGTCTCCGGTCGTCGCCATCTTGGCAGCATCTGATTCCACTAGCGCTCTACTTTTCTGGCCATTTTTGAGTTAGCTGTGAGTTCAGGTGGAGACCAGATAAGACAGCTAACGACCTGTGAGGACACCCACCTGTCAGTCAAGCTAGCCCCGCCCATTAATCTCAGTATTTAGGTTTTATTTGCTGCTTGATGTGGCGGTTTGAGCTAAATGCTAACATATCATAACCATGTCCTCCATATTAGAGTCAGAGAAAACTGGTTCAAACTCAATGCTATATGCTAACATGCTAACATGTTCACATGTATAGCTTTTATGTAAGATGAGATTAGTCTTTAGTGTCATTGTACGAGAACATAGAACCAGAACACGAGAGCTATGTCTGAAAGCCTAATGACGCCTCCACCTGAAGATTTGAAGCTCAGCGTGGCGCCTTGCTAACATGTATAGTATTATAAGATTAAATCTCAAAATGTCATTTACTTTTAATAATATTTTCATTTAAGGTGAGATACGCCTTTAGTGTCATTGTACAAGAACAAAGAACCAGAACACGAGAGCTATGTCTTAAAACCTAGAGACGCCTCCACCTGAAGATTTGAAGCTCAATGTGGCGTTTCTAGCGGTCGCCATCTTGACAGCATCTGATTCTACTAGCGCTCTACTTTTCTGACCATTTTTGAATTAGCCAGACAGCTAATAATCTTTGAGGACACCCACCTGTCAGTCAAACTAGCCCTGCCCATTAACGTAAAGACTTTATTATTATTATGTATTTTATTTTATTTTATTGCCGCGTGGTTTATACACAATGCCAATTTGAGCTTAATGCTAACACATCACATCCATATCTACCATATTAGAGCTTGAAAGTCAACACTAATGCTACCATGCTACCATGCTAACATGTACATTATTAGAAGAGCCAATCTCAAAAAGCCATTCAGGAAATAAATAAATACTGTACCTTTAATAGTAGAAACAAAACATTTATATCTGGGGGAGGGGGGGTTTGTGTAATCTGTGAAAACTCTGCATCACAGGAAACGTTCGCCTCGCTGTGTCGGACTGGAGGTGTTGGCTTTAGTGCGACCCACTTCCTGTATGTGATGTTACTCCACATAACTGTCACACAATCAGCATGAAACGCGTTTGTCACCCAGATGTGCTGCTCTAAAATGTACATGACACAATAATATATACATATCTTTTGTATTTTATTCAAATATATTATATAAACGTGCATTAGATGTACATAGGTAGCCTTTTACTTTACTTTTTATATTTTATATTATTTTATATTGTATATGTTTTTAAATCTTGCCTCTGTGGTTGTGGCCCATGAAGAAGAACTGACTTTGATTTAAAACTATAAAGACGTCATCATTTATTAATGATTTATAATGCTGGCTTGGTCAGAAGTATGTGGACGCTTGAAAACTCTTTTGGTTTCAGTCTGAATCTTAATCTTTGTTTATTTCGTTTGCTGTGTTTATATTCAGAGTTAAACATATTCAGAGTTAAACCTCAGTCGTTAGTGTCCAAAGGCTCCAGACACTCGAGGTGTGAACGGGGTTGAAACGTCACAAACACATGGCTTCAGACCAGGATTCATCCGTCCACCTACGCCTAAAAGACAAAGGACACCCCCCAGAGGACAACAGCGTCCACATTCCAGCCAGAGAAGAAGGACAGTTTGGTCTGGACATGTGTCACCAAGACGTTTCAACCCCGTTCAGTCTGAACTCTCTAAACGTTGATGGTTCGTTAACGTTCATCAGAGAAAGAAATCAGGATCAGAATACAAGCTGTGAGCTAACACGCTAACACGCTAACACGCTAACACGCTAACATGCTAACATGCTCACCTTTATAGTCGTATCAAGCTCAAACACCTATTTAGGTCAGTAAAACATTCAACCAATAAAAACCAGATAAACTCACAGGACGTCTGTCAGACGCCTTGTGTTCATGTGTTGTTGTTATCTCTGTAAAGATCAGTGTGGTCATAGTCTCTGTAGTGTTATACATATGTTTGTCTTTTCTGGTAAAGGAGCAGCTTCCTCTTACTCAGAGTCTGAGAGGCGTTGATCTGATGCTTTAAATGTCAGAGTCTGACCAAATGAAATGTGGTCAGTAGAATATTAATGGATCTCTACCTACCACTGAATCAGAACCATCAATAGCTGCTTGGTGACTTGGAGACATGATCCACATTTAGGAACCAGATGGAAACACTCTCACATGAGAACATCTGATTTATTTATGATGGAAGGAAAATGGACGGAAAGAAAGAGCAAAGAGAGACCAGATCAGTGTTCACACCTGGAGCTGTTTAACCTGGACTCTAGAGACCAGATCAGTGTTCACACCTGGACCTGTTTAACCTGGACTCTAGAGACCAGATCAGTGTTCACACCTGGACCTGTTTAACCTGGACTCTAGAGACCAGATCAGTGTTCACACCTGGACCTGTTTAACCTGGACTCTAGAGACCAGATCAGTGTTCACACCTGGACCTGTTTAACCTGGACTCTAGAGACCAGATCAGTGTTTAACCTGGACCTGTTTAGCCTGGACTCTAGAGACCAGATCAGTGTTCACACCTGGACCTGTTTAACCTGGACTCTAGAGACCAGATCCGTGTTCACACCTGGACCTGTTTAGCCTGGACTCTAGAGACCAGATCAGTGTTCACACCTGGACCTGTTTAACCTGGACTCTAGAGACCAGATCCGTGTTCACACCTGGACCTGTTTGACCTGGACTCTAGAGACCAGATCAACCAGGATGTTAGTGGAAACATCTAAACATGAATGAAGGTCTGAACCGACTTTCTAACCATGAATAATGTCCGGTCAAACGTCTTACCATCTTGTCGGCGTACCAGTACAGAGAACTCTTCTTCAGGACAAACCAGTATCTCTTCCACTTGCTTCCCAGGAAGCTGCGACCCTCCTTCCTACGAAACAGCCAGCCCTGACAGTCCACCACGCCAAGCTCCTTGACCGAGATCCTCCGCCGGCTCATGGCTGCAGCTGACCCTGAAAGTAGAACGTACCAAGTCTTAATCCAGTCTCCAGTCCCTCCAGTCACGGCTCCGTCAAAGCAGAAGACGCACTCTTGAGACACTTTTAGATCCTTCTCACTCAGAAGTTGCCTGAGAATAATCCTGTTTTTAGGTTTCCTTCAGTCTCACAGTCAGAGCGTTGTCGTCATCCTAAAGTCAGTGGACTCATCACAAACAGGAAGTGCTAATAGTTAATTCTGCATTGCTCAACGGCGCCATGTTGCCTTCATGTAAACAAAAACAAGCCGTGGCTGAAGTCATGGCAACAACCATGTCCTGTATGTCCATGTATGTCCTGGTGACTTGACCCCGACGCATCACGGGAGCCACAACATTTAAATTATTATTAGCCCAAAAAAAGTTTTAGTGATTAGATTTTTTCATGGTTCGTATTTAAAATGTTTGGTTTTGTTGTTTTTAAAGCACCATCCATGTGTTTAGACAAACTTTTACACTGCTAGAGGCTTTGTTAATGCACAGTGTGTGGATTATTATGCACGGCGTTGTTGCTATGTATGTGTAGGATGTAATTATCATGTCTTTATGTGTGGATGCATGTGGCCTTCCTCTTTGTGCAGCGCTGCTATTTGTACCTTCACCCACACTGTCTGGTTTTGCTGCGGCTCTGGCCTCGTTTTCAGCCGGCCACAGTGTCACGAAGTCCACCTGCGTCCCAGAAACATTTATATTTTTTTTTATTTTTTGCAAAGCCACAAGCCTCTCTGTTAACCTCTGCATATTTTAGTGGCGTTGATTAACATCTTCATGAGCTCGTCTGACTTGGTATGATTCAGAAGTCCTTTCAGTGGACAGTTTATCATCACAAAGTCTGGTTTTGATAGATTAATGTCATTAAGTCGTTATTGTCTCGTCTCATTCACTCTGAGACACTTTGCATTTTTAAATAAAACACAACAACTCTTCTTTCTGCAAGTTCTGTGATCACGCAAATCATTTCTGCAGATTCTTAAAATCCTGTGCAGATTTAAAAACACATCGTCTCTGCCTCAAACTGAAAATGCATAAGCGAGGTGATTCATTTAGCAGCTCAGTCAGCACGTCTTTGCAGAAACAAGCGTCGCTGCCGCTGCTCTGGCTCTGGTCTTACCTGCAGCCTGGACGTCCAGCTGTTGAGTGGATTTCCTGCAGACTGACGCTCAGCCGACGAGGAACTCGTCTTGTCTTCTTTGGCTGCCTGTGAGAACTTATATATCAGCTCAGAAGCAGACCACAAAGTCAGAACTCACACTTACATGCGTACCACACCGGCTCCAGAGCGTCCTTCCTGTTTCACATGTTCACGGCTGCTCGGCTCTCGTCTGTTTCTCAGAAACTTCCCCTTTGTTCATCTTGAAAGACAAACTAAAGATAATTTACTAAAGCAGAAGTTTGATTTTGTGCAGAGTGCTGTTTTTTATTTTTTTGGTGGGGAGGAGGGGGAGGAGGGGGTTCGGCATCACTGCATCGCTGTCTCTGAATGGCAGAAGTGAGACTGCAAAATTTATTGTCGTCTGAACTCAGCAGTACTCAGTATTAAGACATCTTTATTTTCAGTTCCTCAGCAGAGAATTAACAGATATGAAGAGAAGAAGCAACAGAGACTAAAACACAATAAAACACATAAATATGAATTCTAGTTCTTAGACTTTAAGGCTTTACTGTTAGACTCAAGTTTAAGAAGCTTCATGAGAGAAAAACTGAGTCATCAATTTATATGCAGACAAATTAATCTATAATTAAGTGTAGTACATAAGGCGTCCACTTGGTGTCGCTGTAGGACCAGTGATCTTAAAGCACTGCCACCTTTAAAAGTCACTTTACGGTCATTACCTGAGGTCTAAATTAAATCTTTTATGAATCACTTCTATAAGAACAGAATCTGACCAATACACTCTTTTTAAAATAAATTGCACTTTATTTATTTATTTATTACAGAAGTTACAAAGCAGGACAGAGCTGTGGGATAACTCAGATTTTCATGAGTAAAACAAAGTGACTCTCGCAAAACCAGGACACAGCAGATTCATATCATGATACGTCACGTTTGGCAAAATCTCTTGCAAGAGTCCCTGAACTATGAACTGATTTACATCTTAAAACTGGACCCATTCTGTTAAAACAGCGCCCCGTGTGGCCACATGTGGTTACTACTGTATCCTCTACACTTTGTTTACCAACATTAGCCACAACAAGCTACACCAGACTGAGTAAGGTGGTTGCAGCAAAAAACCCTGAGTGTTTTAAATTCAGCCACGGTGTCTCATTTAGCATTGTCGTATAATTTAACTCAATATTTATTTAATTTGTAAACCTTTCAAGAAAAGTTAGTCTCGCTTTTCCAGACTAAGGTTGACTCCGGTGTATATATTCACTGTACAGTCTTATAAATCTCTTGTAAAAGATAAAGTAGCTCTTGCATAATGTTTGTTAGTATAAAGGCACGTAACACGAACCAGAAACACTCTTTACAAAAGTTGAAAAGGTTTTAATAAGCTCCTCAGATATTAGCCATCAGAGGATCCAAGATGGTGCCCTGAGGAACGCCCTCAAAGGTATTTATTTCATTTTCCACACTCTGATAATATCTTCCTCAAGCTAAAATAGTTCTATCTGTAGTTTAAAAGGCACCTAGCATGAACCAGAAACTTTCTTTACAGAAGTTAAAAGTTCTCAGATTTTAACCATCAGAGGATCCAAGATGGTGCCCCGAGGAACACCGTAACAAAGATTGTTTTTTCTTTATAATCTCTTGTAAAAGCTTTAATATTTTTCTGCACCTACTTTCAATTTAAATTCAGTAACACTCTTTGCATAAGTTAAAAGTTATTTGAAGAATCTCCTCAGAGTTTAACCCTCATCACGTCACACTGATAAAATAAAGTAATTTTTTGTCAAAATTGTTCTTTTTGCATAAATTATTTCCTTGTGACGCCGGCCACCTATGGTAAAATCGCCTACATCCTCAGTTGATCGGATCATGTGATTTTAACAAGTGTGTGCCTTAAGCGTATTTGCATTTTTGTGTTTCCTGAAAACTCAAATCGCCTAACTCAAAAAATGAGTTAGGCGATTATTTTAAGAGGGTGACGCTCCGTGATGGTGCCCTGAGGAACACCTTAAAAACTATTTTCTTTGCAGATTACGTTAAACCATGAAATACTTTAGAGGCCTAAAGGAACAGGTTCAGCTTTTTAAATTACATCAGACACTTTTTCCACCGTCCAGCAGACCCGCTTCCATGTATCTGCACACAACTCGAAAAAAATCCAGAGTCTCCAGAATAAACTCAAAGTGTAGGTTTAAAATTTAAACTGATAAATTTAAATCAAGCTAAAAGGGCTCTTGCATAATGTATGTTAGTAAAAAGGCACTTAGCATGAACCCAAAACACTCTTTACAAAAGTTAGAAGTTCTTTGAGGAAACCTAAGAAGCTCCTAAGATATTAACTTTTAAAGGATCCAAGATGGTGCCCTGAGGAACGCCTAGAGAGAGGACTTTGTGATTTACACTAGTTCTACACTCAAAGTCTAGGTTTAAGATTTAAAGTGATGAATAAAGAGAACAGCATGGCGTTCAGGAGTGAGTCGGGCAGCGTTTAAACCGAAATATGAATTTGTATTTTATGATAAATATATACATTTTTACTGGCAGTAACTGTAGCAGCTTCCTGAAAAATGTAAGCTAGCCATAAAATTCATGCTGGACTTTAGCTGATGAATTACTCTTCTTAGCTTCAGGAGTATTTAGTATTGCATTCTTAGTATATCTACTCTGTTTAATCTGTTCTTTACATGAGAAAACTGCAAAAGAAAATCACACTTAAAGTGATGAAAACTATAAAATATAAAAGTATTTACAAAGAAATGAGGCACTAATGGCTCCTTGAGAAAAAAACAAAAAGGTGTCCTGAAGTCTAGAAAGGCTTCAGACACTTTTTTTAAAAAATACTTTGAGGAATGTGAAACCTCCAGACCTCGAATAACGTTTTGGAATCAACGTCTTGTCACAAAGAGAAACCGAAACCCCCTGAAAAATGAAAACCAGCTCCATCTTCAGCAGATCCACGTCGCCATGACCAGAAACAACGAGGTAAGTTCTTTAGAGGAATAAAAGAGGCCTTGTTATTCCTGAAGTTTGAAAGCTCAGCAGGTTAAAGAAAAGTGGTGGTAAGGTGTGTTAACTCAGCACAAGATGCTTCAGCAGATTAATTCACTTCTTCTTTGGTGAGATTTAGTCTTAAAGAGAGTTTTCACCTCAAGGTTTTAGAGTTGCAGCCGAGCCAAACTCATAAAAACAAATGTTGAAATGTCTTTTCGGTGAAATGTCTTTTAGGCTGAAGTCACTCTTCAACTGGATCCCAGTTCATCTCACCTGGGATCTGTCACTCAGTCACTTTTCTCTCCATCGTGTTGTTGTCAGAGTGATGGAAGAGACGGAGAAGATTCACCAAACAGATGAAGAACGACAGGAGTCAAAGAAAACTAATATTGTGATCTGAAAATAAAACATTTTGGCTTAATAACAACGTCACATGTAGATATGAGGACGAACCTTCAGAAACCTCAGAGATAAATTTACAGCGTCTCTGTTGTCAAGTTGGAAGCTCATGTTCACTACGTCAAAGATCGTGAATAGTCGGTTATTCTACGGTGGCGTTCAACAAAAGATTATCTTTGATAAACTGTTGGTAGAGGTGAAGAAGCTTGAGAGTGATTCAGTGATATCCTACGTCATTAAGCATCAACGTTCTTGTATAATGTTCCGTCAGTGTGAAGGCAGAGAACAAGAACCCAAAGCAGTCAGGCTTTAACCTTCACGGGATCCAGGACGGCTCCCTGAGGAACGCCTTCCAGTTCTACCTTTAATGTCTGTGTGACTGGAAGCAGCATTTTTATTTGTTTTTAGAGCAAACAAACCAGTAGGAGCAGGTCATCGCTAGTGTTTTCCTACATGGATTAGATTCCAGTTCATTTAAAGATATGTGAATTAAATCTATAACGAATGCCGTCATTGGTCCAGAGAGTTGTGGCGTCTCTGCAGCATTTTCCTCTTGGTTTCTCATCTTTCATGTCTCTTTGCTTTTCAGCATCTTCTCTCGTCATCAGACTTTTTAAATGCAGCTTTCAGGCGAGAAACATCTTCTAGCTTTTATGAAACGATACTGGATCTTTAAAATAAATCTCAAACGTGTAGTTCTGACATTTCTATGAGATGACTGAACCTTTATCTTTGTCGTGTTGTTGGATCTTTAGACAGATCCTTCTCTTTCACACGTTCTTTGGTTCGTTCCAGACGTCCTGAGGGTAAAGGTGAGAATATGTAGCCTCATCTAATCAAACTAAAACCACGTCCTCAGTGGCTCAGCAGCCTGAGACGAGCCAGCCAGCCTCCGAGCAGCGACGTGGACTGTTTGGTTACAGCTGGAGGAGAAGACACAGCAGCAGAGGAGGAGGAGGAGGTGGAGGAGGAGGACTTCTTTGACGGCGCCTCCTGGTAAGGGATGGTGGCGCTGTTGTGCAGGTCGGCGCTGATGAAGCACCGGCTGCCTCTGATGTGGTCGACGCCTCGTACTGAGGGGTGACCTCGGTACGGCAGAGGGAAGCTAGGCTCCTCCTCCGTGATGGTGCTGATCCTCTCGTTGCTCAGATACCTGTGCAGGACGTCCTTCCCTGTTCAGGAGACCAGACGACAGCGATGAGTTATAATGTCTTCATGTCCCAACACGTCTTCAGTCCTCCCTGATACTTCCTTCATCCTTCCATCCTTCCTTCTTTCCTTTATCCCTCTTCCTTCATTTCCTTCTTTCCTTTCTTCCTTCCTTCCTTCATTTCCTTCTTTCCTTCCTTCATTTCCTTCTTTCCTTTCTTCCTCTCCTTCCTTCCTCCCTCTTCCTACCTTTCTTCCTTCCTTCATTTCCTTCTTTCCTTTCTTCCTTCCTTCCTTCCTTCATCCCTCTTCCTTCCTCCCTCTTCCTTCCTTCCTTTCCTCCTTCCTTCCTTCCTTCTCCATAAATAAATCAGAGCTTAAGATCTTAGACCATGTGTCTTAACGAGGCCTGTGTCTCTGTCCTCCACGTCTTCACGTGTCTTTATTTAACGTTGACGTTTCTTTTTATCTTGGACAAACTAACGACACATTCAGTTTGTTCTTCAAGGTGAAGTGCTGTGAGCTTTCAGAGTTAATCATCGACGAGCTAAGAATGCAAAGCACGCCGTCCGTCCCGCTGTAGTTTGTCCTCGACTGTTAACGAGGGCGGACAGACGGCCGCTGCTGATAACGCTCAGACTGTACCTTTCCTTCCATGAGCTCCAGACCTGGAGGACGAGTCAGACACGACCGAGCACGACTCCACGGGCATAGAGACGGGCCGAGGTTTACCTGCAACCAGGACGGAGACAGCAGCAGCTTAAAACACCTTCACTGCTGTACCTAATGAAGTGGCCGACATGTTTAGATCTGTGCGTGAACTCACAGCGTGTAGACGAGCGCTGTCTGAGGCGGACCGGGACTGGCTGGCTGACGTCCGGCGGGGGGACGGCAGACGTCCGGTTGTCCTCGGTAACGGTTAAGCGCCGCCGCACGTCCCCGTCCAGACACGAGTTTGGAGACCTGGGGCGCATTTTCACACCCGAAGGCGCGACCACGTTCCCGTCTCTGTGAGGAGCAAAGCATTCTGGGTAAAACTGAAAGAGCGGGGTTTGTTTTTAAAGGTTATGATTGACAGATGTGTAACCGCGGGCGACTCACTGCGGGACGTACGGCGCCGCCGGGGGAGGAGGGATGTACAGATCCAAGATGGCCGCCGCCTTGCCTCTCTTCTCGGGAGCGTCCGGCTGTCGAGATCTGTAGAGAGCCGGCGCTCCGTGACACGTCTGAAAAACAAACGCTGGCTTTATTTATCTAAGAAAGAAACGAAGAATGAAAAAACTAATAAAAAGAAAGAAAGAAAGAAAAGAAAGAAAGAAAAGAAAGAAACGCTGGTTTTTATTCAGCACCGTGGGACAAACGGTGGCGTAGAAGACGAGGACGATTAGAAGACGTTTGTCCTCAAACAGTTTGAGCTCCTGTTTCCTATAAAGACTGAGATTAGAGGTTAGAGACACGTCTGCTCATGTTCAGCTCATCATTTAAACTAAAATAAAAACATTTACGTCATATTTGACACAGTTTTTAATGTTTTTATGTTTCATACTTTTATATAAATGCTCATTAATTCAGAAAACATAAAGTAAATAGTTAAAATAAGTCAGATTTAGGTTTATAAAGCTTTATAAATAGTCAAACAGGTCATTTTATTCATTTTCAGACTATTTTAATTATTAATCAAACTATAAATGATCTGAAAGTTATTTCATGTCTAATCATGTGAAACAGAAAATCTGATGTTTTTACTAATTTAATCTTTAATCTTTTAACTAACAAACATTTTAAGATTCATTTTGCTCGTTTCAGTTCAAAGGTTTAACCTGTAGAGGAGACGTGAACTGAATGAGGGAGGAGATTAGAGGCTGAGGTCATCACCAGCAGAGCGTCTGTGTTTGGTGGGACGGGGTGACGGGGGGACGGAGGGGACGGACTGGGCAGAGGACGGGCTGCATTCTAGATGCCTATCTCCTCTCAGCACACACATCCTGCTGTCGACACTGAGCCGTGACGTGATGCTCTGACTGTACGACTGTTACACTGTGAGCTGGGCTGATGTTTTGGTTTGTTTTCCTGTCGCTCAGTTTTCAGGAAGAAGAAGAAGAAGAAGAAGAAGAAGAAGAAGAAGAAGAAGAAGAAGAAGAAGAAGAAAGGCTCCATTGTTGGAGCACACACCTCCACAGAGCAGCAGGAGAAACTAAAAGCAGCTGATGACAGACTGGAGAGCTTTCCTGACACGTATGACTCAACACGTTTACAGTGACACACCTGGAGGACGTCTCACCTGTTGTTCTTTCTCTGTCTATGTTCATGTTAGGGAACCTTCTAACTTTATGATCAGCTACAGAACGCCGGCGGCGGTAGCGGCGTTAGCGGTGGCGGTGGTGGTTACCTGTACGAGCGGCGGCCTCCAGCGCAGGTTTTTCAGCGGAGCCGGAGCGAAGCCAGAAGTTCCAGACGGCCTCTTCTTCACCACCAGGAACACGCCTCCAGACTCCGCCCTCAACTTCTCCACCAGGTGCTTCAGCTGCCAGCCCACCTGGACCAATCACAGAGCAGGACACCTGAGCAATGCAACGCCCCCAGACTTTATCACTGTGAAGATGCTGTCATGTCATTAACATCCGATACGATCCACGGAAGGAAATAAAAGAAGGAAGGAAGGAAATAATAGAGGAAGGAAGGAAGGAAGGAAGGAAGGAAGGAAGGAAATAATAGAGCAAGGATGGAAGGAAGGAAGGAAGGAAGGAAGGAAGGAAGGAAATAATAGAGGAAGGAAGGAAGGAAGGAAGGAAGGAGAGAGAAGGAAGGAAGGAATGAAGGAAGGAAGGAAATAAAAGAGGAAGGAAGGAGAGAGAAGGAAGGAAGGAAGGAAGGAATAGAGGAAGGAAGGAAGGAAGGAAATAATAGAGGAAGGAAGGAAGGATGAAGGAAGGAAGGAATGAATAGAGGAAGAAAGGAAGGAAGGAAGGAAGGAACAGAGGAAGAAAGGAAGGAAGGAAGGAAGGAATAGAGGAGGGAAGGAAGGAAGGAAGGAAGGAGAGAGAAGGAAGGAAGGAAGGAAGGAATGAAGGAAGGAAGGAAGGAAGGAAATAAAAGAGGAAGGAAGGAGAGAGAAGGAAGGAAGGAAGGAAGGAATAGAGGAAGGAAGGAAGGAAGGAAATAATAGAGGAAGGAAGGAAGGATGAAGGAAGGAAGGAATGAAGGAAGGAATGAATAGAGGAAGAAAGGAAGGAAGGAAGGAAGGAACAGAGGAAGAAAGGAAGGAAGGAAGGAAGGAATAGAGGAGGGAAGGAACGAAGGAAGGAAGGAAGGAAGGAAGGAAGGAGAGAGAAGGAAGGAAGGAAGGAAGGAAGGATGATAGATAGAAAGGAAGACAGAGGTCAGATGTGTCTCAGACCTCCTCCACATCTGGACTGAGACCAGATCAGCGTTCACACCTGGATGAACCAGATGTGGACTCACCACAGTTTGCTTGTTGACCTGAACGACTTCATCTCCAGCGTGGATCCTCTTGGTTTGATCTGCAGGAGACTGAAGGAACGACACAGAGAACCTCCATCAGTGTCTGTGTTTAGTCTGCAGAGAACAAACAGCAGCACACTCACGTTCTCCGTGGTTCCCGTGATGACGTGAAGTCCGTCGTAGGTGGATTTGATGTAGATCCCCTGGAGGATTAGAGGAGTCTGAGACTGTGTCCTACATAAACAGACTGTGGTTCTCCTCTAACGTGTATGAGTGCGTATGTGATGAGCTCACCAGTCCCTCCCCAGGCTTCACGTTGGTGATGTGGACCTCCTCCAGACAGGCCTGCTCTGTCTTAGAGGGGTCAGAGGTCGCCTGGACCGTCTTCTCACTGACGCCGTTCAGAGCTCGGGACTGAAATGAGATGAAGAGGATCAAAGTCAAGTCTGACGTCTGTTTTCAGTCTGTGTGTTGGTGGTCCTGTGTGTATCCTGCTGAATCACTCTGACCTCTGACCTTTCAGTGGAAAAGTAAAACACTGTAGGACGGCAGTGATCACATGAACACTAGTGACACCTCTGCTGCCTGTAGCCTCTAAAACCAGAGCTCGTTTACATTATTTACACTGATCAGCCACAACATTATGACCAGGAGGAGTCCCTAACATCTAAACCATCTTGCTCCAGTTCAGTGTTCTGCTGGGAAACTTCTGGACCTGGCTTCATTCATTGGTGTGGATGTTACTTGGACATGTAGCACCCACCTAGACCAGACCAGGCACCCCCACCCCATAGCAATGACACTCCTTGATGGCAGCAGCCATCCCCAGCAGGATGCAGCCACAAAAACACTTTAGGAAGAAGAAGAACATCTCAGTCCATTCTCTGATGAGTCCCCACAACAAGGGAGACCTGCACGCTATCAGGGAGGTGGTCATAATGTTATGGCCGATCGGTGTGTCTAGCACTAACTAGGAGCCAGAGAGTGAAAGTTTTCCTGAGCTTCATGGTTTTCTGTTCTCTGGCGTTGGGACCAACAGGAAGTGTTATCTAAGGCAGGAAGTGGATGCTCCTGAGCTGAATACACAAACCTGCAGCAGCTACACAACAACAACACACACACACACACACACATTACTGGACACACACGCACACACACACACACATTACTGGACACACACAGGAAAAAGGAAGCAGCCGTGTAGCTGAGCTTTCTATTCAGAGGACTCACCACTTCCAGAATCTTCTCCTCCATCTCATAAACAGTGCAGTCCTGTGATTAAAGAGACAAACGGGGTCAGAGACGTCCCACAGCACGAGACACAAACACACAGTCTGGTTCTTCTACGTCTCTAGGACTCTCGGTTTAGTTTGATTCCTACGTCTGAGCTTTTATTTTGAAGGGACAGAGAGTTAAAGTCTGAGATGAACCTGACGTTTTGTAGCCTTCATCAGTATCAGCATCAGTAAAGCTGAATGATAAATGAAATGTGTCAGCGGTGTTTGTGTTTTCTCTGTGGTAAACAGAGATGGAGACGATGTGAGAGAGGAGTCAGCGGGAAAGCAAATATTTGAGAAATGAGAGAGAAACCAGAGGGAGGGATTCCTCCTCCTCCTCCTCCTCCTCCTCCTCCTCCTCCTCCTCCTCCTCCTCCTGTGGTCGGGGGAATAACAGCTCCCTGTAAACAGGCTGAGACGAGGCGACAAAGAGACATCTGACTGAACACAACCCTCAACACGTCTCTGGTCGTCATTGTTAAAAATGATTAATATGTAAGTTATGAATTTGGGCGTCACAGTGGAGTGATGGTGGTTAACCTCACAGCCAGAAGGCTCTGGGTTCTAATCCATGTGTGTGGAGTCTGCATGTTATCTGGGAAAGGCTTGTTTTTAATTTCTAGATTTCATTTCATTTAAATTGTATTATTTTATTTTTTATATTTTGTTTAATTTTAAATTTTATTTCATTTTATTTTGTATTTTTTATTTGATATTTTATTATATTGTATACTTAATTTTTATATTAAATGTTTATATTTTATATTTTATTTTATTATATTTTCTTTTAGCTTTAAATTGTATATTTTATTTTATTTTTATATTTTATTTTTATTTTATTATTTTATATCTCTTCAGTGTTTACAAATGCTTCATGAACATCTCTCATATTGGTTGAGAAACATCAGAGCTGTTAAACAGTTTAGTTCAGGTTTATGTTACGTCAATGAATCAGGAAGAGGAGCTGAGTTTAGTTTCAGTCTTAAATGTAATATGTGGACTTTCTTCTTCTTTCTTTCCCTCTTTCATCTTCCTCCTCCTCCTCTGTCCTCTTTTCGTCTTCATCCTTCCACCTTCTCCTCGTCCTCAGCATCAGATTTATATTTAACAATTAAACTTTAAAACTTCTTGTTCTGGTATCTGAGAGAAATATCATCAAAAGGACGTCTTCATGTAAACATCATCATCATCATCATCATCATCAAGGCTGGAATATAAACAGACCTATCAGATGTTCTGATACAGACTCTGGTTCATGACCTTCTCTCTTCAGATCAGCTTCACACACAGACGCTCAGTTTAAAATAAAACAGAAGAAGAAGAAGAAGAAGAAGACGATGTCCCCAACGCTGTCTCTGACGCTGAAATGACTGAGTAGAAGAAGACGACAAAGATGTCTCTAGTTTTCCCGTCCACATGGATTCAGGCTTTGTTTGACAAAAAGGACAAAAATAAGAAGAAGGAAGGGAGAAGGACTTTTAGTATGTCCTCCTCTTCCATCTGTCTGTCCAACCCTGACTGTCCAGAGTCTTAGAAGACGACCAAGATGTCTCCATGTCTCCATGGTCTTGGATCTTGGACCATCTTGTTTTACTACCTCCTCCTAGAAACTCCTCAACCTGACCCTGATTAGTGAAGGTTGCCATGGTTACCACTGACCTTCTGGACGGTGGAGGTGAGCTCCAGACACAGGTGGATGATTCTGCTCTTGGTGGAGGTGAAGTCGTTGGCGCTCGTCAGAGGAGTCCTGAAAAAACAAAGCGTCTGAGCCTCAGGTGTGTTTTTATTCCAGTGATCAGACACGTGTCAGGCGTCAGGTGTCAGGTGTCAGGTGTGCTCTGGGCGCAGTAATTTGTCTGTGTTTGTGTGTGAAGCAGGAATGTTCTTCAAGCTGATACAAGCTGAACAGAGACAGAGACAGAGACAGACAGAGACAGACTCTCTACTCTACCTGTCCAGCCAGGCCAGGAGGCTCTTGGCGGCGGCGATCAGCTCCACCACAGCGGTCAGGAACTCGTTGGAGGGCTGATGGGAGCTTTTGCTGTGGTAGGCGGGGTTCTTCCGGCGCTGGGACACGGCGCCGCTCAGGCTGTGGTGCGCCGTCCTCATCTTCCCCACCAGAGTCTTCAGGTTGTCCGACTCCACGCCGTAGTTCTGTTAAGATAAAGTAGGATCAGTTAGGATGTTATTTTTAAAAAAAATACTGGAAGGGACACAAAAGATAAAACTACATTTCCCACAATGCCCTCTATCTATCTTTTATTCAGCTTTCCCTGTCTGATAGAGTGCTCGTTGGTTACCATGGGAACAAACAAACATTTTAAGGCTGTTAAGTCAATGCGTTTGAATGTTGGAGCTCAGAGCCAACCTGACGCTCCACCTGATGCTCCACCTGATGCTCCACCTAATGCTCCACCTGATGCTCCACCTGATGCTCCACCTGTCGACTGAACTGAACTTCAGCCTCTTTAACACGATGTGACACATGACGGCCTCACGCCTCAGGTGAAACATGTCGTGTTGAAAGGTAAAACTGTCACAGAGATGTCAATCAGAAACACAGCTGGAGATGATGTCAGACTTTTAGCTGAGTGAAAACACAACTTTACTCATGAATGATCTGGATCATTGATGAAAAAAAGTCCTAGATGTTAAAACAGAGAAGAAGCAGATGTTTGACGCTGCACTTGATTCGACTGACATGTTTGATTTCAGACAAATGAATAATGAATTATTTAACTTATTTTTCAGCCAGAGTTTGTTTTTAGCATGTTCATTTGTTCTAAAGCTTCCTAGCTAATATAGCTCTCACTAGCTTCTTAGTAAAACACTAGCTCTTCCTAGCCTCCTAGCTAACAGTAGCTCTTCCTAGCCTCCTAGCTAACAGTAGCTCTTCCTAGCCTCCCAGTTAATAGTAGCTCTTCTTAGCCTTCTAGCTAACAGTAGCTCTTCTTAGCCTCCTAGCTAACAGTAGCTCTTCCTAGCCTCCTAGCTAACAGTAGCTCTTCCTAGCCTCCCAGTTAATAGTAGCTCTTCTTAGCCTTCTAGCTAACAGTAGCTCTTCTTAGCCTTCTAGCTAACAGTAGCTCTTCCTAGCCTCCCAGTTAATAGTAGCTCTTCCTAGGCTGTGTCTCAAATCGCGTACTTTTGCCCTTAAAATACTTAATTTGAGTACGTGAGGGTGTTCACACTGAAAATTCCAACGAGACGAAGTGCACTGCAAGTACCCGGATGGTGTACTCAAAACGGTCAAAATGCTGAGTGTGGAACGATGGACACTTTCCACACTAAACGGCAGCCATCTTGGCTACGCAGCGGAAGGGGATCGAGGGACTATCAACCCAATTCAAACTTGCGATTTGATATCGGCGGCAGTGTTTTGGAAGCGGTGGTGGAGCTTACAGGTCCAGATGGAAGTAATATGACATTTAATGAAAATGGTTGCTGTTTTACACGTAGTACTATTAAATTACTGCTCGATAACTGTTAATTTAGTTAAATTAGCGATTTGTGTTGACTCGATGCAGTGAACGAACTCGAACGTGATCAAAATGGTCATATTTAAGATGTTTGAAGTGTTGCATGTCTAAATATTAAAATTATAATTTGCCGCGATCGCGGTCAAAAATACGGCGGCCATTCGTCATTTCCAACAAGTATAGACGTAGTACCCGATTTGAGATGACACTACCTTTTTGAAAAGTACGCACTACGGACGTAAGTGCATAGTGCTCATAGTGCATGATATCGAAGTGTACTGACGAAAGTACGCGATTTGAGACACAGTCCTAGCCTTCTAGCTAACAGCAGCTCTTCTTAGCCTCCTAACTAACAGTAGCTCTTCCTAGCCTCCTAGCTAACAGTAGCTCTTCCAAGCCTTCTAGCTAACAGCAGCTCTTCCTAGCCTCCTAGCTAACAGTAGCTCTTCCTAGCCTCCTAGCTAACAGTAGCTCTTCTTAGCCTTCTAGCTAACAGTAGCTCTTCCTAGCCTCCCAGTTAATAGTAGCTCTTCTTGTTTCCCATTATGAATGATGAATACTGACACCTGCCACCTGCTGGTATAAAGACTTATTTATTTTCCATTATTTTTTCTGTTTAAGTTCAACTGTTATGTCACAGACACAGGAGACATGAGGAGACGTCACCGTCAACCTTTGTTGTTGTTGTAGTTCTTTGGTTTTTAGAGAAACTACACACTGTCACTTCCTGATTAACTGACCAATCACTGCAGTTCTACTTGTGCAGGTCTGGTCAGAATAAACATTATTACATATTACATATTTAGAGCTCTACATGATGTATTGCAGCATGTGATCACGAGTGTAAGGTCAGAACAGGAACAATGACTCCTGTTCTGCTGATTGAGCTTCAAATGGAAAACTGATTATCCAACAGGCGGCTGGAACAAAACGGTAACAGCTTTTCCTCTGCACGCCATGCACTCAATGCAAGGGGAAGGGTGGGTGGATGCAGGGGGGGGGGGGGCTCTGACAGGTGGGAGGGGTCACATCTGTTTCCTGCCCCACACCAGAGAGCAGTAAACTCTGCTTCATGCTGCAGAAAATAATCCACAACACATCACTTGACCTTCAATTCAGAGTCACAGGAAGTCGCTCCCTGAAAAACTCTCCCCGGTTCCTGCTGCACCGTCGCTAGCACCTCACTGCTGCTGATTCATGGCATGGAAACATCAGACCACAATTAAGAGACAGCGTTTCTTTTTTTAATCTCCGGATTAACGCACGTTCTATTAGAATCACGGCCTCCACCCTAATATAGCTTGGAAAATCAACACAGTGGAAAACGCAGCGGAAAGCAAGAAGAATCTAAAGTGTGATCGTAATCACCCCAACGCCTGAATTAATTTTTCTATTATATAAAGAAATTAAATATTTGTATTTTTGTTACCACTCCGGCCGGTCCTACCAGAAACTAGTGCTTGCTAAAGGTTCCTGGGATTTTTTTTGAATGTGCACAAACCGACATTGGAGTATTACATGTGTTATTTCAGCTGCAGTCTGAACGGAAACAGTGCGTCGTGAATTAGCGACACTAGGTATGAAGGGGTTAAAAAGTCTGACGCGAAGCAGCAAATTACAACATGCAAGGTTTGCAAACAAATAGTGAATAAAAAGGACAGTAACAGCACTAATTTGTTCCACCACCTCAAACACAAGCACAAACCAGAATATGAAGAAAGACAGAAAATGAGCAAAGATGCAGAAGCAGCGTCGACTTCATCCAAAGAGTCCGGGAACAAAACAACAACGAGTAAGAAAACTTGATGCATTAGAGTCAAAAAAATTAGGATGAACTGGTGTTTATCTATCCTCATTTATATCGTTACCGTGATAAATACCAGAAATTATCGGGATACATGTTTTAGTCCATATCACCCATCCCTAGCTATGACTAACCATTATTTCTCCAGCTGATTAACCTGTAGATTTCTATTTCAAAAGTATTTCCAGTTAATAGTAATAATTCTGTCTAATTAAAAAATGTGAAACTAACAGCAGCCTCTAGATTTCCCAGAAATCAAATCATATCATCCTTCCTCCTCCACCATTATCACTTTTTCTAACTCAAAACTTAAAGACATGAGTTAAAGGAACATTGACCACACAGATAAAACTCACAACAAGTCAACACAATGGATTACTTTAGGTTTAAGTTGAGAAAACCTGTTAAATTTAAAAAAACTTGTCATGAACATTGGATTTAAAGAAAAAACCAAAACGTTCACATAACTTATCAGGGCTGTAATGTTTTACAAGTTTCACCAAATGCTTCTATTCAATGAAAGTGAAATAATTAGTTAATAAATGAATAGTTAATGTATTAAATGTTAAAGTCATGTCTGTGTGAGAGGATATTAAATAAAACTCAGTGAAGGAGTTAAACATCTATCAGTAAAGGTCGTGATCTTATCTGAGAGTGGCAGAATAAATGATTTACCAGCGTCAGTATCAGTAGCTATGGAGGCTGACTAGTGTCTGCTGTGGTCAGTGGTCCCTTTATGCTCTGCAGTGTTTTTATCGGGGCGGGGGCTGATCCCATTCAGTCGAGTCGCAGCATGAAAACTCAGCGCCGACTGTAAATCCTCCTTTTGACTGAGACACAGACGCTGGAGACTCGGCTCAGTGAAGCTCTGCTGCGTTTTTAATTTCACCGTCAGAGCGCTAATTCATGTTTTGGTTTGAGTCGTGTGTCCACAGGCGAGTTTTTAGGATAATTTAGTTTCTGAGGAAGAAGCAGCGTGTTTGAGGACAATAAGAAGTCTGATGTTTGCAGAGCCGTGTGTACAGTAGAGTTAAACCAGCATGTCCTGTATGAGCCGCATTCACACAGTCAACTATTTATCTATCGTTGCTTTGTCCATATTAATATCTTATATAGATACCATAACGATGTATCATTCAGCCGTAGTCTCCACATTAAGCCCCGCCCTCAGGTGACCTGATTGGCTAAGCAGATCTTTGCAGGAGCATGATCAGTTCCTAACGGAGAGACTTTGTACATGGAGGAAGCTGGTCTAGCTTCTAGTCCAGACCTCAAATACTTTGTTTCCTCACAAAAGGCTGCAGTGGATGTTGCCTGTTTCCATGGTTACGGCACAAACAGGAAGTGCTAAAAGCTAATTTGACAAACTGCTGCAAAGATAAACGTCTGTCAAAGATGCATCCCCAAAGCATTATGGGAACTGTAGTAGAAAGAATAGTGATCCTGTTTGTTAAGGCTGTGTGTCCTGTAGCTCCACCTGGTACCGGGTCAGAGGAGCTACATGCTAACGCTAACGCCCCGTCACATGTCAGGTCACATAATGGTGTCCGTTCACTGACCAGAGCGCAGAGCAGATCCACGGCCTCCAGGATCAGCTCCTGGTGTCCGACCCGCGCCACGCCCAGGGACAGCAGCTCCTGGTGGGACATCCTGAGCAGCTTCTCCCCGTCCACCTGCTGCAGCCGGAAGGACGGGACGTACTGCTGCAGGCTGTCGTCCAGACCTGAGGGGACACAACATGAAGCGTACTGTGAGAGTGCAGCGTGTGAACAGGGCTGCTGGGACAAAGCTTCCTGTCGGCGGCTGAGTTTCACTGAGACTCTGTTATGATCCGTTCAAGTTTGACGGCAAACACAGCCGCTGAGTCAACACCCGCTTATTGACTCTTCCATGGCTCACACCGAGCTGCCACCTCGCCTCAGGATCAGTCTGGGCTCAGACAGACGATGCTGCTGATGATGAGGAGGACGCAGATCTAATCTCAAATGTCTCAAATAACTAATTGATCCAGCTCTGATGAATTCAGACCAACTTCCCTGGTTAGAAATCTATTTCTGGTGACGGCTGGTCTGGAGTCTCTCTGTAGGGAACTGATTCTGCTCCAGCAAAGATCTATCGAGCCAATCAGATCATTTGGGGGGCGGGGCTTAACGTGGCGATTGACAGAAGAGTAAACAGAAAGAAGGAAAGACTTTAGGAAGCTACACAGGACCAAGAATCTGCCATAAATTAAAGGACAGATCAGCTTCAGTCGTCTGTTTGTCTGAATATGCAGCTCATGATCATTTAACGTCATTTAAACCTTCATGTTTTCATATATCTAAGGAATAAAGTCATCTCCACTCTCCACTGACGTCTACACGTTTGTTTCCTCCTCTTAATAAATCCATCCTGGACCGTCAAACCCCGTGACCTCGTGTGAGCGAGACGCCGCCTGCTCCAGCGGCGCCACTCCGAGCCCGACCCTGAACCCTGACCTCTGACCTCTCTCTCTCTTTCTCCCTGTGCATGGTAGAGCAGCAGTAGGGGGGCGAGATAAAAGAGAGCTCTGACTCCTGGATCAGTGGCAGAGCAACGCAACCGTTTACTCGTCATGACAGACATCGACAGACCCAGACAAACACGCTCACGGCAGGCAGCTTTGTGTTTGGTTTGGTTGAGAAAACGAGACGAGTTAGATTTAAAATCAGCTGTTCATTTGCTGTTCAATGATGGTTTTCTGCTGGTTTTCTCTGTCTACTTTCAAAGAAAGGTGACTGTTTGAGTTTAAAAAGGTCGTTTAAACAAAATGTGTATCAGGAAGCAGCTGTCTCAGACATTTTTCACAATTTACCGACATCTTTTAGACCAAAGCAACCATCACAGCCTTCGTCATGTCATGCGTCTATCTCAAAACGCTGCCAGTTTGAAAAAGCAACAACCTTAAATGTGGTTAAAAGTTAATCACGTCACAGATTTAACTAATGTCTCCACTACAGTCGCACACAGAAGCAAAGCTGAGGGTCTGAAGAGCTCGGGGGCACCAGTGGGAACCAAATGGCAGATGTTGTGAAGGAGCGAGCGACAAAATGCCTGAGCTGGTGTGAAAAACAAGTGGCCCAGCATGTGGTCAGTGAAGCGTCCCACACAAACTCCTGTTTGTCTTTGGTCGGACGAGCGGGGCGACAGATGGCCGACGCCGGCTCTGAGGGAGCATTCCTCATTAACTGACTGCTGACGGGACACCTCTGGCTCAAAGTGTTTGGGATGGATGTTTACGTCTTCTGCTTCATAAAGATGAGAATTAAAGAAAACAACTCTTTGAAACAATCCAGAGTTTGGCTCCTAAAACTGAAGCGTCTAGTTTCCAACCAGCTGTTAATTAGACACGTTTCTGCATCAAAACGACTCAAAACATCAACAGATTTTCACACACGTCCTGAAAGTAGCCAAACAGAACCTGATCCAAGGCAGGAAACTGAAATACTGCAGCCTGGAAAGTTATTTATTCCAGGAACACTGCTTCCTGTGCAGCTTCAGCTGAATGTTTGTGGTAACAGCTGATCAGTGGTCTACAGCAGCTTCATAGCTTCAGTTCTGAGATGTTGGTGGGTTTCCTCACATCAACTGCTGCTTCAGGTCCAACAACAACATTTCTATTGGATTAAGGTCAGGACTTTGACTCTTGTTCTTCTTCTTTGGTAGAACGTCTCATGTTCCTGGTTCTCATTATTCCTAAAAATCTAAATTCCTTTTATCACGTAACAGGTCTAATTAACAGATCCTTACTGATAATCCCATTTGATAGACGGCAGCTAGTGAAACTTTACTTTCTAATCCGTATTCATGGGGGATTAGAATTAGCTCAGGACGTCACGTTATTTAGTAATGACCCCTCTACGCCTGAGCTGCATGTGACCTTATCCCTGATATGATGTCAGGACCGGATTGATCCCAGGGGGGATTTACAAACGACCCGACAGATTAACAATCAGCTAACCCTTCACCGGTGGGATGCTGCATGAATAAATCTAAAAATCCAACCCATCGACCGTTGAGATTTCACTCTTTTGAAGGTTTTCAGCTGTTTCTTTATGTGCAGCAAAATCCATCTGTCTAAACTTTAAAACACGAGGCAGCAACAAACCAAACAGCTTTTCAGATGAGATTAAACTCTCAGATAAACTACTAGAGGGTATTAACCTATGAATCATTATCATTTGGTTTTCTTCCTAAATAAACTGAACTTTAATTATTAATGATCTGAACTCTTCCACTCTGAACGCCTCCTTCTTTCTGACTCTGTTTTGTTTTCAGTCGTATTTCAGCTGATGTGACACAAACCAGACGACACTCTGTGCTCCTGAACGTTCCTGGAGAGACGCCCAGCTTTGTAAACTCATATCATAAATATTCCCCAGCCGTCCTCAGGAGAAATATTCAAAGCTGCTGCCACGCCTTGCCGGGAACGCGCTCTCTGAGGCTCCACGGTCGACGGGACGGCTCTGACTGTGAAAACTCCTCTCTGTCCCGGTCCAAGCCAAACGCTCTGCGGCGGACGGGAGGACGGGAGGACGGGAGGACGGGATCACGTTACCGTCACCAGAGGAGGCCGATTATCTCTCAGCTGCACGGCGGGGGTGGCTAAATGTCACGCGACAAGCAAATCACCTGCTGACAACGAGCCTCCCTGCACACAACAATCACCTGGACACGCAAATGAAAAGCTCCTGCTGAGGCTTTCCATGCATCCACAAACAGCTGCAGACACATTACACTGACGGCTTTAAATAAATAAATACACTGATCAGAGCTCCATCCTCCAGCTCTGCATCTGATACTCATCAACATTAAACGTGGCTGTGGAGACGTTTTTCTCCTTCCACTCTTTAGCGTCGCGTCGCTGAGGGTTTGGCTCTCGGCCCAAAGCGGCTTTAAACCCGTGGCAGGCGGTGAGAATGCAGCGAGATCACCGCCGCCCTGAAATAAGGCTGAGAGGTTTTTGGCTTCAGAGGTGCTTCTAAAGCTTCAGAGGTGCTTCTAAAGCTTCAGAGGTGCTTCTGACGCAGCTCCAGCTGTGCGGAGGAAACCCAGCCAAAGCAGAGACACATGGCTTAAAGTCTGTACGTGGTTTGAAGCATGTTTGAGCGTTATCGCCACAGACAGACTCTATCACTGAGATCAGACTCTAATAAAATATTCAGAGCGTTTCCAGACAGACGGACAGAGGAAGGTGGAGGTGATGGTGCAGATCAGCTGTTACGGTTACAGACTCTGTTAAACCAGATGTGTTTACACGGGCGCTGGTGATAAAACGGCCTCGGTCAGATCCTCCTGATGGACGAGGAGAGAGACAGAAACATGGAGGTAGAAAAACAAGATGGAATCAGTGTGGACAGAGACCATGGGGACGTGGAGACATCCTGGTCGTCCTCTAAGACTCTCATCTCATCTCATCTCTCCTCCTCTTCTTTAATAAACGTCTCTGCTGACTAATGTTTTGACGTGAACATCTGATCTCATCACTTTGTTTAATCTGTACAGAAACAGTTAAGCTATAACTATTATCACACACACAGATTAGATTAGGATTTGCTGTGAGTTCATCTTTGTTTCTACTCTTAAACAGCGCAGACTTCCTGCTCAGACTCAGAGTGAGTCGTTTCACCTGCTCCTCTCCTCAAAGCATCTGTCCAGTCACCGTCACTGAACACAGGAGGGTTTAAATGATGCCGTGTGTAAACAGAGGCTCAGTCAGATCAACAAACAGCAGCAGCTCAGGGCGGGAAACTAAACCACAGCTCCACCTCAAAGCGTTCAGAGTCTGAACCAAACTACAGCTGCTCAGACTCAACCAGCGTTTAACGTCTTCTTCTTCACTACGCTCCTTTTCTTCTTCTACCGTTTCTTTGCTTCCTCCAGTGGTGGACAGTAATGAAGTACATTTACTTGATACTTAAGTACAGTTTGTATCTGTACTTTACTTGAGTATTATTTTTGGGGGATACTTTCACTTTCACTCCACTAACTGAAGGACATATATTGTACTTTTTAGTCCACTACATTTCTGCTGATGCTCTCGTTAATCTCTACTTTTGAGCTTATACGTCAGACGATTATTTATTTTTTCACTGATTCCCTACGTCACGTCATACAATCCGTACAATGCAGGAAGTAACTGGAGACACTCCCACCGAGCACCTGTGGCCTCACCTTAAAACCATGTTTGAGATTTTTGCCAAAAACAAAAACTGATTGATTTCAGTTTAAGTGTTTGTTCGCGACGCCTCATGTTGAAGCTCCAGCATTTTATGGCGTCACGAGAGTATTAAAGTATTTACGAGGGCGTGTGGAGATAAACTGGGCTCGTCCGTCCGTCCGTCTCCACAGTCCGACACGTGAGGAGTTCAGTAAAGTAAAATAAAAATAAAAAAGTGCTGCAGGCGAAACTCCAGCTGCTCATAAATAGTCCAGTTAATCATTAGTCAGAGAGATCAAAACAAACAAGACGCGCTGCCTCGTTTATAGATGGACATGACGAGACGTCACACGTCCTCCTCAGGGAAGGGGGACACATTTAAGACTTTACAATCACTGAGATATCCAAAAATTAGATTTGTGCTCTAAATATTTTGTCAGATAAATTCCTG
This sequence comes from Planiliza haematocheilus, assembly GCA_005024645.1. Lineage (NCBI taxonomy): Eukaryota > Metazoa > Chordata > Actinopteri > Mugiliformes > Mugilidae > Planiliza > Planiliza haematocheilus. Next base: position 5,543 of record SRSE01000459.1, on the reverse strand, counting down.
AACTTGACCAATTAAAAAAGAAAATCAAAAAAATCTGCTATTTATCAAATATATTAAAACTTTAATTAAAATAAAAAATAAATAAGTTCAAGCACCACTCTGATTGTTATTAGCTGCTGCAATGAAGATTTAAATCTGGTTTATTTATTTTAACTCATTACAAGGAAACGGACTCGACAATCCCCCCACCACCCCCACCACCCCACCGCTGGGCCCAACAAAAGAAATCTATTTACCCCACCTCCATCACAACAGGACGAGGGTGGAGAGCCGGGAGGAAAAGTGGTAAAAGAGCAAATGGGGGGGCTATTCATAGCCTCACTGGAGCTCTGTCAAACAAACCACACAGTGGACCACGAACGCACCACCCTGACCATTCATCTCTGTGGTATGAGGCAGCGCAGGGGTGAGGCGCTGGGGGTGAGCGGGAGGGGAGGGGAGGGGAGGGGGATCGAACAAACACTATTCAGGAGGAAAAAGGATTTCCTTGAGCGCGGCGCAGATTTGTGCTGAGCAGTCTTAGAAAACCAAACAAACAGGATTCAGAGATGACCCCCACAGATACAGACACTTCACCAGAGACACAGAGACACAGAGAGACAGAGAGACAGAGAGACAGAGAGACAGAGACACAGATCTGTTCTCTTATTTGTTTCCATGGTCGTCTTCTTCTTCTCTGGCTGATATCTCTGCACCACAGCCTCATAAAGACGTGAAACACTGCTCCACCGTCACTAGTTCACTGCTGAGGGAGACAACGTCAAAAGCTACATCTTTGGGTCAACGTTGCCAGCAACATTGACCCCAGTGTCACTCAAGTTCCTTCATGTCACACATCTGGGCCAACACATAGCAACCAGCCTGTAGCTCCCTCTGTGACACTGTGAACACATCATCAGACCTCCAGGTCCCAAGATACAGACAAAATAATAAGATGTGACCCATGTCCTGAATGGACGGACGTAGAGACACATGGAGTCCTTCCTGAAGGAAAGACCCACGCTAGTTAGAACACCACCATGAGCTGTGCAGACGTCATTAAATGTCCTTCTCTTGTCTTATTTCTTTAGATGGTTACTCTCTGGCAGCGTCACGTCTCTAGTCTCTGCTGGACCGTGTCTCTGGACCCTCCTGAACTGGAAACTAGTCACCGCACGGGAGAAAGACAGGAAGCGGAGAGAGGCTCTGGCTGTTTCCTCCCATTCACCGCGGTGAACTCGGCCTCACCGATAAGACAGAAGAAGACAAACGGCAAGGACAGAAACATGTCTCTGAGCCGGTGTGGACGAAAAAGATCTAAATCACGGCAACGGACAAACGCCGTTAAACTGAAGCTGAACCATGAGTGACGAACGTTTTACAGGGGTTCATTTATCTTTGCAAACATCCCATAATAAGCAGCTGACACTAAAGGTTCAGCTCAATACTTAAAGAAATATGAGACAGTAATATTTAAACAACTTTGTCAACTTATATTATCAATAAGTATGTGGACACCGTATTGTTCCTTGCACATAGATTCCAATGAGAACAGTGTCCACATACTTTTGGCCTTGTATACGTGTGAAGGGCGTTGAACCCTCAACCCTCTGTGACAGCTCTCAGGTGGCGGTTAGACGTGCTCCTCCCTCTCGACAAACAGCCACAGCGTGAGTCTGAGTCTCACCGTCCTGGAGGGACGAGGAGAGGAGCGACGGGTTTCTGTCGTCTCGTCTTACAGGAAGACGTGTTGTTTGTTTGGACTGCTTCCAGGTGATGAGCTGAAACTGTCAAACCTCTGGATACGTGAGAGCATCGGCTGCTTCGTGTTTGACGATGCCAGCGACAGGATGGATTCAGTCCTGCAGCTCTCTGGTGAAGCCACAGCAGCAGTAAACGTTATATTTACTCATATCTGAGGCAGCGTGGTTCTTAAACTTCACTTTAATAACACACTCATATGTTTGTGTGACTGTACATAAACATGGACGTCTCCTCTTCCTCTCATTGCTCAAACTGACGCCATGTTCCCGAGGATACGGGCGGCGCCATCTTGGATCCAGAGTCTGATCAGTACGGTCTGAGACACACTTCCTCCATTCACGTTTACGTTTAATTAACACTACGCTCTGCTCTACCTCCACCAGCTACAAGGAAATGTTGGATTGTTTCATTTTATTTCTTACAAATCTCACGGGACAGCTTTACGGAGCAGTTGGCATGGCAACCGGTAGTCACATTATGTCACATCCTGTTTCTGTGGCGTCAAATAACTAAAGAAAACTACAGAAACCTAAAACTACTGAAACCAACTGTATATCGACGACGCGCCGCCGCTATTACGCAGGAGTAAAAGGAGTAGCAGATACTGGCACACAAGCCTAGAGCGCCCCCTCATGGCTGTCAGTGTGAAAACAATATATATTTTAATATATAAGTCGCAGGAGCAGCCAAACCATGACAAAAAAGTGCGACTTGTCGTCCGAAAAATACGGTAAAGGTGTGTTTTAGTGTTTTAGTTTGGCCTAAGCCCCGCCCACTAACATGGAGGGGGTGGAGCTTATGAGCTATACTGCAGCCAGACACCAGGGGGAGCTCTACTTGCGTCTCTCTTTATGCAGCTTATGCTTTAGATTAACTGATCAGCTGATTCAGGAGAGGACGACTCTGTCTTAGCCTCCTAGCTAATACTAGCTCGTCATGTAGCTCGTCGTACTTCTGCACTTTCAACAAAACAAATATCACTAGCGTACCTAATGAGCTGGCCGTGTCTCCATATGCACATTCCACTCCTCTAATCCCTAATTTCTCACAGTTTATTTCCACACACGTTATGTATTTTCCGTGTCGTCATGTAAACTACACCTGTCAGAGGGAAATATGTGGCTTTGTCTGAACACGTAGAGCTCGGCGCGTTCTCCTCTGAGCCACAGCTGTCCCATCCGTCACATGGAGCCATTAATAATCCTGTCAGGTGTTCACTCATCAGGTGGTTTCCTGATCATCTGCTCGCATTAAAACACTGACGCACGCCCACATATTTGTGAGATTTGAGCAGCTCTGGTTGTTAACGTTTGGGAAATGTGTCTCAGGGTGCAAAGGTCCCTGCAGGATTTAAGAGATTTAAAGGTTCATGGTGGATTTTGGAGTTTCTCTGGTGCAGCCTGAGGGAACCAGGGAGGGCTTTTTAGATCGGCTGCCACCTGAACGTCCCATGAAACCGCTGGAGTGCAGGTATGAAGTCAGCAAACACACCTCACACGCCCTGAGCACCTAGAGCCGGAGGCAGCAATCCTCTCTGCAGTCACACTGTAAACACTACAGCAGGATCTGGATCTGGATCAGTCCTCCACCTTCAGCCACTGGCTCACAGTGAGGAGAATAAACACTCTGCAGAATAACTTCACAATAAAATATAAAACCTAAAACGATCCGTTAATCAATCAGTCTGTCTGTCAGCACACGTTTGATCTGCAATTATTCTAATAAGTCAACAATTAGTAAATGTTTGGTTTGATAAAACACCCTAAAGAATATTTTAATCTCCTTCTTCTTCTTCTTCTCTCCCTCTTTCCTCCTCCTCCTCCTAGTTATTCTCCTCTCAACTTCCAACTTCCATCTTCGTTTTTTCTTCTTCTACTCTTTCACCTTGTTTCCTTCTTCTTCCTGTCTTTCCTCATCTTTCTCCTCCTCCTTCTTCTTCTTTTGTTCTATTTCCAGTAGAAGTCATGCCCCTCGTCACCTCTAAAGCTCTCCGGTGATTGATGTGTTAATTTCCAACAAACACACGTATCCGATCACATGGTTTGATCCGGTCTCCGTGGCAACAGCAGGGTCATGTGATGGAACCATAATAATAATACTAATCCCCACCAGACCCGGGTCATGTGCCCGCAGACCGAGTGTCTCTCTTTTCTAACGCAGAACAAAAGCTGGTTCCACCGACACCTCCGCCACACACAGGAGCACCGCGTGACCTTTGACCCCCCGCACACGGCGGGAGGCCCGGCCCCTGACGGGAGCTGCCATTGTGTGTCTCTTTTACTGCACTCGGCTCTGCATTGTCCCCGGTATGCATGCATGCATGTGTGCTGACGGAGGCCGGGGTGGACGGACGCTTTGTCAACAACAGTAAAGTCAACTCGATGGGACGACAGAGACGGAGGACAGAGGCTGCAGAGACGCACGACGGCCGTCACTGATAGATTTACACCGCCCGGTCAAAAAAGGACAATATTAGAGCGTTTATTTGGAGTTTATTTAGAGTTTTAAAAGTTTTAAAGTCAACGATTCGTCACCTTTACTGTGCATTATGAAACACTGTGTTGCACCAACACATGTTTCTATTATTTTATATAAGGAGGATTTAGTGCAGGGCTGCTACATTAGCATATATCCACTAGTGTACCTAATGAACTGGGCAGTGAATGTGAAGTTTAAGATGGTTTTCAAATTACATGCCAAAAGCAAATGTTTAGTAAAACATTGTAATACTAATAATGTCATGAGAGTGTGTAGCAGAGCGTTCCCAGGCCGCTATCAAACCCGACGGTGGTTTTATGGTCCATCAATTAACTGGTCCTGCCTGTTTTACTGTTTAATGACACAATCATGAACACTTGGCCCAGAGCGTGAGTGCGAAACGAGCCAAGTCAGTAAACAATGCTGTAAACTCACTGCCTGACAATAAACTAGCATGACAAATGCTAAGCTACGTAGCAAACTCCCAATAAACTCCCAGTGCTCTCTACTGATACTGAAAGATTTGATTTGACAGTCCACACATAACATTTTAAAATGCTACTAGAATCCAAAACACCTAAAACACAACTTCTCAATGTTCACAAACTCATAAACATGCCTTCAAAATAAAGAGTTAGTCTGAATCTATGAAAAAAATCTTCAAATTGTTATTTTAAATGAACGTAAAAGCTAAACATGTCCAACAAGAAGCAAACAAATTCTCCATGTCAACTGTTAGCTTAGCTGATACTGTAATTTAAGGCTAAAAATGACAAAAAACAACAAAATACTAGTCATATAAACACTAATATGTTTTATTGAATCTTAAAAGCTCCCCACTAAACTTTTAGCAAAAAAAACAACTCTTAAATATGAAAAGTTGGCACTTTTTATTTCAAATTAAAGCTACATGCTAAACGTCTCCCCCCAAAACCGTTAACTCTGTCCACAAAGTGACCCATAGCAGAACGTTAGGTCTCACTATTTGGCAGCCTTACCTCTCATCCAGTCCACCACTTGTTGCGGGGTCCACTTACTCACTGACTCCATTTCTCCGCTGCTCTTTTAATTTGATCTCTCACGAATCAAAGTGGGTATAAACCGTTAAGCGGACATGATTAGCTCATACCGGAGCACCGGCGGTAGAAGAAGGTGAAGAAAAAGAATAAGAAGAGGTCCGGAAAGAGACGGAGTTAGAGCGGACGAGCCGATGCTCCGCCGGTCACTGACTGACTGACTGAGAGGAGGCAGCAGCAACAGCAGCGGCGCGTGGGGCTGGTGTCCGGTTACCAGGGCGATGACCACGCCCCTCTAATACTTTC
>SRSE01000458.1:0-81793 GCA_005024645.1 Planiliza haematocheilus | reverse complement strand
ACCGAGTGACTGAGGGAGAACAGAGAGCTTTCTGTGTGTGAGTGATCAGAGCGGACACAACAACACATCTGCGAGTGTGTAGGGGAGGGGCTGTAGTCTATCACAGAACGCAGACACAGTCAGCTACCCAATGAGAATTTTTATTTAATCCGAGCACAGATATTGACTCGTATTACTCGTATAATACTCGTACTCGGCAAAAGTGCTTTATCCGTACCGGATACTCGTTTCAGCCGAGTATCCGGCTCAACTCTAGACATTACCCACTGTACATATACAGCTGTGAGGCAAAATACAGGGGACACTATTGGAACAAGGGTGTTAAAAAATGTAAAAAAAAACAAACAAAAAAAAAAAAAAACAGGGACCAGCTAGTGTCAACAACATTATGTAGTCAAGGTAACATGAAATTTAAGTGCTGTCCCATTCCCATCACAGCATCTGGACCCTTTTAGACTCTCACACTTTACAGCTGATGTCAGTTAAATCTCTGAAGGCTCACGGCCCGAGTTTTTAGGGGCAGAATAGAACTGGGCCCATGACAAGTTATCAAAAATCCAGTAGTCCAGCCAACAGTCATACCCACAAAATTGTTGCTAGATAAATATTACAGTATTTTGTCAAAACTTTCATATTGCCCTACATCAAGCGTTCTACAATGCTGTATACAACATAATATGATTACCTCATCGTGTTTTAAGTTGTCTGCCATGTTTATCATTCTTTTCCCAAGGCCTGCATGGGCAAGTTCCAATTCCTCTGAACCTTTTGGGGTCAACTGTGTAGGTTCAGGGAGGACATAAATATGGAAATCCGTCTTCTTCGCAGTCGGGGGGGTGGGTGTGTAAAATCTCCTTTTCCCTCTTGGCTGATTGTTATTGAACATGCCAGGGAATTGCCTGATGTGGAAATGAGAAAAAGATTATGTAAGGTACTGTAAACCAGGCAGTCTACATTACAATGAGACAATTATAAAAATGTATGGCTTTAGTTGATGGTTTTTACTTCATTGTCAATTATCAAGATTACAATTAACTAATTAACAGTATGCCAGACATCAATATTCAGTAGGCTACTCTAGAAAATAAAAACCACTGTCATGTTAACCTGTGTCAATTAATAAACACTACATGACCATATGCTTCATCTACATACCAAGATCATTGTTGGACTTGCAGTGATCAATCTTTAACTATACATGCATCACCTTTTCATTGCCTGCTTCACCCTATTGTCGCTTGTTGCTGGGCTAGGGAGAGGGGAGCCTGCTGCCCTGACTGGCGTGCTCTGAGGTGGACCTGAGGTTGTGGAGGGCGAGGACAGCTCCCTCGCCAAGAGCTGTGCAATGGCATGGGCAGCCTCCTCAACTTGAGAAGATAATCCCTGTCAATCAACCAGTTCAGGTCCACTTACGACGTTAACTTAACTCATCATTCCCTCCCAGTGCCCCCAGTGCCAACACTTTTGAGAATTTCTACTTTTTTAAAACAGCCACAGAATATGTTGTGCTGCGACTAAAATGACACAGAATATCTCAATTCAAAAGGGGGGGCTCTCTCTTTCACCAGGAAAAAACTGAGTTTGCAGCATGTCCCACCTTTTCATTATCCTCATTATCCCCATTTCAATACAGCCTGTTTTCTCCAAATTCAGCAAGTTAAGGAGACATTTTCAAGCAGTAATAATAGGCTCAATAAATAAATAAATAAATGAATAAATAAAGTAGTGTGGAGATGTAGGATCAGACCGGAGACGGAGGTGAGTCTGTCTCCACACAACTAAAAACACAGATGTTGCTAAGCAACCATGTAAACGCTACAGAACCCGGACACAGCATCTCATTAAAAAGGTACAAGCCCTCTGGTACCTGGGAGAATGTCTCTCCTATCTTCCTGTAGGCTGCTTTTTTACAGTCTTATCCAAGTGCAGATGTGAATATGCACCAGAAACACCACTTTGGGAACAGATTTCTTTTACACACTGAATAAAAATAAAAAGCCTCTTTCATTCAAGTGTAAATTTTGCGTGATTGCGTGATCAGTGGGTCGGTGCGTTCATCCTGCGGCTGGATAAACGTGAGCACATGGCTTCATCACGGTAGCCGGACGGCAGAGCCTCATCCTCGCTGTCGCCTTCCATTATGAATGTTGCCTGGTCGTTTGTCACGACTAACGGAAAACTTCAATTCGCTTTACCACTTCGACCGCCCAACGAGAAACCATGCTTGCAATGCTAGTTACGCCTCACATGTCTCTAATCATTTTCTCGTCACGATTCATGCTAAACAGTCATTAATTCTGGAATATGACTTTTGTAAAATATTCACAAGAAATGAGTACTTTTTACTTACGTTTGAACTGCCAGAGGCCATTTTTCGTCTCCGCCGTCCTAGCTTCCAGCAGAGACGTTCTAGAGCACGGGCTGCCTGTCTACCTGCCTGCCTGCGGTGCGCGTTTTACTGACGTCATAATCACCCCTCGTGGGGGAGACACTCACGTGATTGGCTGTAAAGGAGGGAGACATCTGATTGGCTACAGCCAACCTCCTCTTAGAAAAAACGCATTTGTGGATCAGAGTCACGTCAGGGGAGTCTCAAAAGTTTCACACACAAATGCAGGGAGGTTTACAAATTAACAGAGATGGACAGAGTACTGGATCCCAGTACTTGAGTAAGAGTACAAATACTCTTGGTCAGAATTTACTCCGCTACAAGTAAGAGTAGCCCAGTCAATACATTACTTGAGTAAGAGTAAGAAAGTACTTGCTTTTAAATGTACTTAAGTATTCAAGAGTAAATGCTTTTAAATGTACTTAGAGTAAAAATAAGAGTAAGAGTAAATTCCTATTTTCCTATTTTTTTTAATCTTTGACGAGAATGGACCTGACTGAATTAGTCATTTTACAATTTATATACTACCTTGTATCTCTTGTTTCAGAGAAAACTCTTTGAAACACCTGCACTGATGTGCTTGCTGTAGAACCATTCTGTTATACTGTACCAAGCCTTCCCCAAAATCTATAAAAATGGAAAGAAAATGAATGGAATCATCAAAGATGACAATTATGTCATTTTCAATAATATTTGTTTGAGTTGTCGCATTCCCAAAACAATAATTCAATTTTAATACATGTACCCCCATTGATTCCAGATAATTCTACCATTACCACATTTCTGCCTAAAAGCGTTGTTGTGGTGTTCATCCTTTTAGTTGACCTTACTGTCATGAAACTGTACCTTTACTATGCTGACTTTTAATAAAAATATCAGTCAATCAATCAATTAACTAAGGACCCGTGTCAGTGTCATAACAAGGCAAGGGGGTCGAGAGGGTAACTTTGGTGAGTGGCTAACATTTCAATCATATAACGTTATGGGCATTGGCGTCGCCACCATTATAAGAGGGTGGGTCCATACTGGTCCAGACCAGGTCCAGACCCACTCACTTTTCGGGTCCAATAATATTGGCGGCATGGGGGCGGCATTGCGGCCGCGAAGCAAAAAAAATCAGCGATCGCTGACATGTCTTTTTCACTCCGACAAAGTCGAACATAGCTTTAAGATAAGGCCATGGGTTTTCTTCCTCCGCCTCATAAAACTCCGGCTCATCATGTTCAGACTTGGATTCATCAGAGATTTCTTCAGCAGTCGCCATTGCCACCGCGGTCTTGTTTTGGTTTTGAGCTGCTTGGGTAGGGGATGACGTATTTTCCGCTTTGACATAAATCCCAGTTGAGAAGGTGTACTGTGATAGGTTTCCTTCTTTGACCGACACTGCGTGTGGCCAATCGCATTTTAGGGGGAAAAACAAAACAAAAAAACAGGCAAACCTAAAAGTAACGAGTATTCATGAGCCTTCTCAGAAATTAACTCGAGTAAAAGTAAAAATCTTTGCCTTGGAAATGTATTCGAGTAAGAGTAATAAGTATCAAAGAATTCTGTATTTGAGTAAAGTACAAATCCTCAGAATCTGTACTTAAGTACAGTACTTAAGTAAATTTACTCCGTTACTGTCCACCCCTGACTGTGGTTACGAGTGATTAGTAGTGATGTTACGAGACGTACCGAGGCTTCGAAGCGTGTGTCGAGTAATGAGGCGGGGTTTCCGCGAAGCGCGTATCGAAGCTTGCTTCATTTAGGGGAGGGGCCAAAATAATGACGTCCGAAGCCTCGCTGCCCGGCTGTACCACGTGACTGGTTCGAAACGTGGTTCAGATTTTCCCGCGAGGTTTGAAAGCAATATAAACCCCTCGGGTTCCATTCAAAATGAGCAAAAGAAAACATAAACATAAATTTCATGTTAGTGGCAGTCCATAGAGTATATAGTGACCTAATCAAAATGGTCCATCGAGGACATAGCAGCATGTTAGTGGTACACCGTGGAGTCACCGGTTTTTCAATATTTAAGCATGGGTTTCGATTCCCCTTGGTTCCTATTTTATTTATTTATTGTTATATGTATAGCCTAAAGTTCTTATCATAAACTTTAAACCACATATCCATGTAGCGTAGTCGAATAGGAATGTGCATGTCAAGTCCCACACAAGCATGAAACAGTAAGACACGTGTCCATTGCACTACATTTTATTGTCCACTACATGCAAAAAAATAGAGTACTGTGTCATTGACGCTTCGAGTAATGAACCTTTTTTGAATCACTTCAATAAAGCCTCAATTGCCCATCACTTATTACAGACACAAAAAATCAATGCATCACACATTATGTGGTTAAGAGCTACAGCTACAGAGCTACGTGCACATGAAGCTTCGAGAAATGAACCCTTTCTCGAACCAGTTGCCTGGCTGACGTGGTTCGATGCCTCATGAGGCTTCGAAGCGTATGTCGAGTAATGGAGGCGGGGTTTCCGCGAAGCGCGTATCGAGGCTTTCTTCATTTAGGGGAGGGGCCAAAAATAATGACGTCCGAAGCCTCGCTGCCCGGCTGTACCACGTGACTGCTTCGGAAAGTGGTTCGGATTTTGCCGCGAGGTTTGACTGCACTATAATATAGATACCTCTCTGGTTTTTTGATAGAGATTTGCGGTCAAGTTGCGAGTTTGGAAGCAGTACAAATATTCACTACTAAACTACTAAACCATGATACCAAGAGCAAAAGAAAAATGCTGATGTAAGCGCTGAAACATAAACATTAGTGCAAGTTAGCGTCACCCCATAGAGTGTAGTAGTGACGTAATCAAAACGGTCCAACGACATGCGTACGAGACTAGCGGGATTAGTGGTACACTGTGAAATCACCCGTCTATCGTCATTGACGCAAGGGTTCGATTCTCATTAGTTTTGTTTATTTATTTTATAGTTATATGTATATAATTTTCTTATAATCAACTTTAAACCACGTTACGTAGTCAAATAGGAATTTGCATGGCAAATCAAGTCCCATACAAGCATGAACCAGTACGACACATCTCCATTGCACTACATTTTATTGTCCACTAGATGCAAAAAAAATATAAAATAAAAAAAGTAGAGCACGGTGTCAGCTTCGCTTAATGAACCTTTTTTGAATCACGTGTCGATCACTAATTACAGACCCAAAAAAGTAAATGCATCATTATGTGGTTAAGAGCCAGAGCTGCCTGTAATTATACACCTGGCCAGTAGGTGGTTTCGTGTGCACATGAAGCTTCGAGAGATGAACCAGTTGGCTGAAGTGGTTCGATGCTTCATGAGGCTTCATCTCACCATCACTAATGAAAAGCTGTATCTGCTCGTAAACAGTAAAAAGGTTTGCTAGCTCTCATAGACTCCAGTATGGCCGGCGCCCCTGACCTGGAGGAGAGCTTTATATCGAATGGCCAATCACAGCTTAGCCTAAAGTCAGACGCATTTAATGGTTACTGGCAGTGTGGCGGGTACCACTACACCATTACACAAGTAAAAACGCGATGTATTTTTGTGTATTTATTTCATATTTGTTAGGTTTGATTGATTCATGGTTGATCTTGGTAGATACATAAAACAGTCAATATTTCACAGGAGGGGCGGCGCCCTAGCGCCCTCTATTGATCAGCCACCACTGATAATAATATCAGCCTATAGAGTTTTGTGCATAACCTTTTTCTTGCTGGTTTGGAGGTGATCAGCCTGTGTGTGTGTGTGTGAATTGCCTAGCCTTTGCTGTCAAAATAATGCTTCAAGGAGATTGTAGATTTGGTTTCCAATTTACAGTGTTAAGTGTGTTATAAAGTGAAACATCTATTTGCTGAAATAGATGATTAATAAATGGTAGACTGAAGTAACACTAGTGACACTAAAATCCCTGCCTCTCTCTCTGTGTTAGTCAAGTCAGAGTGTTGAAATGGGAGTGGAGGAGTCACAGGAAGATCAGGCAGTTTTAGACTATTTAGCCGCCCTCATTCCACAAAGAGGCAGGAATTCTTTAAGTTTCATCCTCAACAGGATGCCACAAACTCTCTCTCTCTCTCTCTCTCTCTCTCTCTCTTACTGTAGGCCTAATTGTCTTATTTGTATTTGTATAAACTGTATATTTCAATAACACTGAAAAGACATCTCTAGCAGTGTTTTTTTGACAGCCACTTTCAATCGGTTGAATTGAATCGCGGCGCTGTGGCCATCTCCCCCAAGAAGCTCTCTGTGAGTAGTGAAAGAGTGTATCATTTTTTTAAACATGGTTACTCTTCCATGTAGGCCACGGCACTTTATTTTAATTTTTGATACTTCACAATGTGCACATACATCATCTGGTATGACATGTGCTTCCGCATATCGCATATATAACCATGGTGGGCCGCCGGGAATCAAAAATGCCAGGGCCGTTTTTTGTTCCCAGTCCAGCCCTGCGTGGTAAGCGTGGGAGTCGGCGCGGCCGCTGTGTGTTTGTACAATCCTCGCCTTCAGGTAACTCTCTTTGCTGGTCCGCCATCGTTCAGGTGTGCATTGCAGGCATTTTGGTGACGCGATCTCTGTTTTCCATAGCGCGACCGGCTGATGGTGCCGTGGGGGGAACGCATCACTTCGCCGGAAGCCCCTCCTGGATTGCACTTGCTTGTTCCTTTCGGTATGTCCTCAATTGTTTGCTCTTTTGCGGCTCTTTTACTGGCCTCATAGCTGATTATCCTCTGTCTTGGTGTAGCTGGGCGATTGATGTACAGTATGGCTCGCCATTCCTCCATCTCTCCGGGGCTTTAATGCTGCTTCCAGAGTGGTATGTATTGCTCTAGTTTAAAAATGCTGATTGTAAATATATTTGTGTATTAAACTGTGTGCCCTTTTTGTTTAGAGGCCCTTGTAAAGCTTGGCCGTATCCAGCCACCGTGCCCTGGATCTGCACTGCTGTTTTGGCTCTGTTTAATTTGTGGATGCTTCTTGCTTGCTGTCGTGGATTCAGTTTGGGCGATATTGCAATGCTTATGTTCGCCCGGAGTTAACGTGACGTACGTGACGTGTTGGGGCCACCTCTGACTTGGTCGGCTGGGCTCCTCAGCACGTCTGTTAAAGGGCATTCCACTGTTTTCTTTAATTTTATTAGTTGATGTGAGTGATTATTTTTGCATTATTTAATGTTTTGTATTTTTGTGTTAATTCATTTGTTTGTTTTTTTCGCTACACAGCCCTTTTTGTACTGTTGGCATGTTTTAATCTGTTTCTTGTTTTTGGTTAGGTGCGGTGGCCCAGAGGCGGCAGTCCAGTCCTTGGTGGTTCCCTTCACGAATCCCTTTTTGTTTTGATGTGGGAGTGCAGTGTCACGGGTGTTTTATGTTATGGACCCTTCTGCTTTTGATTTATCCCTGCCGCCTGGTAAGCCCCAGCCCTCTCCTTTGACTTTTAGTTTTGCCTTGTGCTAATTTTATCTTATTACTATTATTGCCATTATTGTGGTGTGGGGGAACTTTGGTTATTTTGTTTAAAGTGTTTTCTTAATTTGAAACAGTCTCTCGCCCCTGTGGTATTTTCAAACCTGTGTGTCCTATGAGCTTGAACAATCAAAAGTTAGAGGTTTAGGATTTCCTGCGGGTGGAATGTGGCGTTGTCGCAACACTCCACTCCTTGCTAGCATTGCCACATGTGCAAACCTAAAAAGTAAAATGATAAGTAATTAAAGGTGACGAGTAAAACCACAGTATGTATGTAGAAGCTTTGGTTCATTTATTATATTAGAGTGTGTGACTAAAGACATATTGACATAAAATCACTTTTACATGAAGACACTGTGATTTAGAAATGACCTCCATCTATGTTTCATGTGGCTCATTCACACAGAACAGATGCTGTTTGACTCATTTACTATCTCTGGTTCTGACGTCTCTGCTACTTCCTGCTTCACTAATCCAGGGCTTAATTGGTTTGTTTGGTGCAAGGGTCATCCTCTATATTATCTCATCATAAATATGCATTTAAAACTAAACTTTAAGCTCAACCACAGCAATAAAGCCCAAAGATTTGTTCAATTTCTGTCTATAAACTATCACCCATGGCCACTGCAACCATCACTCCCTTCCCTCACTCTACCGCCAAACAAGACATGGTTTAAAAAAGGTGAAAAAAATTGGGAACTTTATTTAAGCAATGAAGCAAACGGTAAGTGCATACAAAGAACAAACGTTTTCAAACAGAACAACTTTTTTTTCAAACACAAACTCTTTTCTTACAAAAGTCAATGAAAACGGAGCAAAACCCACAAAACAACAAACGGTTGGTTTTGCAGCAAATAAACGCTCCAGTTCCTCGCCTGTAATTTCTCCTTCAGCCAGTGTCTCTTGTGAATTATCGCCTGGTGGATTGCCAGACGCAGCTGGGGCAACCACGGCGACAACTTTTGATTTGATCAAAGGGTCAATGGACAAAGTCAGTCAAAAAAATGTTTCTTCATGTGTGGCCCTAGTATTCCATCGTAAGTTTGAGATGCATGAACTGAAGCTGGGATGAGAGTAGACTGAGTTCATAGAGAGAGCTCACTGATTTCTCTGTCTGAGATACAAAGAGACACAAACATTTAGAAACTCTGAGAATCATATTAGAGCTTGATGAGATCTCTTCTTAAACTTAAAAGGAGACTAAACTGAGATTAAGTGCATCTTATTGCTCAGGAGAAAAAGTGAGAGACGGGAGAAATAAGCCTTGGTCTCAGTTTGGTCACATGGGTCTCATAGTTGTCTAGGAGAAGTAAAGGAAACATTTTTGAGATCTCTTTTTGAGTTTTCTTTTCCTCTGGGTAGTCCTAAAACCAGGAAAGAACTAAATCACACTAACTTAAATAAATAGAGATTATTGAACTAAGTTTTAGAGGTGACTTTCTGTCTCGCTCCGTCTCTTTCCTCTCAGTCCCACCCACCTGGTTACCAGGTAGGTTAACTTGAACATCACTGATTGGCTAATCAAACAGACTGACACCTGTCCATACCATTAATGACACAAGAAAATGGTGCGTTCAGGAACCACGTTGAACGTAGGACATTCCAGATACCTAATGAACCTTCCCAAATACCAGTAGTCTTCTACGTACTTTGCAGATTCATGCTACGGGCCAGATTATTCAATTCAGTTTTATTTATATAGCGTCAATAACAATACAAATTGTCTCAAGACGTTTTACAAAACCCTGAAACCTCCAGAGCAGCCTGAAGGAGACGGTGGCAGGAAAAATTCCCTTTAACAGGAAGAAACCTTGAACAGAACATATGGAGGAAAGACACATCACAGTGATATAAAGAAATAACAGATGCAGTTCAGACACAGAAAAGAAATGTCCTCTGGAGGGACGGTTTGAAGAAGACTCATTCCAGCTCCAGCATGGATCTGATGGAGACTCTGGTCTGACTGTGAGCTTTACAGTCCACAGCTTCATGTTTTATCTTCAGCTGCTTTTAAATCATCTTTTAGTCTCTAAACTCACCAGAGACAAGAGAAGACATGGAACAAACATCTCCACAACAACAGGAAGGACTGTTGATGCTGGCAGGTTGACATGTGTCTGAATCATTCATGAGGGACTGGACTTGATTTGTTGGAGCTCTGTGAAGAGTTGAAGTGCAGCTCTGTTGATGGTCTTAAATGGAGACCATGTGGATGAAGCTCTCCTCTCCACCTCCCAGTAACATGGTCCAGTCAGAGTCTGCTTCAACCTCTGGATCATCAGGACACAGCTCATCCTCTCACAACACACACCGTCCTGTTTACTACCATGAGTGCCACCTGTAGAGAGGAGGAGAAAGAAGAGAGGAGGTGAAGGAGTGTTTCCAGAGTCTCCCTTCATCATCACATCCAGTAGAAAGAGCAGCAGGGACTTCAGTCCTGTTCAGAGCAGCAGTGGAGCAGCTGTGGAGCTCAGCCAGCTTCCTTTCAGCTTCATGTTAACGTGTTGGAGTGAACACACACAGACCTGCAGAGACTTTTAGCATCAAGTCTGTTTCCTCTGCAGATTTCACTAATAAACTGCTGAGAGTCCTGAACGCTTCATTACTGCACCAACACTTTAGTGATGGATTTACTGCTGCTCCATTTAAACAAAGATCAGCTGACTAATAAACATGGAGGCTGTCATTGAAGAGATCTGATCAAACTAATGACACATGTGATGACTCTGCTCATGGTTACTAAATGTAATGCTGCTTCTGTGATGTGCAGGCTTCAGTCAGACTGATCTCAGAGCTGTGATCAGTTGTTCATCACATTTGATGAATGACCACCACTGTCTCTATACATCTTGGAAGGCTGTCAGCTGGAATCCAGCTTTATTTCCTGGACACATCAACACAACAACAACAGTCGTCTTCACATCAACTCAAACACATGATCACAACAAGCTTCTGGCTCATCTGATTGGCTGACTGTTGTCTCTCTCTCTGTCTTTCTGTCCAATCCTGAAGCCTGTCTCCATTCTCCTCTCACAGCTTCACTGAGAAGCTGCAGGTTTACAGGAAACACTGGATCTTTGATACTAACTGTGTTTAGGACAATACTGATGAAAGCAGCATGGACTGACTGGAACCCTCTACTCACATCAGAGTCTCCAGTTTATAGTCTAGACTCTTCACAAGATCAAGAAGCTGCTTCACATCTGAATTCTTCAGGTTGTTTAATCTCAGATTCAGATGTTTCAGATGGGAGGAGTTGGACTTCAGAGCTGGTCCCAGAGAATCACAGCTGATCTCTGACAAACTGCATCTCACCAATCTGAATAAAGAATAAAAGATGAAATGATTAATGATCAATCAGATGTGTTGAGGTTTTAAATGTGTCCTCATCAATGTGTGTGTTGACCAGGAATGAAGCTCAACATTATACAGTTATTTAAATGAGTTTGTATTTGTCTTCATTTTGAGGAACAATAAAGTTTTACATCAAATACATTAAATTCAGTTGGTGATTAAACATATCAGATAGGGCTTGGTGATATATCACATTAATAAATATATGGATCTATGTTTTAATGTGATACGGTATTTAAACTATATCTGGTTTATGGATATAGTTCAAATTAGCGCTGTGATCCTTGCTCCATCAAGCTGCTGACCCGGAGCTCTCTGCACTGCTCCCCCCGTCCCTCCTCTTTCATGCACAGAGGAGGAGCAACAACGTCTGCAGAGTGTGTGGAGGAGAAACTGGTTAGTAAAAGAAAAAGCAGTGGCTCAGTAATTTGGAGATGGTTCAGATTCAAAGTATCAGATGAGCAACAAAATGACGTTATATGCAGAGGTTGAGCTAGACTTTTTAGTTGTCTCTCATTTTGACTGACAGGCTCATAAAAATCCCCTCATAATCTATTTTTACCGTCACTTTCATTTTTTAAAATGATAATAATGTAATTCAATAGCATTTCATTTTCATTCAAATGTCATTAACATAGGTGGTGGTGGTGCCTACATGATCAACATGCAATGCAGCCTTATTTTATTACTATATATTTTATTTTATTAAATGTTGGATGTGGTATGTATCATGGTTGAGACTTAAGTCCTCTTCTGTGTGGCCCTATGAGCCTATCATGACAACAAAAACTAGGTTTTTTTTTTTGGTCTTGGCCTTGGTCTCGAGCTGAACTAGTCTTGGTCTTGACTTGGTCTGTCTTGGTCTTGGTCTTACTCTGTGGTCTTGGTAGTGTCTTGGTCTCGGTTTAGGCGGTCTTGACTACAAGTCTACTACAGGCTCCAGGGTGAAACTAATGATGATTTCATATTGCAAGCCATTATTCAGTCAGCTGCCTTCAAGGCTGATTGTAGAAATGATCCTAATAATGACATGCAATATGAAATCATCATTAGCCTAATAACCAGCCTGCAAGGCACCACTCTCTGCAATCAGCCTTGAAGGCTGGAGCCTTTTGTATCAACAAACAAACAAGCTAAGCTAATGTTAGCAGTAACTATTAAACATTTCTAACATATATAAACTAACCAGTTTATTTACAAAAATACTCTTTGTATAGTCTTGGTTAGCTATAATTTGTCGTTTTTTTAACAGTAATAAAACGTGCTTTACTATACTGTCAATATTTTTCATCCGATTCCTCCATTTTGGTAGCAGTTAGCCACATGTACATAGACATACAGTATATACATGTATATATGGTTAGCCGATGGTTAGCCCGACAGGCATCAGTAATCGGTGTACCAGGAAATTGTGCACTGACAAAAGTTCCGTGATGCTTGGAATGAAAACTGCGATTAGAGACAAGAGCCAGTTAATAAGGTCACTAGCCACCGAGTAGTCAGGTGTGTGAAGTGCAATCTGTCAAAATGAGTTGTCACAGTTTTAAAGAAACGGTCAGTGACGGAAAATATTCGGTTAACGTGACCCCTGCTACTACTACTACTATTACTCTATCCCTTTTATTACTTTTAGGACAGTGTTGAGAGTCATTCCTGTTGTTACACTTGATTATTAGTTAAATATGAATAATACATAAATAAATAATAAATGAAACGGAAATTGTCCCAGTTTCTACATTTCATCCTAATAATATCTATATCTATATATAAAAAACTAGAACTGTCTCCTTCACCACTCTGCCCCCTGGTACACTCCTGAACTAGACAAAATGAAATCACCAAAACGACAGCTTGAAAGACTTTACAAGAAAACCGGTTTAACTGTCCATCTACAAGCCTATACAGATTACCTTCAGCAGTACAAGGATGCTCTCAGTACTGCCCGCTCCACCTACTACTCTCACCTCATTCACTCTGGCTCCACCAACCCCAAGGCTCTGTTTTCTACAGTAAATAAACTCCTCAAGCCCAGCGACAATACCTCCAACTCATTCACCTCTGACAAATGCAACTCCTTTCTCTCATTCTTCCAAACACAAATCCACACCATTTACAACAACTTGTCCTCCTCTCCTGCCCCCACGGCCTGCACTCCCACTCCCTCACCTGCTCCTCCCCTCCCCACCTCTCAGCCTCTGTCTCAGTTCTCCCCTGTGTCACCAGGGGACCTGCCCAGAATCATGATAGGCATGAAAACCTCTACATGTGTTCTGGATCCCATCTCACCTCATTAAGGACTCTTTACCAGCCATCTCCACACTCATCACAGAAATCATCAGCTCCTCCTTCAGGTCTGGCTCAGTCCCCCCTTCACTCAAACTGGCTGCTATCACCCCCATCCTCAAAAAACCTGGACTCAACCCTGACATCTTGTTGAACTTCCGGCCCATCTCCAATCTCCCCTTTCTGTCCAAAATACTGGAGCGTATTGTTACCACATAACTCAAAGCCCACCTCTGCTCAAATGACCTGTTTGAACCATTTCAATCTGGTTTCCGTTCCCAACACAGCACAGAAACAGCCCTCCTGAAAGTGTGACAACCCCAGGTGGTTGTGTGTATGTGTGGGTGTGTGTGGCGCCCCTCTCGCTCTCTGTCTCTCTTTCCCTCAGGATTACTCATGGGCCTCCGGTGTGCGTGCCGTAGGGGGGCGTGGCTATGTTCCTAAAAGCCGGGTGGAGATCGCCGTCTCCCTCTCTCTCATTCCATGCGTGGCCTGGCGTCCTGCAGCTCCCCCGCTGCATCTGCCTTCCTGGTTTTAATGCAAAGACAACACCTACATATCCATCCCTGCACCTGCACTCACCACTGATATCCTCCACTACTGATTGTGGCTTGTTGTTATAAATAAACATGATTATTGTCGGCACCTTCCCCTCTCCGCGTTTGCTTTGTCAGGCAAAGGAGCCAGTCCTGACAAATGGGGGCTCGTCCGGGATCTTGGTTCACCTGTGAAGGGTAGGTGATACACTGGATGCGCATTTTTTTCTTTTCTGGAGGTTCCCGTTAGGCGAAGGACACGTCTCCTTTGGGATTGGGTTGTTTTTTTGTCAGTAGTGTTGTGGGGAGCGGCTAGCGTTGGTTGCGCGAGCAATCATCTCGGGGGCACTCCGTGGGGTCGCCGTTGGTGGTCCCCGCTGGTTTTGTGCTTAATCAGCCCGCTGCAGAACCACATGAAGACCAGGGTTGAGTTTAGTTAGATTCTGGATAGGCAGTGAGGGGAACGCTCTGGGGGGCATTGTCGGCTCAAGTGCGCATAGCGGTGTGGATCCGGCTCTAAGGTGAATATGGGTGATTTGTCAGTTTTCTATGATGCGCCCTCTGCGGTGTTTTTGGAATCGTGTAAGAAAGAGGAGTTGCTTGAAATTGCGGGACATTATGAGATTGAGTTGGAAGAGGGAATCCTGAAGGATGAGTTGAAGGTGTTTGTGTTGTTGACATTGTTTGAAAGAGGTGTGTTTCAGAAAGGGCCAGGGGTTGAGCCAGCTGTATCAAAGAGAGAGCCGGGGGTTGCAGGGCTGGTTGAGCAGGCTGAGAGGCTCACGTTTGCGCAAGAGAGGGAAAGAGCAGGATGGCAGAAAGACCTCTTGGAGTTGCAGTTAGAGGTGGAGCGGACAAAGCTGAGGGTTTTGGACCGAAATGAGAGGGGTCCTGGCGCGTCTGGGTCTGTGGCTGAGCGTGAGGGCAGAGACTTGACGGCGAGTCTGCGCCTTGTGCCTAGATTTAATGAGCGAGATCCTGATACTTTTTTCACGTTGTTTGAGCGCGTGGCAGATGCCAGGCGGTGGCCAGATGTTGATAGGGTTCTCCTGCTGCAGTGCGTCCTCACGGGCAAGGCGCAGGAGGCGTACTCGGCTGTGTGCGCGCAGGAGGGTTTAACTTATGACATGGTGAAGTCAGCCGTCCTCAAGGCGTATGAGCTCGTTCCAGAGGCATATCGCCAGAGGTTTAGACAGTGGGTGAAGGTTGATAAACAAACTAATGTGAAGTTTGTGCGCGATTTGACCACTCATTTTCACCGTTGCTGTTCCGCGGAAAAAGGGAATTCATTTGAGGGTCTGTGTGAATTGATGATCAAGGAGCAGTTTAAAAATGTTGTTCCTCAGCGCGTAGCCGCCTACTTAAATGAAAGGGGGCCAGCTACTGCACTTAAAGCAGCTGAATTGGCTGATGATTTCTTGCTGACGCACAAGTCTGGTTTTGCTGAGGGGCGCGAGCGCGCAGTGGATGACAGTAGGTTTACGCGCAGCCGTTTTTCCAAACCTGTTCCGGCCCGTGGCGCGCCAGTCTCTGTGCGCCCAGGACGTTCAAACTTGTGCAATTTTTGTCGGGGGGAAGGTCATTGGAAGGACCAGTGTCCTTTGCTCAGGCGGAAAAATTTTGCGCCTTCCCCAGTTCCTGCTATGTTGTGTGCAAGTGTGCGAGAGGAAAAGGCGGTGGGGGCGGCCGTCAGTGACAAGTCTGGGTTTGAGCCTTTCATCATAGAGGCGCGTGTGTCCTTGGTGGGCAGTACTGAATGTGTTCCTGTGAGAGTGTTGCGTGACACAGGGGCCCGACATTCTTTCATTGTGCAGTCTGTGCTTCCTTTTTCCTCTGATACGCAGTCTGGAGATTTCATTGTGATGCGGGGGATGGAGCTTGGCTTCGTTCCCGTACCACGCCATGATGTGGTGTTGGATTGTGATCTGGCTAAAGGTGTGTTTCCTGTGGGCGTGCGGCCCGAGTTGCCTTTGCCAGGCGTGTCAATGATTCTGGGAAATGATATTTGTGGTGGTCGGGTTTGGTCCAGTGGTCCCCCGCCACCTGTGGTGGTGTCCGAACCGGTGGCGTCTGACAGTTCAGCGCTGGAGGTTTTTCCTGTTTGTGCCATGACGCGCGCTCAGAGTAAGTGTGCGTCTGTGCCAGCGGAGGCTGCGGCCTCGGTGGAACCGGTTGCGCTGCCTGATTTGCCTCCACTTGTGGAAAGAGATGAGTGGATTAAGGCTCAGAAATCTGATGTTTCGTTGTCCTCACTGTGGGATCAGGTTGTGCCGCGTCACCAGGTTGGTGATGTAGCCCAGGGCTATTTTGTGCAGGATGGGATGTTGGTCCGCAAATGGTTGCCTTGTGATGAGGATGTTGTGGGAGCGCCTGTGTTTCAGGTGGTGGTGCCTCAGGATTTTCGTTCCCACGTTTTGAGAACAGCACATGATGAGAGTGGTCACTTTGGGGTGCGTAAAACGTATTTGTCGGTGCTTAAACATTTTTTTTGGCCGCGGGCCAAAAAAGAGGTGGCGGCGTACATTAAAACATGTCACGTCTGCCAGCGGACGGGGAAACCCAACCAGTGCGTAAAACCGGCACCGTTGCAGCCCATCTCTGTGGTGAGTGAACCGTTTGAGTATCTGATAATAGACTGTGTGGGGCGTTGCCTAGTGCCAAGTCGGGGTGTAAGTATTTGTTGACTGTCATGTGTCAGTGTACTCGATACCCAGCGGCTTATCCGCTTCGAACCATCACCACCAAAGCGGTAGTTAAAGCACTTGCACAGTTCATTTCAGTGTTCGGGATACCCAAGGTCATACAAAGTGATCGGGGGTCCAATTTTTCCTCGCATATGTTTGCGGAAGTGTTGAAATCGCTGGGGGTGAGCCATAACCAGTCCACTGCGTATCATGCGCAAAGTCAGGGCGCGTTAGAGCGGTTCCATCAGACGCTCAAGTCCTTGTTGCGCGCTTACTGTACAGAGTTGGATCGGGACTGGGAGGAGGGGCTCCCCTGGTTGATGTTGGCAGCGCGAGAAGCCGTGCAGGAGAGCACGGGCTTCAGTCCGAACGAATTGGTTTTTGGGCACTCGGTGCGCGGGCCGTTGGCAGCGCTGAAGGGTGGATTGGTTCCTGCCGAGGCGCCTCGAAACCTGATTGACTTTGTTAATGGTTTTCAGCACAGATTGTTTCGGGCGGGTCTGTTGGCAAAAGAAAAACTGGGGCAGGCTCAGGTCAAAATGAAAGCCCAGTATGACCGGGGTACGGTGCGTCATGAGTATAGTCCTGGGGACCAGGTCCTCGTGCTGACACCGCTGGTCACGTCACCATTCCAGGCTAAGTTTGTTGGCCCATACACTGTGTCTGAAAAAATTTCTGATGTTAACTATCTTGTTGCTACACCAGGTCGAAGGAAGTCGTCCCAGTTGTATCATGTGAACCTGCTGAAGCCATATTACCAGCGCTCGGGGCATGGTGAGTGCGTAAAAGGTGACGTTGGTGCAGCGCTCGCTGTGGACACCTGTAGTGTGGCGCAGGAGACAGACGGCGTTCCTGAGCCTGATGACAGTTTGTTGAGTGGTAGGTTGAAGAATTCTGAGTCTTTGCGTAATCTACATTCCCTGTTGTCACATCTGTCTGAAGAGCAGCGGGTCGAGTTGGTGGAGCTGATCGGTAGATTTCCGCAGCTTTTTGGTGATGTTCCTTCTCGTACTTCCTGGATTGTGCACGATATTGATGTGGGGGAAGCGCAGCCGATGAGACAGCGGTTTTACCGCATGGGTCCTGAGAAGCTGACGCACTTGAACACTGAGATTGATTACATGCTGAAGAATGACATTGCCATTCCATCTGCGTCCAGCTGGGCGTCTCCTTGTGTTTTGGTGCCTAAATCAGATAAAACGCTGCGATTTTGCACAGATATGAGGAAGGTTAATTCTGTCACTAAGTCCGATTCATTTCCATTGCCGCGCATGGACGATTGTATAGATATGGTTGGGTCTGCCAAGTTTGTGTCCAAGTTCGACCTGCTCAAGGGTTATTGGCAGGTGCCCTTGTCAGCACGCGCGAGAGAAATTGCTTCATTTGTTACTCCTGCAGGCCTTTACTCATATACTGTTATGCCCTTTGGGTTAAAGAACGCTCCGGCCACTTTTCAGGGTAATGTTGTTCCTGTTCAGGCTAAAGTGCAAGCTGTGTCTGAGTTTCCACCGCCGACTACGAAGAGAGAACTCCAGCGGTTTTTGGGTCTAGTTGGATACTATAGAAGTTTCTGCAGAAATTTCTCTACTGTTGTTTTTCCTCTGACTGAGCTACTGAAGGGTGGAGCTAAGTTTGTGTGGTCTACTGCGTGTCAGCAGGCCTTTGAGAATGTAAAGTCTTTACTGTGTTCCTATCCTGTGTTGGCTGCTCCCCAGTTTGACCGACAGTTTGTCTTACAGGTTGATGCCAGCCAGGTCGGGGCCGGTGCCGTCCTTCTCCAGGGAGGGGACGAGGGGTTGTTGAGACCGGTCTGTTTTTTCTCAAGAAAGTTCAGTCGACATCAGGCCAACTATTCAGTGATAGAAAAGGAGGCTTTGGGTCTCATTCTGGCCTTGCAGCATTTTGAGGTGTACGTAGGTGGGACGGCACCTTTAATTGTTTACACAGATCACAACCCTTTGACATTCTTAGGTTCCTTGAAAACTCCAAATCAGAGACTGGTCAGGTGGTCTCTCTTTTTGCAGGGGTATGATTTAGATATACACCACATTAAAGGGCAAGATAATATCCTGGCAGATGCTTTGTCTAGGGCGCCTCTGCCTTAGAGTTGATGGGGTATTGGGTCTATTGTGCATTGTTAATCTTGTATGTATGATGACTTGTAACTTTATCCCGCTTTCACACTCCTGCTCCTCCATCCTTTCAGACTCTTAAATAGGCTTCCCCGGTATCAGGTTGCAGAGTTCTGGGATGGCTGGGTGAGTCGGGTTGAGTTTTTGCAGTGGGAATTGTTCAGGTAATTCATGTTATTTAGAGTATGGTTACAACTGTAGATGGTTAACATGTAGCTGGTCCTGCTACCCTTACTAGCTTGGGGGTTTATTGTGCCGGTTCCCCTTTGGGGTCCCGTCTTAAGGGGGGGGGTGTGACAACCCCAGGTGGTTGTGTGTATGTGTGGGTGTGTGTGGCGCCCCTCTCGCTCTCTGTCTCTCTTTCCCTCAGGATTACTCATGGGCCTCCGGTGTGCGTGCCGTAGGGGGGCGTGGCTATGTTCCTAAAAGCCGGGTGGAGATCGCCGTCTCCCTCTCTCTCATTCCATGCGTGGCCTGGCGTCCTGCAGCTCCCCCGCTGCATCTGCCCTCCTGGTTTTAATGCAAAGACAACACCTACATATCCATCCCTGCACCTGCACTCACCACTGATATCCTCCACTACTGATTGTGGCTTGTTGTTATAAATAAACATGATTATTGTCGGCACCTTCCCCTCTCCGCGTTTGCTTTGTCAGGCAAAGGAGCCAGTCCTGACAAAAGTCACCAATGACATCCTCCTCTCTGCAGACTTCATCACTTCCAGAATTGACTCCTGTCCTCCAGAAACTCCACTGGCTCCCAGTTCCACAGCGTATTCACTTCAAAGCCCTCCATAACCAGGCCCCTTCCTATCTCACTGACCTGCTCCATCACCACAATCCATCCCACAGCCTCCGTTCATGTGACGCAAACCTCCTTACTCCATCACTCAAGACCAAGCATCGAACCTGGGGCGACAGAGCCTTCTCTGCAGCTGCCCCCTCCCTCTGGAACTCTCTCCCCAAACACATCCTCCACTGTACCGACCTTCCTACCTTCAAATCTCTGACAAAAACTTTTTAAAACTGCTTTTAATGTTAAGCTCAGTCTATTGTGTTTTTAATGTTATATTTCTCATTGTTTTGTTCTTTTTATGTAAAGTGTCTTTGAGTAACTTGAAAAGCGCTTTTAAATAAAATGTATTATTATTATTATTAATGGGTCTGGGTGTTTCCACTGGTCACGTGGGACCGTGAGCAGAGCGTGGCTCTCATTGGCCAGCCCTCAACGTGTGTTCCTTCCTACACTGTCATTGGTTAAACCTACTTAAGCCCACGAAAAGAATCGGTTTGAGCTGGAGAGGAGCAGGAGCTGAGAGATGAGAAGAGGAATGGAGGGAAATAAAAAGACGACATTTCAGAGACGACATCGTCAAAGTCAGAAGACACCATCCGGTGAAGAGGTGGACTGCAGAGAGCGAGGCAGCTCTCAGGGACTGCTTCAACACCACTGTGTGGACAGAACTCTGTGATCCACATAGGGAGGACATCAATGCCATGACAGACTGCATTACAGACTACATTAACTTCTGCTTTGAGAACACTGTTCCCTCCAGGGTGCTACGGTGCTTCTCACATAACAAGCCGTGGATTAACCCTGAGATTAAAGCTCTGCTGAAGGAGAAGAAGAGAGCTTTCAGATCAGGGAATAAGGATGAGCTGAGGACTGTACAGAAGGAGCTGAGGAGGAAGATGAGGGAGGGAAAGGCCAGCTACAGGAGGAAGATGGAGGAGCAGCTGCAGAGGAAGAACATCAGAGGGGTGTGGAGAAGCCTGGAAACCATCTCAGGCTACAAAACACCCCATGAACAGGTTGAGGGGGATCAGCAGTGGGTCAACCATCTAAATCTACATTTCAATAGGTTTGATCAAGCACCCACTCCTCCCTCCTCATGCAGCTGCTCCCTCACTTGCTGACACCTGGCTTATGCACTAGCTCCCATTGCATGGGCGATTACTCGGCCGTGCTTCAGAGTAGAAAAATGATTGGAAGTTTGTACGAGACACGGGAAGTGTGGCTTTCTTTTCCTGAAAACGGCGTTTGGATACCTTTTACGGTTTGGTCAGGGTCGCAGTTTACGTTTTGGTGAAATTCTGGAAAAATGTGAATAAATTGTGGTTTATAATGGGGCCCTATGGTACCCTCCAACATGCATGACATCAAACTCACACCCATCCAGTCACTTTGTTGCCGGGTTGAGTAGTGTGATATAGTATGATGTTTTTCCTTCAAAAATGATTTACCACGCACACTTGAGGCAGCATCATCGGCACAGTCAAACTTTCTGCAGGAATTTTCTACTTTATCTTTTATAGCTACTCTTTTTGCTCTTATTTTTTATTCTGCCTTTTCTGTAAGCTGTTGTAAGCTGTAATTTACCTATTGTGGGACTAATAAAGTTGTTTTGTTATCCTTATATATCGTACATCGATATTCAGCCTAAATATATCAGGATATGACTTTTGGTCCATGTCACCCAGCCCTAATATCAGATCTACAACAGTAACAGACAGTGAACTCACTCCAGAGTCTCCAGTCTACAGTCTGGACTCTCCAGAAAACCACACAGCTGCTTCACTCCTGAATCCTTCAGGATGTTTTCACTCAGGTCCAGATGTTTCAGATGGGAGGGGTTGGACTTCAGAGCTGAGACCAGAGAATCACAGCTGATCTCTGACAAACTGCAGCTCTTCAATCTGAATAAAGAATAAAAGATGAAATGATTGATGATCAATCGGATGTGTTGAGGTTTTAAATGTGTCCTCATCAATGTGTGTGTTGACCAGGAATGAATATGGAGTGAAATTAGTCTCAAAATGGTCACAAATGCATGTTCCATGATCCACACGTGAAACATGACATTCACAAATGCGTACCTAGCTATCTGAATGTGTGTGATTGTTTTGCAAATTCACAAATCAGATGGTTCAACTTCACAAATCTCATTCTTTTCGTTTTCTAAAGACTTCCTGGCTTACGAGTGTCTAAGCCTACGCATACGGATCAACAGATACGGACAGATCAGGTATATAAATGTAACGACTATCAATGCTAACGCTAATTATGTTATGTCACAGTTAGACATAGCTACAGAGCTACTATGTAGGTCTGTAAGAACATGTTAAAGGAGGCTGTGTGTCTGTGTCGCTGAGTTGCAGCATGTGAGAGGCTCTGCAAACGGCTTTTAATGTTTGGTAACGCATGAGTACTCTGAGGCGTTACTTTTATTCATAGGTAACGCTGTAACGTAACAGATTACAGTATTTTCTGGACTATAAAAAAAGAACAGCAGATAGAGCAGATAAAAAGCAGATAGAACATGTACAACAAATTACTAACTGGTACTTATTTTCAAATCCTCGCCCCTTCATCATGGAAACCCATGAAGTCGTCTTCTTCAGTGTCGGAGTTGAACAGACTCAGAAGCGCTTCGTCACATCTGTCTCCATCAGTTTCACTCTCCGTGTCACTGTCATCCTCCGGTGAAGTTGGTTCTGAAGGTGCGCCGCTCTCTTGGCGTAGCAGTCCAGCCTTTCTGAACCCGTTGGTAATGGTGGATTCTTTCACAGCACTCCACGCTGTTAGGATCCACTGACATACATCAGAAAAGGATGCTTTTCACATGCCAAAGAATGGACTGATGGAGACAGATGTGACGAAGAGCTTCTGAGTCTGTTCAACTCCGACACTGAAGAAGACGACTTCATGGGTTTCAGCCAAGATGATTAAAGTGACTTGTGGCTTCAAACGCAGGAGAAATGAGGGTAAATAAATACCAGAGGTGGACAGAGTACACACCTTCCCTACTTGAGTAAAAGTACAGATACTCCTTGTCAAATGTTACTCCAATACAAGTAAAAGTAGCTTAGTCAAAAATTTACTTAAGTAAAGTACTAAAGTATTTGCTTAAAAAAATACTTAAGTAAAAGTATTTAAAAAGTATTTCAGGAAATACAGGAAAGGAAAATAACTTTATTGTCACTATACAATCTACTCCACAGCCCCACTCTTTCTTTTGCAGACAGCCTCTCTCTCTCTACAAGCTCATACAGATACGTTTAAAACAGGCATGGGCAATCTGTTCCACAAAGGGCCGGTGTGGCTGCAGGTTTTTGTTCAAACCAACCACGAGCACACAGTTTGACCAATCAGCTCTCTAAAGACTGAGATCAGTTGATTAAATGAGTCAAGTCTGGTGTGCTGCTGCTTGGTTGGAAAGGAAACCTGCAGCCACACCGGCCCTTTGTGGAACAGATTGCCCATGCCTGGTTTAAAATGTTCATCAGCAATTTATCAAACATTAAGCTAGCTAATGTCAGTAGCTACTTTGCATACCGCGACATGCTTTTTCATTCGACGAGTTCTTGTAGGCCGTGATATCATTTGTTCGCGGTAAGCACAACAAACATTTAAACAAATCACTTTTTGTGGCAAAAATCTCAAACATGGTTTTGACGTAAGGCCACCGTTGCTTCTCCAGGTGTTTCTCCAGTTTCTTCCTGCATTGTATGGATTGTATGGCATGACGTAGAGAATCAGCAAATCAGCAGAATCAGTTTATTTTCTCAGAATATTGAAAAATAAAATAAAATAAAATAAAAAAATAATCAGCTGATGTAAGCTCAAAAGTATTGAGTAACGAGAGCAAAACCAGAAATGTAGTGGAGTAAAAAGTACAATATTTGTCCTTCAAATGTATTGGAGTAAAAGTAAAAGTATCCCCCAAAAATAATACTCAAGTAAAGTACAGATACTCAAAAACTGTACTTAAGTACAGTATTCAAGTAAATTTACTTCGTTACTGTCCACCACTGATAAATACTGGTTATCTGTTCCGTTTTAATCAGCAAAGTTGCTGCTGTGTTAATAGGCACTGTTCAGAAAGAATCTGTTCAGGTACATACATGTACATTTACAGTACAAAATCGTTCTGTACATGCAGTAAATATCAATTTTTTCAACATACATATCTGCGGCTTATAGCCTGGTGCGGCTTGTATATCTTTTTGTTTTTTACATTTTTTTTTTAAAAGAGCGGATGCGGCTTATATACAGGTGCGCTCTATAGTCCAGAAAATACGGTACTTTTAATTGATGGTAACGTAGTAACTTAACTGATTACTTTTCACAATAACTCTACCTGACACTGTCACCCAGCCCTAATATCAGATCTACAACAGTAACAGACAGTGAACTCACCCCAGTTTCTCCAGTCTACAGTCTGGACTCTCCAGAAAACCACACAGCTGCTTCACTCCTGAATCCTTCAGGTTGTTGTTACTCAGGTCCAGATGTTTCAGATGGGAGGGGTTGGACTTCAGAGCTGAGACCAGAGAATCACAGCTGATCTCTGACAAACTGCAGCTCTCCAACCTGAATAAAGGATAAAAGATGAAATGATTGATGATCAATCAGATGTGTTGAGGTTTTAAATGTGTCCTCATCAATGTGTGTGTTGACCAGGAATGAAGCTCAACATTATACAGTTATTTAAATGAGTTTGTATTTGTCTTCATTTTGAGGAACAATAAAGTTTTACATCAAATACATTAAATTCACTTGGTGATTCAAATTTCTGTTAGATCGTTGACTGGTTGTTCATTTCTAAATGGATCTGAATCTGCTACCTGTTTACCTCAGATTGTGTTTACTTAAGCTCAATTAAATGCACTTTCATAACTGCATTCAGGTTAAAACAAATTCAGGAGTTTCCTAATCTAGTTAGGTGCTCATATATAGGCTACCTGGGCTGGGTAGGTGTATATGAGTACCAAACAAAATGAAACTCCTGAATTTTGATCATATGTTCTAACGGATCAAAAAATAATTCATGAATAAAACACTATGTGGCATATTGCTGACTGTCTGTCCTGGTATTGTTATCCTGCAGAGTTAATTTGGTTGGATGACTGACGTTATTCATTGTCAGGACTTCTCTGTGCATTTAAAGGAGGCTGTGTGTCTGTGTCGCTGAGTTGCAGCATGTGAGAGGCTCTGCAAACGGCTTTTAATGTTTGGTAACGCATGAGTACTCTGACACGTTACTTTTATTCATAGGTAACGCTGTAACGTAACAGATTACTTTTAATTGATGGTAACATAGTAACCTAACTAATTACTTTTCACAGTAACTCTACCTGACACTGTCACCCAGCCCTAATATCAGATCTACAACAGTAACAGACAGTGAACTCACTCCAGAGTCTCCAGTCTACAGTCTGGACTCTCCAGAAAACCACACAGCTGCTTCACTCCTGAATCCTTCAGGTTGTTTAATCTCAGGTCCAGATGTTTCAGATGGGAGGGGTTGGACTTCAGAGCTGAGACCAGATAATCACAGCTGATCTCTGACAAACTGCAGCTCCACAATCTGAATAAAGAATAAAAGATGAAATGATTGATGATCAGTCAGATGTGTTGAGGTCTGAAATGTGTCCTCATCAATGAGCTGTTCTCTAAAATGACTAGAGTGACTTTGTCCATGTGTTATTGTGGATCTTCATCATGTCAGCCTTCTACAGACATCATCCAACTGTCAGCACAACATTCAGACAACTATTCATGTCAACACAGATCAATAAGATGCTGCTGACCTCATTACAGGATCAATATCTCCTCCTCACACATGTTGGACTACAAACTGTTGATTAGTTCTTTGATTCCAGGACCTTCTTCTTCCTGCATTTGGTGTCTCAGGAGGTTTGTGTCATTCAAATGTTAAAGGACAAGTTGACATGTTCAATATATACAATATACACTCACCGGCCACTTTATTAGGTACACCTGTCCAACTGCTCGCTAACACTTAATTTCTAATCAGCCAATCACATGGCGGCAACTCAGTGCATTTAGGCATGTAGACATGGTCAAGACAATCTCCTGCAGTTCAAACCGAGCATCAGTATGGGGAAGAAAGGTGATTTGAGTGACTTTGAACGTGGCATGGTTGTTGGTGCCAGAAGGGCTGGTCTGAGTATTTCAGAAACTGCTGATCTAC
Source organism: Planiliza haematocheilus (assembly GCA_005024645.1). Taxonomy (NCBI): domain Eukaryota; kingdom Metazoa; phylum Chordata; class Actinopteri; order Mugiliformes; family Mugilidae; genus Planiliza; species Planiliza haematocheilus. Next base: position 55,974 of record SRSE01000458.1, on the reverse strand, counting down.
TGGGATTTTCACGCACAACCATCGCTAGGGTTTACAGAGAATGGTCCGAAAAAGAAAAAATATCCAGTGAGCGGCAGTTTTGTGGGCGGAAATGCCTTGTTGATGCCAGAGGTCAGAGGAGAATGGCCAGACTGGTTCGAGCTGATAGAAAGGCAACAGTGACTCAAATAACCACCCGTTACAACCAAGGTAGGCAGAAGAGCATCTCTGAACGCACAGTACGTCGAACTTTGAGGCAGATGCGCTACAGCAGCAGAAGACCACGCCGGGTGCCACTCCTTTCAGCTAAGAACAGGAAACTGAGGCTACAATTTGAACAGGCTCATCGAAATTGGACAATAGAAGATTGGAAAAACGTTGCCTGGTCTGATGAGTCTCGATTTGTGCTGCGACATTCGGATGGTAGGGTCAGAATTTGGCATCAACAACATGAAAGCATGGATCCATCCTGCCTTGTATCAACGGTTCAGGCTGGTGGTGGTGGTGTAATGGTGTGGGGAATATTTTCTTGGCACTCTTTGGGCCCCTTGGTACCAATTGAGCATCGTTGCAACGCCACAGCCTACCTGAGTATTGTTGCTGACCATGTCCATCCCTTTATGACCACAATGTACCCAACTTCTGATGGCTACTTTCAGCAGGATAATGCGCCATGTCATAAAGCTGGAATCATCTCAGACTGGTTTCTTGAACATGACAATGAGTTCACTGTACTCAAATGGCCTCCACAGTCACCAGATCTCAATCCAATAGAGCATCTTTGGGATGTGGTGGAACGGGAGATTCGCATCATGGATGTGCAGCCAACAAATCTGCGCCAACTGTGTGATGCCATCATGTCAATATGGACCAAACTCTCTGAGGAATGCTTCCAGCACCTTGCTGAATCTATGCCACGAAGAATTGAGGCAGTTCTGAAGGCAAAAGGGGGTCCAACCCGTTACTAGCATGGTGTACCTAATAAAGTGAGTGTAGATTACTTTAATAAATGACGACAGCTATACTTTAAATGCAATAATCCTCCTCCTCAGGTATTTATTTACAAAATGAAATAAAATGTAAAGGTTTTGATTGTCCAGTAAAAATAAAATGAGAGGTCAGTGTCAGAAACTGGGGCATCTAAGTCATCTCTGGCTGCAAAATAGAATCAGAGACTTCCCCATTATCGTTGGTCTATGCGTGCAGTCATATGCTCAATAAAAGACTGATCCTCCAGAAGAAGGGGCTTGAAGCGCCAGCTAGATTTTAGACAAGACACCATATTTCTGAAGTTGAGAGAAACTGGACTGTGATCAGATATTAGAATATTATGAGAAGTAGAATCAGTAACACTGGGCAATAATTCAGCAGCTATCAGAAAGTAATCAAACCTGGTGGAAGACTTATGGACATGAGACGAAAAAGAAAACTCCTCCTCTGTAGGACGCTGCAGTTGCCATATATCAACCATATTCCTTGTTTTCATGAAATCATTCAGAATTCCTACTGAAGATATAGCAGGGGGTGGTTTTGTAGAAAGTCTATCTGGGACCGGGTCAAGATGACAATTAAAATCACCCCCATCAGGACTTTACCCAACCAGAAGCCGTGGGTGGATGGATCTGTCTGCGACGCTCTGCGTTCCCGCACCGCTGCCTACAACTCCGGACTCGCCTCTGGGAACATGGAGGAATACAAGTCGGCCTCTTCCAGTGCTCACAGAGCGGTGAAAGAGGCTAAACACCGCTACGGCCAAAGACTGGAGAAACTGATGGGACAGTCTGATTCCAGGGGACTGTGGCAGGGACTACAAACAATCACGGACTACAAAGCAGCACACGCCCCCCCGGTGAGTGCTGACTCCTCTCTGGCTGAACAACTCAACACCTTTTTTGCTTTGAGTCGGGAAAGGGGAGGACACACTTACTGTGACGGAGCACGACATGAGGTGTTAACACCAGGAAAGCAGCTGGACCAGACACTGTGCATTGTACTATGTATAACTGTGCATGTGACAAATAAAACCTATCTATCTATCTATCTATCTATCTATCTGTTAGCTATAAACTATCAAACGGTGTGTTCCCATAGCATTGCTAACGTTGTAAACTGGGGGGTCAGTATTAGTGTCTTTATTGACGCTTGAACGATACACAAGCCTCCAGTCACAGGAACATAATCCATTAAAGTTGTGTAAAATTAAATTATGAATTCAATAAAAATACGACTTAAAAGTTTAAATGTGGAGTTATTTGATTCTGGTTCGTTGGTAGAAGCTGTAGACGTGTATGTTTTACAACAATACAAGACAAAATCTACAGCTGTAATTTAATATATTTATTTGTTTATTTGTATAGTATAACTAAAATTAAGGCATCATTCATTGTTTCGAGTTTTACATAGCTTCGGGTGAACTTTCCTCGAGCAAGGTGAGCTGGGGTTCTGGGAAAACAGGTTAGGAAAAAGGGGGAGTAGGCTGTTTTGCCGCGTTAGCCGGCTGCTAGCACTGCGGATAGCGATTAGCTTAGCTCGGTAGCCTGAGCTAACACGGTAGCGGAGAGTTGAGTGGACAGGTCTTAGCGTCCAGGCTACCTCAGGTCCGCCCCAACACGACACCCATGCCCATATTTGGAGTATCCGAGTGTGAGCGGCGTAAAGCAAAATCAACATGGCGACTGAAGGCTCCGCCCACTAGAGGCTTCATTTTTGAATTCAGAAACCAATAGGTGACGTCACGATGGGTTTGGCCATAGGATATACAGTCAATGTACACAAGCCTCCAGTCACTAGGTGGCAGCAGAGCTCAAACTGATCAACAGCTGTGTTGCCAGATCTTGCGAGACAAATAATCAACCAGGCCTGTGATAACAAGCCCACGGTACACATTTTATTTATTTTTTCTCTCCCCTGAGCTTCAGGAAGTTTAGATTTCTCCCTGCCTTTGATATATTTCTTCCCATGTTTCAACCACTTTGTCCTGGGCATTTGTTCCTCAAAAACTCTCCTAAAGCCCACCATCATCCACGCAGATTTTCAGTTAAAGATCCTAACTAGAAACAAACAGATTGCCCTGCTCTGCTTCTGATTGGCTCGTACTCGTTACCATCTGGGTCAGAGCCAATTAGAAGCAGGATGGAGGTGGAGACAGGCAAGACCAACTCCTACATTTAAATAACATAATGAAAATACCTGCTTGACAACTTATTATGGATCTGGGAACAAGCCCAAATAAGCAACTACACTTTAGAAACGAGACCCAAAAAAACGTGACCCGTGACGACCAATATTTGTAAGAGACTTTACAGGAAAACAAGCCCAAAGTCACTTATAATAAGCTGACTTGGCAACGCTGTCAACAGGCTGCCTGTTCAACCCAGTAGAAGAAGAAGACAGGAACACAGGTGTAGAGCTGATGGAGGGTATCAGAGGGTATTTATCTTTAGAACTGTGTTCATGTGCATAGATCACCTTTTTACTAAATATGAAGCGACTGGTCTAATTCTAGGCTCAGTTTGTCAGTCCCCTGTCAATTTCCATGGATTGATAACAGGCGCCTTCAGCATCAGCATCAGGTCAACAGGTATCACCAACAGGCCGCTCATTTTATGAGCACATCATTGACTTTCCTTCTCTAGTCCCATGCTCTAGTCATGTCCCATCATGTCACGTCTTTTACGTCTTGTCATCCGTGGAGGTTAAAAAAGGAACCAGCCTGTTTTTACAATGTAAGAAGTAGAAAGTACACATATTTGTGTAGTAAAAGTAAAAAGTCATAAGAAAAAGAAATACTCAAGTAAAGTACAGATACCTGAAAAATCTACTTAAGTACAGTAACAAAGTATTTGTACTTGGTTACTTCCCACCTCTGGTGATCACGTTATCACTTCCTGTTCAACCACAGGAACAAGCTGTTCCAGCTGATGAATGAATGAATGAACACTTCTACTTTACCAGTTATGGGCTCATTGTATTGATGGAGACACAACAGCAAATAAAAAGGCACTCTCTCCAGAGGGGCAGCTCAGCTACTAAGGGCAAACGGGCTGTTTCCAGAGCAACAATAGCCCGTACCTGTGCACGTCTGATGACTGAGGAGATACCTGCTGATGTTCAGGAACATGATGCTCCTTCATTTAAACTCTTTGAGCTCCTTTTCTATCTGACAGTCCTGACAAGAGAACTCATCTAAACTGGATCTCCATTCTTCAGAAGCCTGAGAAGAAAATAAATGAAAACTCACCTCAGAGTCTCCAGTTTACAGTTTGGACTCTCCAGTCCAGCAGACAGATGCTTCACTCCTGAATCCTCCAGGTTGTTTCTACTCAGGTCCAGATGTTTCAGATGGGAGGAGTTGGACTTCAGAGCTGAGGCCACAACTTCACAGTGACTCTCTGAGAGTCCACAGTTATAAAGTCTGTCATGAGACAAATAAATAAAATCTGTTATAATGGAAGAATAACATGATGGGTTTGATGAGTGGACAGTTGGACACATCCTGTTGGACATTTTGTCTCCACGTCAGTGGTTCAGCTCATCTTCTCTGACTGTGTTTGACAGGAAACAATCATTCTCATCATCTCTCTCAGACCTTTGTTTAGTTGAATGTGCAGATGAACAGAATAAAACAGAAACCTGTCCTGCTGAACTTAAAACTGTAGAAATGAATAGAAAACAATAGAAAGCAGAACATTCCTCTTGTAATAGAGCAATAAGAAAAGTGCAAACAGAAAGTGTGAGGAAAAGTTGTTGCTTTGTTGTCTTCTGGTATCTTCTTCTCAAGCAACAGTACCTCGACCAATGAGATGAGAGGGATTCCTGCTGTCAGCTCATTGGTCACAGAGCAGGAGACGGCCTGGGAATAAGTTTACCGTAAATGTTCATATAAAGCGTCCTGTTATTCATTCATTCCATTGACATTTTACACTATTTTAGATTCTCTCTGTAATACGGGACAAAGTGCGTCCTGTTTCAGCTCAATACAGGACGCCTACTTTTGTTTCTGATCCCATCATGAGGACATCTGGATGAGACAAACATCTGGACTGTCTTCACTGTTTAATGGACTCTGGATCTTTTGACCGAGTTCAGCTCAGTGAACAGTTCCAGTTGAAAAGATGATCTCTGCTGTGGACCTGCTGCCGTCAGCTTCAGTCCACAAGTGGAACATTTAGTCTTTAGTCCAACATATATGAAAGCCATCACTTGACAACCTCAGACCTGGACATCATTCAGTATGAACATGGTGAAATATTTCCATGTGGATGACACAGGACTGGCTCAGCTTTAGTTGTTCAGCACAAACACAATGAACAAACAATCAGGTTGAATTCTTTTCACCATCAAGTCATCACAAAGATGTTCTCAGGGTTTTATCTGTTAAAAACTAAACTCTGACCATTGTGTGTTTCACATCTCTTTAACAAGTCAGACTTCTACCGTTCTGCTCTTATATATTCAGACCTCTGAGCATTTCCTGCTTCAACTCTTCTCTAAAGCAACAAGACAGGAAACAAATAGAAAGAAAGACGTAAAACAAGACCATGTGACTGGACTTCTCTCCTTCAAATGAAACGTTGAACTCAGTCAATAAAATGCTCCATTGATGGGTCAGTCTCTGTGTGGGATGATCAGTAGTTTACGGTGGCTCATGTTGATCTTAACAAGCTTTAGATAGATGTTGATGTGGAGCCACTTCACTGACTTCAGGATTATTCTGTACTCTAGAAACAGCCTTCAATATCCTCTCATCATTGTAACGTGAGGCCTCAGAGGCTGCCTCAGCTAAACTAACTTACTGATGGAGAGAATAATAAGACAGAGAAATAGAAAGAAAAGACTCAATAACTAGAAGAACAGCTTTAAAAAGCTGGAGAACATCTGGGACTAAATACAACTGACTGTGGTCTTTGCAGTCAACAAGTGGAACACTGAAGAAGAATGAGAACGTCTGAAGAACTAAACTACTAATCTCCACTGATTGATTCTGTTAATGATCACATCAGGACTCACTCAGCCTTTCTGCAGTTCCTCACAGCTGGGATCAGTCTCCGTCGTCCCTCCTCTGATGTTCTGTACTGATTCAGGTTCAACTCATCCAGAACCTCCTCTGACATCTGCAGCATGTAGGCCAGAGCTGAGCAGTGGATCTCAGAGAGTTCCTTCTTTGATCTGTTGTCTGACTTCAGGAACTCTTGGATCTCCTGATGAACTGAGAGGTCCTTCATCTCCATCAGACAGTGGAAGATGTTGATGCTTCTGTCAGGAGAGATTTTATCAGTGTTCATCTCCTTCAGGTTGTTGATGGTTCTCTGGATGATTTCTGGACTGTTCTCTGTCTGACCCAGCAGACCTCCTAAGAGTCTCTGGTTGGACTCCAGAGAGAGGCCATGAAGGAAGCGAACTAACAGGTCCAGGTGACCATTTTTACTCTCCAGGGATTTAATCATGACTCTGTTCAGAAATTCATCCAGAGGTGAGTTATTGTAGTTTCCTCCCAGGAAGTCCTCCAGCACCTCTGTCTTCCTGTTGGTGTAACAGTGGATCATGTAGACTGCAGCCAGAAACTCCTGAACGCTCAGATGGACGAAGCAGAACACCTTGTCCTGGTACAGTCCTCTCTCCTCTTTAAAGATCTGTGTCAACACTCCTGAGTACACTGAGGCTGCTCTGATATCGATGCCACACTCTGTCAGGTCTGATTCATAGAAGATCAGGTTTCCTTTCAGCAGCTGATCAAAAGCCAGTTTTCCCAGAGACTCAATCATCTTCCTGCTCTCTGGACTCCAGTGTGGATCTGTCTCAGCTCCTCCATCATACTTGACCTTCTTCACTTTGGTCTGAACCACCAGGAAGTGGATGTACATCTCAGTCAGGGTCTTGGGCAGCTCTCCTCCCTCTCTGGTTTCCAACACATCCTCCAGAACTGTAGCAGTGATCCAGCAGAAGACTGGGATGTGACACATGATGTGGAGGCTTCGTGATGTCTTGATGTGGGAGATGATCCTGCTGGCCTGCTCCTCATCTCTGAATCTCTTCCTGAAGTACTCCTCCTTCTGGGGGTCAGTGAACCCTCTGACCTCTGTCACCATGTCAACACACTCAGGAGGGATCTGATTGGCTGCTGCAGGTCGTGTGGTTATCCAGAGGCGAGCAGAGGGAAGCAGTTTCCCCCTGATGAGGTTTGTCAGCAGCACATCCACTGAGGTGGACTCTGTAACATCAGTCAGGATCTCAGTCTTGTGGAAGTCCAGAGGAAGTCGACACTCATCCAGACCATCAAAGATGAACACAACCTGGAACTCTTCAAAGCTGCAGATTCCTGCTTCTTTGGTTTCAGGAAAGAAGTGATGAACAAGTTCCACCAAGCTGAACTTTCTCTCTTTCATCACATTCAGCTCTCTGAAAGTCAGTGGAAATATGAAGAGGATGTCCTGGTTGGCTTTGTCTTCAGCCCAGTCCAGAGTGAACTTCTGTGTTAAGACTGTTTTCCCAATGCCAGCCACTCCCTTTGTCATCACTCTTCTGATTGGTCCATGTCTTCCAGGTGAGGCTTTAAAGAGGTCTTCTTGTCTGATGCTTGTTTCTGGTCTGTGTGCTTTCCTGGATGCTGCTTCAATCTGTCTGACCTCATGTTCATCATTGACCTCTGCAGTCCCTCCCTCTGTGATGTAGAGCTCTGTGTAGATCTCATTCAGAAGGCTTGAGTTTCCTGCTTTAGCAATCCCCTCAAACACACACTGGAACTTCTCCTTCAGAGCACATTTAACTTTACGTCCACAAACCTCATGAGCAAAAAGTCCTGAATGAAGAAACAAGAAATAAGATGAATGAATAAAGTCTCCAGTAAATATTCCAACATGTCATTGCTCTAAAGAATGAGTGTGTGAATATATCTTGGTTCATCTCTGGAGACATTAGTAAATGTCCCATTTCTCCAGCAGCTTCAATGTTTAGAGAAATCCTCTTACTGCTCTGCAGACAGTCAGCCAGCTCCTCCTGCTTCATTCTCCTCAGGAAGTTCATTGTGATCTTCACAAATAAATCTCTGCTGCTCCTCCTCTGCTCTTCATCCTCACCCTCCAACACCTCCTCATCCTCCCTCTGACTCTCTGAGCAATCTGGGTAATCTGGACTCAGAACCTTCTGGATCTTCTTCAGCTCGTTCTTCACAAAAGTCATGATGTTGTCCTCCAGCAGCTGGAACAGAATACCATATGAATGACACAAGCAGACTGAAATCATGGAGACAAACATCAGATCCATGTTGGACACACTGACAATCCACTGGTCTACAAAGTGCAGCATGGAGATGATGGAAAGTAGTTGTTGTACATGTACAGACCTTAAATATGGAGTCCAGGTTTGTTTGATGATAATCAACAGGCTGACCACTGAGAACCTCTGGGTGACTCCTTTTCCTTGATTTCTTATCTTTCTCTTCAGTCCATCCTCTCTTCATAGACACCCTGCTGGCTTCAGGTTTAGGTGTGTTTTGATTTTCCAGCTTTCTCCTGATAAACACATAACACACAATAGTGCAGCCCTGATACATGTCCTTGATAATATCATTAAAGTATCATGAAACACAGTAAAACATTTCATTCATCAGGCCAGAATCGATGCACAGACTATTTTCAGTGGTTTCGAACTGACCAGACAGAAAACGTCACAGAGAAAAATGGAAACTTTCAAACCGAAACATTCTCAGACTCTCTTTGATTGATCACGTTAGCAGTAATAAATAGGGTTGTACCGATCCGATCACGTGACTCGGAAATCGGGGCCAATCACGCAACTGAAGACTCGATCGGGACTCGGACGTTACGACCCGATCAGAGATCGGTTTTATATATATTTATTTAGTCATTATTTGTATTAGATTGTTGATATATGGGCTATTGGTGATTCAAAAAAATTAAAAATAAAATGAGTATTTACTACCACCGTTTACGGCATGCGCATGTGCAGAAGACCAGCATGCTAGTTTGTTTTGAAGCGGAGTGGCGAGTTGTGGCGCACCATGTCTGCTGTGTGGAAGTATTTTAAAGTATGTGAGGAGAACGATGCAGTCGCAAACTGTCAAATTTGCAAAGTTGGAATATCGAGGGGTGGTAAGGACAAAGCGTCGTTTAATACCACAAACTTAATTCGGCACTTAAAAAACAAACACAGAGTATCGGATCGGGACTCGGTATCGGCAGATACTCAAAAGTCAAAGGACTCGGACTCGGATCGGGGGCAAAAAACCCTGATCGGAGCATCCCTAGTAATAAACTCAATGTAGTACATGTTATACACCTCAGAGCCATCCGTTATTTCTTTGCCTCCACAAAATGATTCTGTGGATGCATGGAGTCACTTGAGTGACTATGGATCCATTATTTACCTCCACAAGTGCAGCTGCAGTCTGGAAACATTACTTCATGGATAAATTAGATGTCCTAATAAAGTTATTTCTAAAATAAACAATCATTCAGATCTTTTCATTTCTTCTTTGTTTTAGTTATTCCTGCAGTATTTGTACTATTGAACAGATGTTTGACCTGTACAAAGACAGAGTGTGTTATATATCTATATATGCATGTATTTTCCCAGCTCTTTGTATGTATATAATAAATATTAATGTTTGCCTTACATGCCTTGTTAATACCAGTAGGCCATCGTTCTACACATGTACAGTATATCTATATGTATCTGTTTATCTTGTGAATCATCCGAGGAAGAATCTAAGATGAAGAGCAGCAGACAAACACACACAGGTCACAACTAAATGAAATAATCATGGGCTTGTTTACATGGAGGCCTATAGAGGACCTCAGCTGTACAATCCATGAGAGCAAAGCTTCACAAACGAACACGATGAACACGAAGAGAAAGAGAGATTAAAGTTGTTTTATTAACAGTTTACCTCTTAGCAGCAGAAGGACGTCCTTGTTTAAATTCAGCAAAGCGATACATCGACTTGTCGCTCTTGAAGGACACACAGCTGGGACCAGGTTCAAGAGAGTCTGCTCTCTTATGGGATCTGATTAAATGAGTTAAACTGGTCAATAAATGCTCTGTGGATTAAATCATTCATTCTTGACGTGACACTAATGCCTCACCTTAGTTTTTGTCTATCTTCAGTGACACTGTCCTCCTCTCTGAGGACTCCCTCCTCTCTGTCCTCACACTGATCCATGCTGCTGGATTCACGTCAGCTCACACACACTTTCTACCTTCACCTGCAGAGGAAACACAAATCATTCACCTGAACATCAAATCCTTGACATCGTTTCTGCTGTTAAAAGAAAGAAACAAAAAAAAATCAATGATACTAAATTTGACTGGAGAATTCAACACAACTAAAGAACATGTTTAAAACTTTCACTTCACTTTACAACACTTTACAGCATGGGTCGTCAAACTACGGCCGCGGGCCGACTCCAGCCCGCCACCCCCCCTTGACCGGCCCCCCAGCCCCTCTGCCCCCCACCACTTGAACTATGAGGCAATCCCCAAAAGTCGTCATGGCCTATTTTTTTAAATTGCTTTTTGGAAAATAATTGCATGTCTGCATCTGGTATTTTGTTGATTTGTTCAGTTAAAAATTGATATTTAGTTATAAAATTAACTATATTTGCTGAATTTTCATCACATGCTCGCGATCATAGCCGCGGAAACACACACAGCAAGAGGACTGCGTGGCGGATCTGCCGCGGATGTATGGCGGCTTTCGGAACGGACCCGCGAAACAGACCCGTATCGGGGTCCAGATGCACTCAGGAACGGATCCGCGGCGGGTCCGTTTGGGATCCGCAAATTGATACATACATCCGCCGCGGACCCGCAGCTGACTCATAAAGGCTCATCCTGCCCGGGTCCGTTTTGGACCTGTTTATCGCATTTTCAAAATCCATTCTGTTCATGTTGTGTGCAGGGGGTGCTGAGAAAAAATAAAGCTCTGCGCTGCAGCTCACAAAATTAATAAAAAAAAATATATATATATATATACACTATATTACCAAAAGTATTCGCTCACCTGCCTTTACTCATTCTATGAACTGAAGTGCCATCCCATTCCTAACTCATAGAATTCAATATGATGTCGGTCCACCTTTTGCAGCTATTACAGCTTCAACTCTTCTGGGAAGACTGTCCACAAGGTTGAGGAGAGTGTTTATAGGAATTTTTGACCATTCTTCCAAAAGCGCATTGGTGAGGTCACACACTGATGTTGGTCGAGAAGGCCTGGCTCTCAGTCTCCGCTCTAATTCATCCCAAAGGTGTTCTATCGGGTTCAGGTCAGGACTCTGTGCAGGCCAGTCAAGTTCATCCACACCAGACTCTGTCATCCACGTCTTTATGGACCTTGCTTTGTGCACTGGTGCACAGTCATGTTGGAAGAGGAAGGGGCCCGCTCCAAACTGTTCCCACAAGGTTGGGAGCATGGAATTGTCCAAAATGTTTTGGTATCCTGAAGCATTCAATGTTCCTTTCACTGGAACTAAGGGGCCAAGCCCAGCTCCTGAAAAACAACCCCATACCATAATTCCTCCTCCACCAAATTTCACAGTTGGCACAATGCAATCTGAAATGTACCGTTCTCCTGGCAACCTCCAAACCCAGACTCGTCCATCAGATTGCCAGATGGAAAAGCGTGATTCATCACTCCAGAGAACGCGTCTCCACTGCTCTAGAGGCCAGTGGCGGCGTGCTTTACACCATTGCATCCGACGCCTTGCATTGCACTTGGTGATGTGTGGCTTGGCTGCAGCTGCTCGGCCATGGAAACCCATTCCATGAAGCTCTCTGCGTACTGTACTTGGGCTAATCTGAAGGTCACATGAAGTTTGTAGCTCTGTAGCAATTGACTGTGCAGAAAGTCGGCGACCTCTTTGCACTATGCGCTTCAGCATCCGCTGACCCCTCTCCGTCACTTTACGTGGCCTACCACTTCGTGGCTGAGTTGCTGTTGTTCCCAAACGCTTCCATTTTGTTATAATAGAGCTGACAGTTGACTGTGGAATATTTAGGAGCGAGGAAATTTCACGACTGGATTTGTTGCACAAGTGGCATCCTATGACAGTTCCACGCTGGAATTCACTGAGCTCCTGAGAGCGGCCCATTCTTTCACAAATGTCTTGTTTCACAGTCTGCATGCCTGAGTGCTTGAATTTATACACCTGGGGCCAGGCCAAGTGATTAGAACACCTGATTCTGATCATTTGAATGGGTGAGCGAATACTTTTGGTAATATAGTGTATATATATGGCCTCTATGGCTCTTGTAGCTAGGGCCTGTTCTTGTGCTGCCATGATCAGTGCCTCTGTGCTGTCTCTGAGTCCAGCCTTTTCCAGCCATTGGTCGGTCTTCTCGATATCAGCCACTTCCTCAATTTGGCGGTGGTACATGCCGTGTAGGGGCTTGTCCCTCCAGGTGGTCTGCTCCTCTTCCTCTGCACTCTTATCGGATTTCAGTTGCCTGAGACATTCACTTAGCAGTTCATCCTTTGTGGCCATCTTTCTGATGTACTCTTGGATTTTTGATGTTTCATCCTGGATAGTGGCCTTGATGCTCACTAGTCCTCGGCCTCCCTCTTTCCGCTTAGTGTATAGTCTCAGGGTGCTGGATTTGGGGTGAAACCCTCCGTGCATGGTGAGGAGCTTTCTTGTCTTGATGTCTGTGGCTTCTATCTCCTCCTTTGGCCATCTTATGATCCCAGCAGGGTATCTGATGACTGGTATTGCATACATGTTGATGGCTTGGATCTTGTTCCTGCCATTTAGCTGACTTTTCAGGACCTGCCTCACTCTCTGGAGGTATTTGGTTGTGGTCGACTTCCTTGTGGCTTCCTCATGATTTCCGTTAGCCTGTGGGATACCAAGGTACTTGTAGCTGTCTTGGATATCACCTATGTTGCCCTCTGGTAGGTCGACCCCTTCAGTTCTGATCATCTTGCCTCTCTTAGAGGCCATCCGGCCACACTTGTCCAATCTGAATGACATCCCTATGTCGTTGCTGTAGATCCTGGTGGTGTGGATCAGTGAGTCGATTTCTCGCTCATTTCTGGCGTAAAGCTTGATGTCATCCATGTAGAGCAGGTGGCTGATTGTTGCTCCACTTCGGAATTGGTACCCGTAACCACTCTTTGTGATGATCTGACTCAGGGGGTTCAGGCCTATGCAGAACAGCAGTGGTGATAGTGCATCCCCTTGGTATATGCCGCATTTGATGTTAGACTTGGGCAATTGGCTTTGAGTTGGCCTCTAGGGTTGTCTTCCACATTCCCATCGAGTTCTGGATGAAGGCCCTTAGGTTCCTGTTGATCTTATACAGTTCCAGACATTCCAGTATCCATGTGTGTGGCATTGAGTCGTAAGCTTTCTTGTAGTCAATCCAGGCGGTGCACAGGTTGGTCTGTCTGCTCTTACAGTCTCGGGCGACTGCTCTATCGACCAGTAGCTGGTGCTTGGCTCCTCTGGTGTTGCTACCAATTCCCTTCTGAGCTCCGCTCATGTATTGAGCTACGTGCTTACTCATCTTAGCCGCAATGATGCCTGACAGGGCCTTCCATGTTGTGGAGAGACAGGTTATTGGCCGGTAGTTGGATGGGATAGGCCCCTTCTGGGGGTGCTTCAGGATTAGGACTGTCCTGCCCTGGGTTAGCCACTCTGGGTGGGACCCATCCCTTAGCAGCTGGTTCATCTATGCTGCTAGGCGTTCATGGAGTGCTGTTACCTTCTTCAGCCAGTAGGCATGGATCATATCGGGGCCTGGTGCTGTCCAGCTCTTCATCTTTGACACTCTTCCTTGGATGTCTGCCATTGAGATGGTTACTGGTTCTTGTTCTGGGAGGTTGCTGTGGTCTGCTCTTAGATCCTCTAGCCACTGGGCATCTGGGTTGTGTGATGCCTCTTTTTCCCATATGCCCTTCCAGTATTCTTCCACCTCAGCTCTTGGTGGGTCTGACCGGTTGTTATTTCCTCCCTGCCACTGAGAATACACCTTGGCTGGTTCAGTGGAGAACAGCTTATTTATTCTCCTAGCCTCTGCCTCCTTGGTGTATCTCTTCAACCGGGTGGCCAGCGCTGTTAGTCTCTGTTTGGCAGTTTCGAGTGCTTCAGGTATGGAGAGCTTGGTGTACCTCCTGGGTGCCCCTTTATTCACCATGTTGCCTTTCTGCAGCTCTGTTAGTTGGCTGACCTCTCTCCGTGTCGCCCTTATTTTGGCCTCTAACCGTATTCTCCATGGTGGGTGCTGCCTGTCATGGTTTGAGCCCATCTTGTAGCCAAGCATTTCTAGGATTACTGTTGCTGTACTGTGTATCAGCTTGTTGGTCTCAGTGATGGTTCCTGTAGAGATTGTTGTTAGTGCAGCATTCACATCCACTAGCAGATCTTCTGAAGGTACTTTACAAGTCAGCTTCGGTATTCGTCGGGGGTTCCAGGCTTCTAATTGTGCCATGATCTTCATTCTCAGGTCAGCAGCTCTTGCACTAAGGCTGGTAGTTGTTGGGGCTTGGTACCTAATCTCTGATTGTGGGGGTGATGGTGACATCCCCCCGCTGACCTGTCGTCCTGGCGCCCCCTTGCCGTAGCATCGTTGTTGTATCTCATCAATCTCTAGTTGTGATAGGAGTTTTCGATTGCGGATGTTGGAACACTGGGCTAATTACATATATAATTTCTGCATCTAAACATATGTTTTAAATGAATAAATATAATATTGTTTTCAGGAATGAATGTGCTTTCATCACAACAAATTACAAAAACACATAAAACTTCTGAAAACAACTTCAACATATAATTAATAATTTGTGAATATATCAAACTATTGTGTTAAACCTCTTTTTAAACAATGGCTCCTTCAAAGGCTGCTACAAGCAGACGTCATAAAGTAGAGCTGCACAGAATCAATGACTCTGTGTTCATTTAAATAGGCTACATGTTCATTAATGTAAGAGCAAGATCACAGGACTCAGTTTAACTCAACTACACCTAGAAGCAGACATCACTGTGTTTATCTGATGAATGTTTCCATGAAATGATGTTGGAGGTTGTAAATTATTATTATAGATAAGTAAACATGTGTTGCTTTGCAAAACCTCTAAACTGCATAAAACTAAAAGAGGATAATGTTCACACACCTGAGGACAATGTTCTGTCCTCAGCTGTCCTCCACTGCAAACTGAAGACAGATTATATCTCAGTTCACGTCCCCGTTCAGAGAAGGATTTTTCAGTCTGACTTAAATAGCTTCCTTTACTCCTCTTTCAAATCATCCACCTTCACTGAATTTATGCGCTGGCCGCATCAACACAAAATGTTTTGTCCCTAATTTATACTTTCATTTAAACTGCCGACAGCTAATGTTAAAGAGTTAAACATTATAAACTGCTGACTTTAGCTTCAGACTGAGGTTTACACAGAGAAGAAGACATGCGACACAACGCTGGTGAAAGTGAAAATAACTTTAGACTTAAATCTGAGGCTGAAAAGAGATGAATGAAGATTTAATAATTTAATTTACTTTAATCTGATCGTCATATTATTTGATTCCAGTGAATCATTTATCTAATAATAAGGCAGATTGATCTTCAAACAGAGTGATGCAAACTTAATGCTGAAACAAGAAGTGAGCATCTTCTACAAACATTACAGGTCAGAAACAAAGAGTAAAGTTACTGAAGGCAAAATGAAAGCTTTAAACAACTCAAACTTACAGCTTATTCACCCAGTCCAAAGAGCTGAAGAAGAAAGACTCTGCTCCACACCTGGACACTAAACGGGTGAGCTACTTCCTGGAACAATTGTCAGTTCACCTGTGACAGAGACAGGACAGGAAGGAGGGATGTAGATTTTCAGCATAAGATGACATTTATCAGACGTCTTTATTCTTGATTCATTTAATTACTGTTATTGTCAGTTTGAAATAACTTTCTCTGTTTAATATCTTTCTCTATCTTGTAGGAAAACATGGTCTGCAGTGTTACATCTAAAAAACACGTTTATGATACTTTTCATTCATAAATATTCAGTGATTGACTCCAGACCATGCAGGTTATTGATGGTGAAACAGTGAACTGCAAAAGAGTCAACATGACAGTCACTGACAGGAAGAGGACAGAGACACAAAGTGAGCTGAGAACTGAAAACAAGGAATAGGATTTAGTCTCCTGACTGAACACAGTCATGTTAGAGAGAAAGAGAAAGTTCAACCATCAGTCTTCACAGATTGTACATCTAAAGTCAGCATCCTGACACATGTACATACACATATAACTACATGCACTTAGAAATGACATTATTAAAATATCGGGATGAGTGTGAACACGACTGAAAACGCTACTTCATACTCCAGGTCTATAGGCGGCGCTGTTTCAGTTTCAGAAATTCACCAAAAATGGAGAGGAAGAGGTGGCTCATGTGCATGAAGCTTGAGCGCTGTTTACAAGCTTTAGAAGAAAACCAAACTCAAGGAAAAATTAGATTTTGTCCTAGTAACCATAATAGGCTCAATATCTTCTCCAGTAGTAACGCAAGCATGTAGTCCACCATTGTTGTTGATGTTGTTATGAGACGTTTCGCGGGATTTAAGAGGTGGAAGATGTGCTCGAGGTGTGTGGCCATGGTGGCGATGACATCATTGTTTTCCAAAATCTCCAGTTTCAACTGTCCAGATGGATTCACAAGAAGTGTGTTTTCGAATTTTTCCACCCTGGGACCCGGTTTTAAAAAAGTGCGTTTTAGGGCTATGCGTTTACAGGATTCGTCTGGACGATAGGCCAAAACGATTAAAAACATCTGCGTTTACGCAAAAATGCATTTTGGACGACATGCTTGCGTTACTACTGGAGAAGATATTGAGCCTATTATGGTTACTAGGGCAAAATCTAATTTGTAAACAGCGCTCAAGCTTCATGCGCATGCGCCACCTCTTCCTTTACATTTTTGGTGAATTTCTGAAACTGAAACAGCGCCGCCTATAGACCTGGGATATGAAGTAGCGTTTTGAGTCGTGTTAAGACGGATCAGTCTGGACACGGATATTCTTAAAACGATGCCAGGGAAAACGGATAGGAAAAAGATAGTTTTCGTACGTGTGGACGAGGCCTTACATTCTTGTTTGATGTTAAAGTTTAAATTAACTAAACTCCCAGCCATTTGTGTTTTCAGGATCACCAACTGATAAAGAATCAAATTGATCTCAGTCAGCAGCTTTCTCTCAAATCACACTTTTATCGTCATAAAAGCTGCAGAATTGAAGAGCAGATACACAAGCAATGACTCTGAAACTTCATCTTTGTTTTTTAAAAGGTTTCACAGTAAACAGCAGCACACAACTGTGTATGACTTTAACGGTGGAGATGATGGTTTTATGAAACACAGAGCAGTTTGATTTGTGAAGGAAGCAAACAAATATCAGCTGATGGTCACGTTATTTGATTCCAGTCAATCGATCATCTAATAATAAAGTAGATTGATCTTCAAATACAAGAGTGATCCAGACTTTGTAATGAAATAAATAATCTGCAACAAACACCACAGACCAGAAACAAACATTAACGTTTGTTATGTCCCAGTCTCGGGGTTTAAAGGAGCAACATAAACACCAACAGGCAAAGAAGGATTGTGATAAAGGTGACCCATTTATTCTCACCACGCACATGAGTGAACAAGTGATTACAATACTTGTATACAAAAAAGAAAATGAAGCTTGTCTTCAGGGTGAACCAAAGGCCAAAACAACAAACAAAAACCCAGTTACCTAGTCCCCAAAGTTTAACTAAAACCTAAATGCAAATTAAACGAACAAGAAGACATTTTCTAAGCCTAACTGCCTAACTTAACAAAAACAGGAGAAAACGGTTTCAAAAATAAATGGCAGTTCACCCTTACGGCTTCCTAATATAATTCACTAACTAAAGAAAAATATCTTCACATGAATAATACCTCTGTGAAGGACGCACTCACAAAACCACAAGAAATTCGGAATACAAGCACAAAACACACCCACAGCCACAGCTCTGACAGGACGGAAATCAGGACCTCCCGGGTGCCGACATGTAGATTCGACCGAGCCCCCCCCCCCCCCCCCCCCCCCCCCCCCCCGTACAGCCAATCCAGACCTCCAGCTAATCCAGACCTCCAGCCAATCCAGAGCTCCAGCCAATCCACATCGGCCACCGCCTCCGAACCAAGATCCTCCCATGAGGTCTCACTCCTCAACAAAACACAGCACTGTTCGTAACAACGTTATTCAAGTTGACAAAGTCCGAGGAGCTGAGAAATAAACTGAGACACAGGTGAGCTACTTCCTGGAACGAGCCAGGCCTCACATGTGATGGAAGTTAATAAAAAAGTACCTTTGATCAGTCTGTGAAGTCCAGTTACTTCTAACTAATGTTTTTATATCTATGTCAACATGTACACTCACCTGCCACTTTATTAGGTACACCATGCTAGTAACGGGTTGGACCCCCTTTTGCCTTCAGAACTGCCTCAGTTCTTTGTGGCATAGATTCAACAAGGTGCTGGAAACATTCCTCAGAGAGTTTGGTCCATATTGACATGATGGCATCACACAGTTGGCGCAGATTTGTCGGCTGCACATCCATGATGCGAATCTCCCATTCCACCACATCCCAAAGATGCTCTATTGGATTGAGATCTGGTGACTGTGGAGGCCATTTGAGTACAGTAAACTCATTGTCATGTTCAAGAAACCAGTCTGAGATGATTCCAGCTTTATGACATGGCGCATTATCCTGCTGAAAGTAGCCATCAGAAGTTGGGTACATTGTGGTCATAAAGGGATGGACATGGTCAGCAACAATACTCAGGTAGGCTGTGGAGTTGCAACGATGCTCAATTGGTACCAAGGAGCCCAAAGAGTGCCACAAAAAAATATTCCCCACACCATTACACCACCACCACCAGCCTGAACCGTTGATACAAGGCAGGATGGATCCACGCTTTCATGTTGTTGATGCCAAATTCTGACCCTACCATCCGAATGTCGCAGCAGAAATCGAGACTCATCAGACCAGGCAACGTTTTTCCAATCTTCTATTGTCCAATTTCGATGAGCTTGTGCAAATTGTAGCCTCAGTTTCCTGTTCTTAGCTGAAAGGAGTGGCACCCGGCGTGGTCTTCTGCTGCTGTAGCCCATCTGCCTCAAAGTTCGACGTACTGTGCGTTCAGAGATGCTCTTCTGCCTACCTTGGTTGTAACGGGTGGTTATTTGAGTCACTGTTGCCTTTCTATCAGCTCGAACCAGTCTGGCTATTCTCCTCTGACCTCTGGCATCAACAAGGCATTTCCGCCCACAAAACTGCCGCTCACTGGATATTTTTTCGGACCATTCTCTGTAAACCCTAGAGATGGTTGTGCGTGAAAATCCCAGTAGATCAGCAGTTTCTGAAATACTCAGACCAGCCCTTCTGGCACCAACAACCATGCCACGTTCAAAGTCACTCAAATCACCTTTCTTCCCCATACTGATGCTCGGTTTGAACTGCAGGAGATTGTCTTGACCATGTCTACATGCCTAACACTAGAAGTCCCAGCTTTTTTTGCTCCACCTATTAAACCCAGAGGGCAGCCGATTGGCTGTGGTTATGTAAATGAGGCAATCACTGGGGCACCACAGGAGGGGACACGCTGAGCCACTTCAAGGAAACTTGTGGGGAGGGGAGGGGGAGTGAGCGCAGAGAGTTTATGGGGGACGGGGTGCCTGTTCTTTTCTAACCTGGCAACACCTTGAGACAGAAACTGGTTCATCCCAAAGACAACACACCTTGACATAAAATGGGGGAGGGGGAGAATCAGAGAGGAGCGGGGTTGCTGGGGGTTTAGAGGCCAGAGTGAGTGGGTTAGGGAGGCACACCTGAAGGCTGTGAACTCATTTGCTCTGTCCAGGCTGCTAACTGACTGTCTGTCTTTCACCAGTTTCACCAATTGGCAGCCCGGGCAGAACAAATGAGCTGAATCTAAATGTAGAAGAATATATGTAGAAGGATGTAGAAGTTATCAGGACCCTACAACACTGGGCTTCCAACATCCTCACCAGACACATAGGAAAAGTAAAACAACAGAACCACATCAAAAAAACACCCAAAACCTGTGGTTATCCCAACTGGGCCTTCAGGATAGTTACACATATTTACAAATAAAAATAAAAATGCATTATCAGGATACAGTGTTAGAGAGTGGAAGTGAGTGAGACTTAGACTTAGAACTTAGACTTAAAACTTTATTGATCCCTTTGGGGTGACTCCCTCAGGGAAATTTGAGTTTTCCACAGCAGCAAGCACACAGAGCAGTGGTTTGCAAATAGTTATAGAAAAAGTGATTGAATAATAAAATGGTGAACATTAAATAATGAACGGTGAACTTCCTTTGAGTGGGATTAAAATAAGCTGTAATAAAACTCTAGTAGGGAAAAATAAACAGTAAAACAGTAAGTAACAGTGAGTGAGGTGAGTACATTTCAATAATCACTCACAATGCTGGCACTGCCAAGCCATCTCCTTTCTGCATTTGCCACATGTGTATCTGTAGCAGTCAATACATTGCACAGTGGCATGATTGCTACACTGAATTTTAACCTGACACGTTGCTCTTTTCCCAGAGCTAGGTGTTGAAGGTTGTTGCCGAAGCAATTGTTCCTTTTGTGTCTGCTTTGCACCCACATGAGAGTGAAATTCTGTTGACTGTGCCGAGGATGGTGGTTTTCCGGCTAAGCAGCCGTTGTGCAAGTGACATGTGACAATGTAAAGAAATTGTCCGTGGTAACATTTCTGCCCTTGTCCAGGAATGGTTCCATCAGCCTCATAACTACATTCTCGGACAGTCTCTCCCCACAAAACTAGTC
Source organism: Planiliza haematocheilus (assembly GCA_005024645.1). Taxonomy (NCBI): domain Eukaryota; kingdom Metazoa; phylum Chordata; class Actinopteri; order Mugiliformes; family Mugilidae; genus Planiliza; species Planiliza haematocheilus. The sequence goes on along the minus strand of SRSE01000458.1, from coordinate 35,139 downwards.
GGGGTGGTTGCAGTCACTTGAGTCATTATGGCCACATTGGTCATTAGCATGGCAGTGCCAGCATTATGAGTGATTATTAAAATGTACTCACCTCACTCATTGCTACTACAATAAAGTTGTCTACCTATCTACCTATCTACCTACCTATCTACCTACCTACCTACTGTTTATTTTTCCCTACTAGAGTTTTACTACAGCTTATTTTACAGTTTTTCTCAGTTGCTTTGGTGCTTTTCTCAGATCAGAATGAAAGTTCTCACAACTATTAGTTCAACCTCCACAACATTGTGTCATTTGTGCACATCATCGTAGCAGTTTCTCATTCCTTTGAACAAATTGCAATTGCTTTTGGACATGTATCAGTTACTTTCATACAATTCTCTGCTGTTTTATAACATTATCATTTGCTTATGTCATGTCAGTCAAAATGAAACATATGCATGCTGAATAGTCATTCCCTATAAAACTAATAGTCCTCATTTCATTGCTTGAGTCATTACATACAAAATTGTTGAACTAGTTGTCAAAATCTTTCAAGCTAATTTCATACTTTCCTTTATCATTTTTTTCCCCTAAAAATGTCTCCTAAACTGAACAATTGCTCTCAGATGAACTTCAGCTTTCACTCATGAGGAGGTGTGTGAAGCATTAGTTGTAACCAGTGACAAGACACTTGTCCACAGTCACTCAGAGCTGAATCCCATGAACCCTCACTTGGCAAGCATATATGAACCAAGCAGGTAACATTTCTACAAATCTGCGACACAGACATGGAACGTCAGCGTCGTGGAGGATGGGTGAGGAGGAAGGGGAAGGGGACAAAACAGGGGCACAGGAAGAAGAGGTGAAGTACATAGGCAAATTCCTGATGAAATTAGGGCTACACTTGTGGACCATGTTGTGAATCACGGCCTCACTACGGCAGAGGCTGGTCGATGAGTGCAACCAAATGTAGGGAGAACCACTGTGAATTCCATCATTCAATTTCTACAAACCATGTTGCGGTCCTTACAACACGCAGCATGGTTTGAAGCACATGGCAGGATGGTGGTTGAATTGATTCACCACTCAAGGGGATACTTTCCTCGTTCCTCGTTGCATGCAAAGGGAAACATCTGCTGTGATGTAGATGAAAATATGTGGCCAGACAGACAGGAACATGTGGATGTCCAGGAATAATTTATGTTCAGTTTACAGTAATATGTACTGTTATATTGTTTACATTTATGCACAGTTCTACCATAATGGTATTTCTTAACGCATAGCCCGAAAACGCACTTTTTTGAAATCGGGTCCCAGGGTGGATAAATTCGAAAACGCACTTCTCGTGGATCAGTCTGGACGGTTGAATCCAGAGATTTTGGAAAACGATGATGTCATCGCCACCATAGCCACCATGGCCACACCCCTCGAACAGTCTTCCACCTCGTATATCTCGCGAAACGTCTCATAACAACATCAACAACAATGGCGGACTACATGCTTGCGTTACTACTGGAGAAGATATTGAGAATATTATGGTTACTAAAGTCTAAAATCTAATTTTTGGTTTCTTCGAAAGCCGATTTGTAAACAGCGCTCAAGCTTCATGCGCATGCGCCACCTCTTCCTCTCCGTTTTTGGTGAATTTCTGAAACTGAAACAGCGCCGCCTATAGACCTGGGATATGAAGTAGCGTTTTCAGTCGTGTAAAGACGGATCAGGTGTGGACGCAGATTTTTTTGAAACCGTACCAGCGAAAATGGATAGGAAAAAGATTGTTTTCGTACGTGTGGACGGGGCCTAAGTCTCACTTACTTCCACTCTCTAACACTGTATCCTGATAATGCATTTTTATTATTATTTGTAAATATGTGTAACGATCCTGAAGGCCCAGTTGGGATAACCACAGGTTTTGGGTGCTTTTTTGATGTGGTTCTGTTGTTTTACTTTTCCTATGTGTCTGGTGGGGATGTTGGAAGCCCAGTGTTGTAGGGTCCTGATAACTTCTACATCCTTCTACATATATTTCTACATATATTCTTCTACATTTAGATTCAGCTCATTTGTTCTGCCCGGGCTGCCACCTGGTGAAACAGACAGACAGTCAGTTAGCAGCCTGGACATGAGTTCACAGCCCTCAGGTGTGCCTCCCTCCCCCACTCACTCTGGCCTCTAAACCCCCGGCAACCCCGCGCCTCTCTGATTCTCCCCCTCCCCCATTTTATGTCAAGGTGTGTTGTCTTTGGGATGAACCAGTTTCTGTCTCAAGGTGTTGCCAGGTTAGAAGTGAACACGTACCCCGTCCCCCATAAACTCTCTGGGCTCACTCCCCCTCCCCTCCCCACAAGTTTCCTTGAAGTGGCTCAGCGTGTCCCCTCCTGTGGTGCCCCAGTGATTGCCTCGTTACATAACAAAAGGAGGGTTCACAGAATATTAGCTAAAAGCCTTCCAGCCGATCGGCTGACCTGTGGGTTTTATAGGTAGAAAAGCCAAATGGCTGCTCTCTGGGACTTCTAGTGCTAAATGCACTGAGTTGCCGCCATGTGATTGGCTGATTAGAAATTAAGTGTTAACGAGTAGTTGGACAGGTGTACCTAATAAAGTGGCCGGTGAGTGTATATTTATTAAACCCCTCTGACCACTCAGCTCTGCAGTGTGAATGTAATGACACAGAAAGTCTGATCTGTTCTCCAGCGTCTGTCTGAAGAGCTCAGGCCTCATTTAGTGGCTCAGACAGCAGGAGATCAGCGGCTCCTCTCCACCTCCTCTCCACCTCCTCTCCACCTCCTCTCCACCTCCTCTCCACCTCCTCCACACACTGATTCAGGAAAAATCTACCACCAGCCATCAGAAAGTGGAGCCACACAGAAACAGCCACTAGACTCTCTCTCTACTCTCTACTCAACACAGACTCTGATCACAAACATTCACAAAAAACATGCTCATAAATACATATATATAGCTGCCTCCCTCGACCCGACGTTAAACTTTCATCTACGCAGAAACAGCAAAACATTAGAAACTGTTGACATTACCTTCAGACGGAGGTTAACACGGAGAAAAAGATCTGCGACACAGCGCTGGTGAAAGTGATAGTAAACTGGAAGGAGGGAACATCCCAGTTTATGACACACAGTCATAAAATAATTTGGTCCTGCATGTTTATTTCTGATTCTTTAAGTTCATTTTCTTGTTACAGTTTTTCTCAGTCGCTTTGGTGCATTTCTCAGATCAGAATGAAAGTTTTCAGAACAGTTAGTGCATTTCTCAGAACAATTAGTACAAACTGCAAAACCTAGTGGATAACCTGCAAAAGTGCGTCACTTGCTCAAAATTAATAGTTGATCCCTCAAAAGCAAGTATTCATGTCAATGAAACTGTCTGTGTCATCAAAATAATAAGTCCTGACACCATTGTTTATGAACAAGACAGTCAAATGGCTTTGTCATGTTTTCATTGTGACATACTTACTGCATATGCTCTTTGCAATTCTACAGCATTGTACAAAAAAAAAAAAATTATTTAGAACAAACATAAGAAATACCATTATGGTAGAACTGTGCACAAATGTAAACAATATAACAGTACATATTACTGTAAACTGAACATACAGTTTTTCTCAGTCTGGCCACATATTTTCATCTACATCACAGCGGATGTCTTCCCTTGCAAGGCAACGAGGAAAGTATCTCCTTGAGTGGTGAATCCACCCTCTGCAGGACTCCACTGTGATGTCATCACATGAAGCATCCATGGCTGCTAACAGGGCCATTTGGGCATGTGGACGCCGGTCATAAACCTTCCACCTCCAGGCAGAAAAATAAACTCTTCTATTGGATTAAGGAATGGGGAGTGGGGGGGGGGGTATTCAACCACCATCCTGCCATGTGCTTCAAACCATGCTGCGTGTTGTAAGGACCGCAACATGGTTTGCAGAAACTGAATGATGGAATTCACAGTGGTTCTCCCTACATTTGGTTGCACTCGTCGACCAGCCTCAGCCATAGTGAGGCTGTGATTCACAACATGGTCCACAAGTGTAGCCCTAATTTCATCAGGAATTTGCTTATGTACGTCACCTCTTCTTCCTGTACCCCTGTTTTGTCCCCTTCCCCTTCCTCCACGGATTCTCACCCCTCCTCCACGACGCTGACGTTCCATTTTTGTGTCACAGAATTGTAGAAATGGTACACACTACCTGCTTGGTTCATATATGCTTACCAAGTGATGGTTCATGGGGTTCAGCTCTGAGTGACTATGGACCAGTGGCTTGTCACTGATCTGAATAAATCCTCAGTGCAACAAAGCTGTCTGCTGTGAAGGATTCAGTTTGTTCCTCCTCATTATAAACACACATGAGATCAGCTGATGACTTCTAGAAACACTCATGTGATCTATGTTGGAGGAAAACATAGTTTGCAGTGTTACATCTAAAAAACGACTTGTTCTTGACCTCTGCAGGACTGGAGTATTTAACTACGGCGTGGTAGTGGCCTTGTGGTGGCTGTTCAAGTGTCTATGTCTTGTTCTCAATCACCTCAACCAGCCTCGCCTGAGAAGATGTGAATAAAGGGCCTTGAGGAGGCCCCCTTTATGTTGGGGCCCTTGAGCTGGGGTCATAACATAAATGGATTAAAACCCAGGACCTGAAGGAGCCAGGAAGGTGAATGTTATGGAGGGAGTGTTGAGAGTCTGATGCCTCTGGTAGGAGTTGAAACGTTCACAGAACTGCACGTTGTCGATCATAATTAAGGCTATTATCTACAACAGACAACAAGGTGCAGGCCCCCTGAGCATTTCCACTTGGTTTGTATTGTAGCAGAACGGCCCACACATCCTTTGGCCAATGCAAAGCAGAGGTGATGTGTTCAAATGCTCCAAAACAGGACTCAGACTCAGTCTGTTTCATCCAGTCACTCTGACACATTCGAGGACAGTAAGAATATCCAAAGAGACTGACACACAGGATCGGAGTGGGACCCATTTTCAGCCCTGGAGTTTCATGCCTCAGACCGGCCCACTTTAGATCACGACCTATTATATTAAAATAATGTAATTCTAACTTTACATGTTAAGCCTACAATAGCGCACTGTTCTCTAAAGCCTTGTGATTCCGTGTATGTTTTCTAAAATAATTCCAGTTCAGTGGAGGTAATGGTTGCTTCCTATCATTTGGGCATAGAAAGTGGTTTTAGTGGAACTGATGCTTGCTTGTTCACACACTAGCTCACCTGTTTCTTCCTCACCACTGGCTCCTGGCTTTGCCTCTGACACTAAATCATAGAAATCAACACAAATCTCCCACTTTTCAAGTCAAAAATTCAAGTCAGTTTCATTGTAGTGCTGAATCATCTATCATCATCAATTATCTCAGGGCATTTATCATATAGAGCAGGTCTACACCATACTCTTCATACTCTTCATTCTAATAATATTCACTCAATGAGCAATCCTACCTGCACACTCTGGACCTGTAGGCTCATGGCTGCTGCTTGGTGAAGCATCTTCCATCTGAGGGGCTACAAGACAAAGTTTGTGTCCAGTTATGTGGCGTCACATGATACTATTATTAAATGATGTAACGTTAGGTTAGACAGGCAGAATCAGAATCAGAATCAAAATCAGAATCAGAAAAGACTTTATTGCCAAGCATGTTTGTGCATACAAGGAATTTGCCTTGGTGTTGGTACGCATAAAATAAAATAAAATAGAATAAAATAAAATAAATATAGAAACTATATTTAAAATACAAAAATACAAAAAATGAAAAAACTGTTCGCCATGCGAGTGGTCCTACACTCGATGGATCGCAGCCGTCTGCCAGAGGGGAGTCTGTTAAATAGTTCGTGTCCAGGGTGAGAGGGATCAGACACAATCTTAGCTGCACGCTTCAGAGTCCTGGAAGCGTACAGCTCGTCCAGAGACTTCAGACTGCAGCCAATCACCTTCTCTGCACAGCGAATGACACACTGCAGTCTGCTCTTGTCCTTAGCAGAGGCTGCAGCATACCAGGTGGTGATGGACTCAATGATGGCAGTGTAGAAGTGAACCATCATTGACTTTGGCAGGTTGAATTTCTTCAGCTGCCACAGGAAGTACATCCTCTGCTGTGCTTTTTTGATCAGGGCGCTGATGTTTAGCTCCCATTTGAGGTCCTGGGAGATGATGGTGCCCAGGAAACGAAAGGACTCCACAGTGTTGACTGTAGAGTCAGACTGGATGATGGGGAGGAGTGGGGCTGTGTGCTTCCTGTAATCCACAATCATCTCCACTGTCTTGGAGGCGTTCAGCTCCAGATTGTGGCGGCTACACCAAGTCACCAAGCGGTCAATCTCCAGTCTGTAGGCCCTCTCATCTCCACCTGAGATGAGCCCGATGAGGGTGGTGTCATCCGCAAACTTCAGGAGCTTGACAGACTCGTGACTGGAGGTGCAGCTGTTGGTGTACAGGGAGAAGAGCAGAGGAGAAAGGACACAGCCTTGAGGGGAACCCGTGCTGATGGTACGGGCGTCTGAGATGTGTTTTCCCAGCCTCACATGCTGCCTCCTGTCAGACAGGAAGTCTGTGATCCACCTGCAGATGGAGTCACGCACGGTCAGCTGGGAGAGTTTGTCCTGTAGTAGAGATGCAACGACCGTGTTGAAGGCCGAGCTGAAATCCACAAACAGGACCCTGGCATATGATCTGGGGGATATTAGCAGGTCATCAGTAGAGCGCAGCAAAACACCGTGGCGACCTTCGTCGGCGCCATCTTGAAAATCTTGTGGCAAAACAGTTGTCGCTCAAGAAATGTCCAAATAAAAAAAACCTGTCCATTGTGTGTAAACACCTGCAGGAGTACAAGGAAGCCTTTCCTGAGTTGCATAAATTGTATGTAACAGCCCTGGTAATTGTTGTCATCAGCAGCGTGTGAGAGTTCCACAGCACCGAGGTAGAAAAATAGGAAGAAAACCTAGAGTCAGATTTGCAAGTCATTCTGGGAGATGTAGGCAGAGGAAGGTCTTTAGCCTCTCGACCTATCAAGGCCCAGCTAAGCTAAGTTGGTGGCATTAACAACAACTACAACAACGAACAGTATGGAGTGAAAGGAGAATATGAGTGCGACAGCGTGAGAGGAAATTGTAGATAAAAAAAGGAAAGGTCACGTCACCAGTTTGGTAATATTTTGGTTATTTTAAGTCAGACATGAGTCAGACCGATTTTGTCTGCAACCTTGCGAGTGAGCATATTAATTATCTCTTGTCTCTCTTGATTAGTAGTGTAAGAGTCGGTTAAGTTGTTAAGCTCTGTTTATCTGCCGGCCGAGTGAGTGGCTGTAGACTCAGTTAAGATAAGATAAGATATGTTTTATTCATCCCACGCATGGGAAATTTTCTTGTTGCAGTAGCAAATGTATATACAGACAGCATGACGACTTTGACATGGTTAAAAGAAAAAAGAGTTACACAATACACATTTGGGGAAAAAAAAATATATATATACAAAAAGAGAATGTTCTGAAACATATATAGAGAAAAAATGTGCAGAAATATAAAGAGATTCTGTAGATACAGTTATGGTACAGTCAGTGGTGGAATAAACAAACTACAAATTAATAATTGCTTTAGACTATGAGATGCTGAGGTAGTGGTTTAGTGCAAAACAAAGCAGTGTACAGAGCAGATTTATTGATTGATGGAGAAAAATCACTATTGACTCAGGCTGGTGTTGTACAGCCTGATGGCAGCTGAAATGAACGACCTGCGGTAGCGTTCCTTCTTGCAGCGTGGATGCAGCAGTCTGCCACTGAAGGAGCTGCTGAAACAGTCTGATGCAGTGGGTGAGAGGGGTTGTCCATGATTGATGTCAGCTTGGCTAACATCCTCCTCTCACCCACCTCCTCGATGAAGTCCAGAGAGCAGTCCAGGACAGAGCCGGCCCGTCTGACCAGCTTGTTCAGTCTCTTCCTGTCCCTCTCTGAGCTTCCACTGCTCCAGCAGACCACTGCATAAAGGATGGCAGAAGCCACCACAGAGTCATAGAAAGTCCTTAGCAGTGACCTGCACACTCCAAAGGACCTCAGTCGTCTGAGCAGGTGAAGACGACTTTGGCCCTTCTTGTACAGGGCGTTCGTGTTGTGTGTCCAGTTCAGTTTATTGTTGAGGTGAACACCCAGGTACTTGTAATCCTCCACGACCTCGATGTCCAAGCCCTGGATGTTCAGTCAGATGTGGTTTCTTACTGAAGTCAATCACCACCTCCTTTGTCTTGCTGTCGTTGATGTGCAGGTGGTTTAGAGCACACCAGTCCACAAAGTTGATGATGACCTCCAGGTACTCCAGATCGTTTCCCTGAGATACACGCCCGACAATGGTTGTATCATCAGAAAACTTCTGGAGGTGGCAGCTGTCTGTGTTGTGTCTGAAATCCGATGTATACAGGGTGAAGAGGAAAGGAGAGAGCACAGTACCCTGTGGCGCCCCCGTGCTGCAGACTACCACATCAGACACACAGTCATGAAGCCTCACATACTGCAGCCTGTTGGAGAGGTAGTCGATGGTCCATACAGCCAGGCTACTGTTGACTCCAGCTCCCTCCAGCTTCCCCCTGAGCAGTGGTGGTTGGATGGTGTTGAAAGCACTGGAGAAGTCAAAGAACATGACTCTCACAGTGCTACCGGTGTCGTCTAGGTGGGAAAAGCATCTGTGCAGCAGGTAGATGACAGCGTCTTCCACTCCTATGCCTGCGAACTGCAGCGGGTCCATGTTATCGTTCACCAGATGACGGAGGTGGCCCAGGATGATCCTCTCCATGGTCTTCATCAGGTGAGAAGTCAAGACTACTGGCCTGAAGTTCGGCTCACTGGGACGTGCAGTCTTGGGAACTGGAACCACGCAGGATGTTTTCCACAGGAGAGGAACACTCTCCAGACTGATGCTCATGTTGAAGATGTGCAGAAAAATCCCACAGAGTTGATCTGCACAGTCCTTGAGAAGTCTGGAGCTGATGCCATCAGGGCCAGTAGCCTTCCTTGGTTTGATCCTCCTCAGCTCCCTCCTCACCTGGTCTGTGGTTATGGAGAAGTTGGAGGGGTGATGTGAAGAAAACCCTGTTGTGTTGGGTGGGGGTTGGGGTGAATGGATCACCACAGCAGAGTGTGGTGGGAGGAGGTGTGTTGCTGGTGACAGTTCAGAGATGTTCTCGGGGTGGAGATGTTGTGGGGGGTTGAGGATAGGGGGTGGTTAATGGGTGTTGTTTGGTCTGGGCTGTGGAGGGTGGGGTAGGAGGCAGGAGCACAGTCAAACCTATTGAAGAACAGGTTCAGTTCATTGGCCCATTCACGGTCTCCCGCTTCTGGGCCCCTTCCACTGTCCTTCCCGTGTCCAGAGATGGTTTTCAGGCCTCTCCAGACCTCTCTGGTGTTGTTTCCCTGCAGGTGCTCCTCCAGCTTCCTCCTGTACCTGTCCTTGCCCCTCTTTTTCTCTCTCTTCAGCTCCTTCTGGACCCTCCTCAGCTCCTCTTTGTTCCCAGTCTTAAAAACCCTCTTTTTCTCCTTCAGCAGAGTTTTTAATTCTGGGGTCACCCAGGGTTTGTTGTTGGAGAAGCACCGTACCTTCTTCATAGGTACAGTGTTCTCCACGCAGAAATTTATATAGTCTGTGATGCAGGTTGTCAGGCTGTCGATGTCTTCCCCGTGTGGCCTGCAGAGCACATCCCAGTCTGTGGTGTCAAAACAGTCCCTCAGCGCCATACTGGCCTCCTCAGTCCATCTCCTCACATACCTCTTGCATCCTTGGTGTTTGCATACAGCAAGTCCAGTGTCCGATTGTCTCTGGTGTTGCATTTAACATACTGGGTGAATGTGGGGAGAGTGGAGGACAGGGAGGCGTGGTTAAAGTCCCCGGAGATCAGTAGCAGGGCCTGGGGGTGCGATGTCTGGAGCTGTGATACAACAGTGTAGGAGCTCGCATGCTGCAGCAGCGTCGGCAGAGGGAGGGATGTATGTTGTTATCGCGATAACTTGCGAGAACTCCCTCGGGAGGTAGTACGGCCGCATGCTAACAGCTAGCAGATCAATGTCCCTGTTACAGAGCTGCTCCTTCACCCTGATGTGTCCTGGGTTACACCATCTGTTGTTTACAAACATCGCAATGCCCCCTCCTTTCTTTTTACCGGTCTCCTTTGCCTTCCTGTCCGCTCTCACGATCTGAAAACCGTCCAATGAGACGTGTGAATCTGGCGTCAGTTCGTTCAGCCACGTCTCCGTGAAGCACATGATGCTACACTGCCGATACTCCCTTTGCAGCCTGGTTAGCGCCGTCAGCTCTTCCATCTTATTGGGGAGAGATCTCATGTTCCCCATAATAACAGACGGTACGCATGGTTTATACCGTCTGTTCTTCTCCCGACACTTTACACCAGCTCTGCAGCCCTGTCTCCTTCGCCGTAGTTCCACGGGGATCTCCGGTCGTTGTCCCGGGAGCACCCTTGTGTTGCACAGTGCTACCAGCTGATCCCGTGTGTAAACAATGGAGCCCTGGCTGAACGGGTCTCCGGATGCCGTATTTAACAGGCAAAGGATTAAAAATACACATATTCCAAACCTCGCCATATGTACATCCATAGGAGTAAAAGTCCGACTAAGGTTGGTAACAAAAATGATGCGAGACAGCACCGGTTGACTTCCGGCGCCAGCGCGAGCAGGACGCCGATCCAGTAGCTCCGTACGTTTTGTGTCGTTTTAGTGCTTAAAGTACGTTTTTTTGAACTTTTTTCTTTCGTTTTAACTGCAGTTGCGGTGTAACTCTATATATCCTATGGATACAACGTCTTTTTACCGGCAACACAGCGGTGGACAACTTGTTTATTCAAGGGAAAAGCTGCTTTTACTCCAAACAACGGGACGAGCCGGCATTGTTCACCCCATACCTGAGGAGCTGAGGAGGAGGCGACGAGGCCGCAGAGCCGGGACGAAGGTGAAGGCTAGGCTAGCGGCTAAGCGGTGGAAGTACAAGCCCTCGGTTCCTTCGATCATTATGGGGAATGTTAACTGTCTCACCAACAAGACGGACGAGCTGGCGGCCCTAGTGAGGACCGACAGGACATTCAGGGAGAGCAGTTTACTGTGTCTCTCTGAAACTTGGCTCACCCAAAACACACCGGACGCTAACGTGGATGTACCCGGATTCACGACGGTGAGAGCGGACAGGGACCGCAGACGCAGCGGCAAACGGAAAGGTGGAGGACTCGCACTGTTTATTAACATCAGATGGTGCAACCCGGGGCATGTTAAGGTGAAGGAGATTGTGTGCAACAGAGACATCGAGTTGCTGGCGGTAGGTCTCAGACCGTATTACATGCCCAGAGAGTTCTCCCACGCCATTGTTGTTTGTGTTTACATCCCTCCGCGTGCACACGCCAAGACTGCGTGTGACGTCATCCACTCCACCGTAGCGGGACTACAAACACAACACCCAGACGCCTTCATCGCCATCTCTGGGGATTTTAATCACGTCACACTGGACTCCACACTACCAGACTTTCACCAGTTTGTAAGCTGCCCCACTAGGAAGAACAGGACGATAGACCTCCTGTACGCCAACGTGAAGGAAGCTTACACGGCCACTCCTCTGCCCCCACTGGGAAAGTCTGACCATAACCTGGTCCTGCTCACACCACACTACAAACCAAAGATCCAGAGACAGTCTACAACCACACGCTCCTTCAGGAAGTGGTCTCCTGAGGCAGAGGAGGCTCTGAGGGACTGCTTTGAATCTACTGACTGGAACGTCCTGCAGGACATACATGGTGAGGACATGGAGGGGGTCACCCACTGCACTACTGACTACCTGAACTTCTGTATGGACGTTGTGGTCCCCATTAGGACTGTACGCTGCTTCCCGAACAACAAGCCCTGGATCACCAGCGACGTCAAGGACATCCTTAACAGGAAGAAGAGGGCGTTCAAGGATGGTGGCCGAGACGAGCTGAAGCGCGTACAGGGGGAACTCAAGGTCCAGCTAAGGGAGGCAAAGGAGGATTACAGAAGGAAGGTGGAACAGAAGCTGCAGCAAAACAACATGAGGGAGGTCTGGGATGGCATGAAAACCATCACAGGCTGCAAGAAGAAGGGCGGCAGCACAGAGGAGGGGGATGCTGAGAGAGCAAACCAGCTGAACCTGTTTTTTAACAGGTTTGATACTGCAGCTCCTACAGACAACAACTCGGACTGCAGAGCTCCCCCACCCACCACACCCATGGACAGTGCAACCAACCTCTCCCTCTCCCTCCCCCTCAAGGACAGTCCAACCCCCCTTCCCACCACGGACAGTTCATCCCCCCTTCCCTTCCCCATCACCAAGGATCAGGTGAGCAGAGAGCTGAGGAGGCTGCGCCCAAGGAAAGCAGCGGGCCCGGACAAAGTGTGTCCAAGGATGCTCAAGGCCTGCTCTGCTGAACTGGGGGAGCCGCTTCAGCACGTCTTCAACCTGAGCCTGCAGCTGGGGAGGGTCCCCGTGCTCTGGAAGACTTCATGTCTCATCCCGGTTCCCAAAACAAAACACCCCAGGGAGCCGGGAGACTTCAGACCAGTGGCACTAACATCCCACATCATGAAGACTTTTGAACGGCTGCTGCTCCATCTCCTCAGACCCCAGGTCCACCACGCACAGGATCCACTGCAGTTTGGATACCAGGAGAAGGTGGGCGTGGAGGATGCATCCTCTATCTGTTACACAGGGCTTATTCTCATCTGGACAAGGAGAGCGGTGCTGTGAGAATCATGTTTTTTGATTTCTCCAGCACCTTCAACACCATCCAGCCCCTCCTGCTGAGAGACAAGCTGACAGAGATGAGGGTGGTGAGATGGATCACCTGGTGAGATGGATTACAGACTACCTCACAGAGAGACCACAGTACGTCAGACTGAAGGACTGCACGTCAGACACTGTGGTCAGCAGCACCGGAGCACCACAGGGGACCGTGCTCTCTCCTGTCCTATTCACCTTGTACACATCTGACTTCCAGTACAACTCGGAGCTCTGCCACATGCAGAAGTACTCAGATGACACTGCGATAGTCGGCTGTATCAGGGATGGACGGGAGGAGGAGTACAGGAGCCTGGTTGAGGACTTCATGGGGTGGTGCAGGTCCAACCATCTGCAGCTGAACACCTCCAAGACCAAGGAGATGGTGGTGGACTTCAGACGGAAGAAATCACATCTCCAACCTGTGTCCATCAACGGGGTCGATGTGGAGGTCGTTCGGACTTACAAATATCTGGGGCTGCAGCTGGACGACAGGCTGGACTGGACTACATGTGTGGACACACTCCACAGGAGAGGACAGAGCCGTCTGTACTTCCTGAGAAGGCTGGGGTCCTTCAACGTCTGCAAAAAACTGCTGCAGATGTTTTACCAGTCTGTGGTGGCCAGCGTCCTCTTCTATGCTGTGGTTTGCTGGGGAGGAAGCAGCAAGAAGAGGGACGTCGCTCGACTGGACAGACTGGTGAGGAGGGCTGGCTCGGTGGTGGGCACAGAGCTGGACTCTCTGGTGACGGTGGCAGAGAGAAGGACCCTGGACAAACTGCTGTCCATACTGGACAACGCCCACCACCCTCTGCACGACACCTTCATCAGGCAGAGGAGTGTGTTCAGTGGCAGGCTGCTGTCTCAGTCCTGCTCCACAAACAGACTTAAAAACTCTTTCGTCCCCCTGGCCATCAGACTGTACAACAGCTCTCAGTGATGGCAGGAGACACAATAGACAATGGATACATCATCTGATCTCATTCATTCTGTAGCTTTCATATTTATATAACTTCTACTGGTCACTTTATATTTTTTAACTGTCACTTTATAGTTTTTTAACTGTCACTTTATATTTTTAACATACTTTGTAACATAGTTTATACCTGTACAAAACATTGTATATAGCTGAACAAAACATTTTATTCCTAGTCACTTTTCTATTTTTATTTTTTATTTTTATTTTTATTTTTTTTATATATAGTTCTTATATAGTTTTTGTTTTGTATGTTTCAATGTATGTCACTGCTACTGGATGCTTGAATTTCCCCTGGGATTAATAAAGTATCTATCTATCTATCTATCTATCTATCTATCTATCTAAAAACACGGCGAAACTACTGTAACTAGCTGCCGGCATGTCTGGCGCCATCTTGCAAAAATATAGCAGCATGCATCCTTGTGTACCGTTTCACCATGTCTTCTCGGGACCATCCACACGAAAACGCATTTTTGCGTAAACGCAGATGTTTTTAATCGTTTTGGCCTATCATCCAGACGAATCCCGTAAACGCATAGCCCTAAAACGCACTTTTTTGAAACCGGGTCCCAGGGTGGATAAATTCGAAAACGCACTTCTTGTGGATCCGTCTGGACAGGGGAAACCGGAGATTTTGGAAAACGATGACGTCATCGCCACCATCGCCACATCCCTCGAGCAGCCTTCCACCTCGCGAAACGTCTCATAACAACATCAACAACAATGGCGGACTACATGCTTGCGTTACTACTGGAGAAGATATTGAGCCTATTATGGTTACTAGATGTGGTTACAAAATCTAATTTTTCCTTGAGTTTGGTTTCTTCTAAAGCCGATTTGTAAACAGCGCTCAAGCTTCATGGCCATGCGCCACCTCTTCCTCTCCGTTTTTGGTGAATTTCTGAAACTGAAACAGCGCCGCCTATAGACCTGGGATATGAAGTAGCGTTTTCAGTCGTGTTAAGACGGATCTGTCTGTACGCGGATATTTTTGAAACCGTGCCAGCGAAAACGGATAGGAAAAAGATCGTTTTCAGACGTGTGGACGAGGCCTAGGTGCACGTTGAGATTTATTTATTTTGTCATATTAATAGTGTTAGTGTGTTAAAATCTCTGTCCATCTTTGTTTTTATTTTCATCAAGAAAAACTTGTGCACTGCACCTTTACAAAAGTTGCGCTGTCTCTTTAAGAAAGACGGTGTCTTGAGTTAAAGTTGTGCGTGGCTGTGGATGTGTGCCACTCAACTGAGGGTATATTGCAAAAGTAAAAATAAATAAAGATTAAAGCTGCAAGCAGCATTGGACGGGCCCTCGCACCCCACGCTTGTCGGCGACCGGCAAGGACGGGGTCACTGCAGTTCCCGGGGCAGAGCATAAATTCTCTCCTCCCTGAATCTCCTAAAGCCCTTTTAGAAATGCTTGTTTTAACAGACTAAATGGCACCATCTGCTGGACAAAGTTGCGTACTATGTGCAAAGATGAGGGATCAGTCAGACAGGGGCAGGTGTCACTTTCGCTACAGTAGAACGCCCAAAGGTTAACAAAAAGTCACAATTTTCGCAGTGAACGACCAAAACCCTTATAAGTACATCCTGACAAAATAAGAAAAGAGTCCAAAGACCCAGAAAGGAACAGCAGCTCATACAACAAACATCACATATTTTCTAACATTTCTTGTCCAAAGTAGGTGGCGCTACAATAATTGTATGAATATTGTCAAATGGATGTGTTCAGATAGGGACCAGCAACAGTACTGTAAAGTTTGATGCACTTTGGACTGAATTAAAGCACATTTAACACTACTTCCAGTTCCATCCCACGTCATCAAATACTAAGAAATTTTTGAGGGGCCAGAACACCCACGCCACTTGGACGAAAAGTCATTTTTTTTTTCTCAAGACATTGCCTATACTTGTAACTATCTATTTCCACATTTTGAAGTCAATCTGACAAGGTTAAATGCCAGACCCTCCCACATTCCAAAGCCAAGATTTTTCCATTTCAAGGTGTTTTTTCAAGTTTGCGGACAAAATAGCAGACTTCCTGTTGGGTTTAGACTATGACGCCTTTTGATGTTTTGGTGCGTCCTGGGATGTTTCATAAATGTGACATATTTCCAGATTTTTAGACTCAACGGGCTTCCGGGCCAGGTCCGTTGAAAATTTCTAGGTGGCGCTACAGAGCCATTTTGCCACGCCTATGCTGGGGGCACTTACTCAAGTCATTATTACAGGCAAATGAATCTGTCTGCACATTTTCAGGACTTTTCGTGCATGTATGACGACGTAGTGATTTTCCGTTTCGGCTGAAAAACTCGGCTCAAGTACGAAAACAATAGGGTCCTTGCAACTCCGTTGCATGGCCCCGTTGGGCCCCTGCACTTCGTTGCCGTTGCTCGGTCCCTAATAAACGGTTGTCTTGCTGTTTGGAGTTGCAATGGATAAATGTTTTAGACTAACATCTTAAAAAAAAAAAAAAAAAAATCAATGGCACGCGATCAACATGCACAGAGCTGCCCCGCCCTATACGCAGAACACGCGCAGCGCGTGGGGCCCCGCGATCCATGGGGGGCCCCATGTCGCACAAGATGATGCATTTTCTAAAAATGCACAAAGGACGCGCAGCGCTCCGGCGGCGGAGAGACGAGCGCGAGCGCTCCGCTGGTCCTCCCAATCCAATAAAAACAGCCCAAACCACGAAGTTGCCAGACACCTATGGAAACCCGTCACACTCCCCCGCCGGACATAAACCAAGTAGCCCAATTTTGTGGAAAAACCGCCCAATCTGGCAACCTTTCTTATTTTGTGTGTGTGTGTGTGGGGGGGGGGGGGGGCGCTTAAGTGGCCTTGCAGACAAGTTAACTTGTAAATGCTTGTAAATACATGTACATAGCCTAGTTGAAAATTCTTTTTTTTTGTTACCCCAAATGAAGGTTGTAAACCTAAATGGAATTTTGTGCTCGTCATTTCTTTACGCGTGTGTGTGTGTGTGCGCGTGTGTGTGTGCGCGTGTCTGGTGGGGGGGCCCCAAAAGACATTTCTGCTTAGGGCCCCAGTTTGGCCAGGGGCGGCCCTGAACACGCACAACCATCGCAATGTACCGGTCGATCCGATCAATGAGCTCCACTGCCTTACATTTTAAACCAGGTGTACAAGAAATGGCAGTGGCAGTTATCGCGAGGCTGGGGACAGAGCTCAGATTGGGAATGTTTTTGTTTGTTTGTTTGTCTGTTTTTTAGTCCGCCCGGGCCCAGGGTATTATTATTTGTCAATAACGCAAATTAAAATACGGGAGATTTACGGGAAAATACTAATACGGGAGGACGGCGGGTAAGAAGGATAAAATACTTTCCCGACCAAAACTGGATACTTGCCAGGTATGATTCATTTAATTTGTTACATCCATAATAAATATCCTTCATCACTAACTTGGTCTTGAGATATCTCACCTGACAGTTAACATGATTTAGTCATTTGATCATATTTGCAAAAATGATTACATAAGAGGTGGAAGTGCGCATACTCAGAGACTTCTCCATTTTCACCTCCTCTGTGTTAAAATATAAACTGTAGAAAGAAGCTGTTCTCCTCCAGATCATGGATGGATTTAACCTCTGGATCTTTTTATTCTCATTCTGTTGCAACACTTTAAACATCCACATCTGATCTGACAGGACTGGACTAAAAGGTGATCACATCTTTTTATCGATTCATCCTAGTCCTCAGACTAGGCCTCATCCAGACTCTAAACTTTCAGCTCTGACTCAGTTTAATGTGAATTTATGGAGCTGCAGATTTCTGCTGCTTCTGTTGGAGCTGAGCTGCTGACATCTGATGTTAACCAAGAAAACATTCAAAACTGCTTCATTACCTTCAGACGGAGTTTGACACGGAGAGAAAAACAACTGCGACACGATGCTGGAGAAAGAGAAACTAAACTGAAACCAGGAAACAGCCTGAGAGGAGGAGTCAACACAAATGTTTAATGACGCAGATTCAGAGTCTGAATATTTCTTCACATCCAACAATAAATGTTTTCTGTCATCGACTAAAAACTAAATAATGTTCCAATTGCTAGGAAACACTGATTTGACTGAGCTCTCAGCTGGACTCGAACCCGCTCCTGAATATTTGTGAATGTTTAGTCTGGGTTCAGCCTCTTAACGTTAAACTGAAGCTTTGAATTAAACTCTAAAGTGTTTCTGTTATTTAGTCCAGCCCACTGACTACTATGTCAAAATATTAGGAACACGAGTCAGTTCAATAGTTGAACAGAAATAAAACCCAGTAAAATCAACATCTCTGTCAGTTATTAGAAACTAAAGCTGAAACACCAGAACCTTCATAGAGGCTAGGTTTAGAGCAGGAACATTTTAATACCACCTTAAACCAGGCCAGCTGACAGTCTTGCCTGGCCCCGGGACGAGATAATCTTTTATCAGTTCTGGATCATTCAATTCCTCCATCTCTTTGCAAAGTTTAAGAAACTCATTTTCCATTTTAGATTTCACAACTTCAACATTACATCCATGTTTCATCAATTCTTTGATTTCATTCCTCTTTCTTGTTAATGGATCCAGTTTTGCACTCCTTGATGCTTTCAGTCTCCTGAGCCTTTCCCCAAATACATTCTCAGTGTCACTCTCCAAGCTCTCCATATCCTCACTTCTTTCATTTGACTCCATTTTGTATTTTGATCTCGACTCCAAGTCCTCCTTTTGTATTTCACTTTATTATTTTCAAACTTCCAATGAATTGCATTGCTTTGCTGTTTGCATTTGTCCAAAGGCGTTGTCCATACGCTTCAGAAATTCCCACTGAATTCACGTCCTTTGAACGCACCATCATTAAACACAGTTGACAGCGTCCGTCCATCCAAGCAGTCTCATTCATTTATAAGTGCAACTTTCCAACAGGTCCCTTTTTGTTTGTATGTTTGGTTGACACGAACCAGTCCATGATTCCTTTTAGTTATATTTAGTGTCCATTTCTTCTTCTTAATATACAAGATGTTCTTACCAGTAGCAGCACGCACAGCAGTATCAAGTAGAAAGTAACAAAACAAAATGCAATAAATGAACTCAAAGAAAAACTCAGTTATTTTGGTTCAAACGGTCAAAAACGAACATGCCTCTACTTAACCAACACAGGGAGCCCCTCACATACCGCTCCTGACCTTTATATACATCAGCTGGTTGATATGATGGCTCCATCCCAGTCAGCTCATTGTCAGAGTGGATGCACTTCAGGAAATACTATGAGTCTTCATGTCATTCATACATTCATGATTAAACTTGACAGTGACACTGAATTTTTGCCGCTCTTCCAAAAGCAGATGTCTGTGGGCTTGACCCGTCATCCACTGTCTGAGACTGAGGACACAGTCAGGGTGTCTTCTGTACGATCAGGGTGTGCATCTTGAAAAGACAAAAAGCTTAAGTCGTAACAAATCTGTTCAGTCATTTTATTTGCCAACAATTTGGTGAAATGCTCAGTGTTTTTCAGAAGCCTGGGTTGGTTTGCTGTAAAAGCTCATGTCATTTTTTGTTAACAGCAGGCCTGGAGGAAAATGAGTGTGGTACTTGTGATTTTTATTTATTCTAAACTGCACTACTAGTTAAAGAGGTAGACATCGTTGAGCTATCTTCTCAGCAAACAGTTAGGCTAAGTAAATAAGTACACAAGTATGGGATGTTTAGAGGGTAAATCTTTCAAGAGTTCAGAAATGTAAGTGGGAGCTTGTCCATGAATGGCCTGATAGGTGATAACCAATATTTTAAAATGAATCCTGAAATAAACTGGAAGCCAGTGCAGAGAAAACAAGATAGGGGTGATATGGCATTCTACTGCTTACTTTAAACTGAAGGTCGTACATACCTTCAAGTTCAAGAAGGAAGTCCTGAAAGTACTCCAAGATGTTCCTTTCTCTCACATGCTTAGTTGAACCACTTGAGCTGAAGTTTGGGGCCAGATGGGAAAGAATGTAATGTGAGTCCACCTAGATTAAATAAAGAGTAATCTGAGATTCCCTGATAATTACCCGCTTAAGAAGCAAGGGGTCAGGTATGGAAATACCATGTAGTACAACGTGTAAAAACCTCAAAGCTACACTGTACAGCAGCAAACCAAATCATTGGTGTATCACTTCTGGCCTCGTCTGAATCACTTTGATGAGATTCTACACTTTCAGGCCCTCATGTAGTTGTTGGAGCATGGGCATGCGTTTTGTCGTCACATGAAGTCAAATTGTCCTGAATACAGAACAATTACCTTCACACTGTTGCCTCCGTGTAGCATTGCCTAGGTGTAGCACTGAAATGGTAGGAAGCTGAGAATACAGCAATGTAGAAACACTCTACTACAAGAAAGATCCTGCACGAAAACTCCTACTACAGGAAAAGTAAATTATTATAAAAGTATTATCAGCTTTTTGTAGTTAACAAATATAAACCTACACCTGAAGGACAAAGGACACTCTTTTGAGGATAACAACGTCCAAATCTTAGCCAGAGAAGACTGATGGTTTTAAAGAGGAGTCAAGGAAGCCATCTATGTCAGACTGGAAAAACCTTCACTAAACAGAGGAGGTGGACTGAGATTTCATTTTCCATCTATTTACAATACAGTTTTAACTTCTGTCCCCAAAAAGTTTCAGTCTCATTCACACTTTTGACACTGGAGCCTCAGACGGACAAGAGTCGTTAGAGAACCATTCATAGGGAAGAGGACAGGGACCAAAACAGTCCACCCTCACAAGTCGTTGGGAATAGCTGCACCAGTTTCAGTTATTAGCATAACAAGCAAGGTTTCTCAGGAGGAGTTCCTATTTAAACCTCAGACTTCCTTTGGATTAGAAGTAAAAAACAAAACAAAAAACAGGCGTAATAACAGTCAAATAAATATATTCTACTGTCTGTCTCTGGATTTCCTTAGTGTCTGGGAACACAGTTACACTTTTAGAGCCACCTGAAGATGATCCAGTTAGTACATTGTATTGAAATCACAGGCTTAGTATGTCCTGTGAAATCTTAATTCAAGTTCTCTCAATACATATGGCAGAGGGAAGGAACATCTGCAGCTGAAGAATATACTTTGGCAGATGAGGAGACTGTGTCACTGGACTCCAGAAGGCTTGAGGTGTGTCAAGTTTATGGAAATATCCTGCTTATTTAGTCCATAAAGGATATGAAGATGTGGTGCTAATAGAAAATATGTGTCACAGGACCCAGATGCTACATTATGCACAAATCCTGCTGTGCTAATTGACATTTCTTTTACAGACGTCACAAATTGTCAGAACTCTGTACAGCAAGCACTTGGAGAGACAGATAGAGCTGGCAGACATTAAAATTAGACTAAGGAAGAGAAAGCTCCAAGAAATGGAGCTGGATCTTGAGATTAAACGCTGGACACTCAGGAAACTGGACCTGGAAATCTAGAAACTAAAAATAGAAGTGAGTATTTCAGTGTACACAGTAACCAGAACTGCAATACAGTGTTTTAATCTTTGTTGCTTTTGCTCTCTCTATTCCAGGATCCAAGCAACCAAGACAAAGGAGGACTAATAAACACAAAAACATTGTGATGTCCTCAGTCTTTCATGAATGTAAAGTAGAATTTAAAAGAGAACCACCAATGCTAAACAAAATGCACACACCAAAATGTGACATTTAAGATATTTTATTAACTAAAGAGGCTAAATCAAAAAATGAAGTGGAACAAATTCCCTCATTAGTCTGCCATTAATGTTGACTGGGAAGATGGGAGCATTTTTACAGTCAACACGTCTTATTGTGCAGCAAATGGTTCCTTTATTGAGGTTCCTTTATCCATTTGTTATGTAAATGAGGCAATCACTGGGACACCACAGGAGGGGACATGCTGAGACACTTCAAGGAAACTTGTGGGGAGGGGAGGAGGAGTGGACCCAGAGAGTTTGTGGGGGACAGGGTACCTGAGTGGGATTAAAATAAGATGTAGAAAAATAAACAGTAAAACAGTAAGTAACAGTGAGTGAGGTGAGTACATTTCAATAATCACTGCCATGCTAATGACCAATGTGGCCATAATGACTCACGTGACTGCAACCACCCCGACTAGTTTTGTGGCCGTTGACCCACCTGACTCACTGACGACTCACTAATCACTGTTTGATTGACAGTTTATCACATTGTCATGTAGCCTATTGCTAGCAGCTGGCCCTCCTTTTGTGCTGAGGTGGATAAATAGCTCACTGCACATAGCCTACCACTTCAGTACCCTCAAGAATTCTGTGGCGTACGAACCTCCTCTCCAAGGAACGAAGATGCAGAGAAGATTCAGCACTCAACAGGCGCTGGAAATGGTCCTGGAAGGAGTAAACCCTTGTGACTCGGATGGAGAAGAGATAAACCTTCAGCCGGATTCGGACTCCGAGCTGTCTGAGCTGTCTTCAGGTAAGAATTCATTTCATATTATTTCCTATTTTATATTTAATTTCAGGCAGGAAGGTGGAAATGGTGGTGCACGTAGCACCATGTGAATAGAGTTTTGGGGCTTCTTGCATCAGACAGCCTGAGTGCAGGCCTCCGTTTGTTTTGTTTGGTTCTTCTTCTCCTGAGGTCCCTGCACCTTAGCCAACCTATTTGAGATGTACTGGAATGATGATTATTATTATTAGCTTCTATGCATGCATTTGTGATACCATTTGACTTTCTATTCTTATTGCTCATAATTTGAATTTGTTCACACTGCAGATGAGGAGACTGCTCCTCAGCCAAAGAAGAAAGCTCGGGTGGGGACTGACCAGACAGAGACGGCGAAAGATGGCACAGTGTGGTGTGAAGAACAGGTGGGGACAGGTCTCCATTTCACCCCTCCATCTCCATACGACGCAGATGGAGAGCCAACGGCTGAGGCCAGGGGGTCCACCTCGAGTCGCCTTCAGAGCTTCCTGTGTTTTATCACTCTGGAAATGCTTGGTTCCATTCGAGACTGTACTGTTGAACACGCACAGCAAACGGAGCATGTGGACTGGTTCATGGCCCTCCCTGAACTAATGGCATTTATTGCTATTGTCATCTTGCGGGGGCTGACCAAGGTTCCATCACTGCGTGACTGCTGGTCAGCAAACCTGGGAAACCCCCAGATCATTGCAACTATGTCCCGAAATCGCTTCCAAGACATCATGCGACACCTACGCTTTGATGACAAGGACACCCGCAGTGAGCGAGCAAAGACAGATAAGTTTGCTGCAATTTCCGGTGTGTGGGGATCGTTCATCACCAACTGCATCACATCCTACAACCCTGGTCGACACATCACCATTGATGAGCAGCTTTTCCCGTCAAAGACTCGCTGCTGTTTCCTGCAATACAATGCAACGAAACCTGACAAGTTTGGGATCAAGTTTTGGGTGGCTTGTGACTTGAAATCCAAATACATTTGCAATGTCCTCCCATGTCTTGGCAAGGACCCCAGTCGTCCCAGTGGGGAGAGACTGTCCGAGAATGTAGTTATGAGGCTGATGGAACCATTCCTGGACAAGGGCAGAAATGTTACCACGGACAATTTCTTTACATCGCTGTCACTTGCACAACGACTGCTTAGCCGGAAAACCACCATCCTCGGCACAGTCAACAGGATTCAGCGAGAAATTCCACAATCAACAAGACAGAGGGACCGCGATGAATTCACCACTCGGGTATTTTCAACCACGGGTGCCACGCTGACGGTGTATGCGCCCAAACGGAAGAAGACAGTGTACATTCTCAGCAGCATGCACAGCGTGGTTCAGACTGAGAATACCACCAAAAGGAAGCCAAACACTGTCACCCTTTACAACACCACAAAGTGCGGCGTTGGTGTGATGGACCAGATGGTGCGGGAGTACACTGTCCGCACAGGAACACGGCGCTGGCCAGTCGCTGTGTTCTATAACATGATTGATATGGCAACACTGAATGCATATGTGCTCTATCAAGCATGCACCGGGAGGCAGGAGAGACGCGTGGATTTCCTGTTGGAACTTGCTAAAGAGTTGGCTCACTCCCACATTGGTATGAAAAAGGCCCAAAAGGAGCACTTATTTCGGCAACAACCCTCCACACCAGAACTAGGAAAAAGAGCCAAGTGTCAGGCTAAAATCAAATGCAAGGACAATCGTGCAACTGTGCGCTGTATGGACTGCTACCGATATACATGTGGGAAATGCCGAAAGGAGCAATGGCAGTGCCAGGATTGTGAGTGACTGCTCTAATGTATTTCACTCATAATGCATGGTTTTTAATCCTTTGTAAATATGCTTTTTTCTTTGTAATTTTTTTTTTTTTACTATTTTTGGCACACAAAAATAACAATTACTTCTGCAACAACCCTCCACACCAAAACTGGGAAAACAGTTGCTTTTTCATTCTTTGTAAATATGTTTTGTTTTGTATTTTTTTTTAACAATAAATGTCAGAGTTTTGATCCCTTCATTCCTGTTGATCCTTTGTTGATCCTGTTGATCCACTGCATAGAAATCCACCGTATGTGCATAAACCCACCATATGGGCGCACACACACACACATACACACACACACGCACACACACACACACACACACACACACACACATACGGGCCAATATGTATTAAATGGACACTGCTGCCGAAACACGTTTTTTGCTACATTAGGGGGACACCCCTTTCCGCTTGCTTTACAAAGATGTGGTGAATGTCAAAAAATCTGTTTTGAGCCATGGAACCCAAATGTCACTTCAAATCTTAAATACACAACACACGACCCAAGATATAACAACCTGACAAAATGCTTAATTAGGAGGACAGGAGATAATGAGGAGAATAGCTCCGCCCATGACACTAATGTTAATTAGGAGGACTAACTCAGTTTGTGCGGACAGTAGCTATACAACACACAAATATGTCACTGAGGTGCATTAAAGGGTCAAACACCATTAATGGGACATGGCTAAACACAAACACAAAAGTGATGGCATTGTCCATTGAAAGGACACAATTACGCTATGTGGACAATTTGTTTTACACAACACACAATAGAATGTGCATTACAAAGACATACCTGATTTGTGAGGACACATGTACAGTATATCACATATTTTATATATTTATTGACCCCTCCTCGGTCCGTATCTATCTAAAGGCAGAGGATGTAATTCTGATGCTGTATAAAGTACGGTGGCCTGGAGGTGCAAATCAACATTACAAAACATAAAACACTTTTACAAATTCTGAAACAAATTTACATTTCAGAAAACAAAACTACAAGTCTTAAAACAAAGTTACATTTCAGAAAACAAATTTACATTTCCGAAAACAAATTTACATTTCAGAAAACAAAATTACATTTTAGAAAACAAAATTACATCTCAGAAAACACATTTACAAGTTGCAAAACAAAATTACATTTCAGAAAACAAATTTACAAGACACCAAACACTTTTACAAACACCAAGACACATTTACAAGTGGCAAAACACTTTGACAAACTGCAGAAACAAATTTACAAAAAGGCCAACATCAACCAGAAAGGGAATGTACCAACCCCGGGGTTGACCCGGAAGTGAACGAGGAGCGGTCATGACGAGTTCTAGTCGTCAATGGAGAAGCTAACGGAGACCTGAGATGAGCGAAAGGCAAGCACATGAGCAGACTCAGGTCGCAGGTCTCCGTTAGCTTCTCCATTGACGACTAGAACTCGTCATGACCGCTCCTCGTTCACTTCCGGGTCAACCCCGGGGTTGGTACATTCCCTTTCTGGTTGATGTTGGCCTTTTTGTAAATTTGTTTCTGCAGTTTGTCAAAGTGTTTTGCCACTTGTAAATGTGTCTTGGTGTTTGTAAAAGTGTTTGGTGTCTTGTAAATTTGTTTTCTGAAATGTAAATTTGTTTTGCATCTTGTAAATTTGTTTTCTGAATTGTAATTTTGTTTTGCAACTTGTAAATGTGTTTTCTGAGATGTAATTTTGTTTTCTAAAATGTAATTTTGTTTTCTGAAATGTAAATTTGTTTTCTGAAATGTAACTTTGTTTTAAGACTTGTAGTTTTGTTTTCTGAAATGTAAATTTGTTTCAGAATTTGTAAAAGTGTTTTATGTTTTGTAATGTTGATTTGCACCTCCAGGCCACCGTAATAAAGCACTTTGAGACAAACACCAGTCAATGCACAGCGAGCCATATTTATTGCAGCAAAACATAAAACAACTTGGCTCTGCTTAACATTTTTTTGTGCAAACATCGTCTGCTTACAGCTGACTTCTCTTTTAACAGCTTTTAACCAAAACAATAATAAAAATTAAAATAAAACAGAAGATATGCCACACATTTCAATGACTGCTCTGTTTTTTTAATGTCACGCCCCGATTTCTGACAAAGTCTCTTATGTTTTGCACAGAGCGATCTGCTAGAGCAGGATGCTCTGCATTTTTACATTGCTGGCATTCTATCATTGTGGCAAGTTTGCCTTTTGAAATATGGCGCTTGAAGTGCCTCATGACAGCAGCCACCTCTCTAGAGGACCATTGCCTTTTCGGTCTTCTCCTTGCCTCAAGACTTGCTACAAGAGAGAAACAGATTGTCAAATGGTATTCACACAACACACAACAATCCCAACAACGACAATCATCCCTGGAACTGGTCAATATATCACTTTACAAGTCTTCATGAGCATGGTGTCCTGTCATGTACACTATGGAGGAAGTCACTGCTCTTCACTCATCAAATGTTATGACCAATTAATGTACAAGACTAGGAAATTCCAAAGAATTCACTTTTTCTCGCCATCTTATGTACCAATCTGACTTTCTTTTCTGATGCTGATTAAAAACCATGTAGGGATTAAGTGCTAATGCTCTCAATTCACTGTATTTAAAGCACCAGTGTGCAACATTTCATGCTGTCTACAAACAAAACTGTATCATTTTATTTACACATTAGGTGCTCATTAATTATTAATAATTACTTCCATCAGCAAACTGAAGTGATCCGACAAGCTTTGAATTTGCCATTTTTATATACACATAAAGTTTAGAAGCTCAGTGCTGGTGGCCATGCTGTGCTGCTATGTTGAGACTACAGACCCTGACAGAGGATACAATCAGGTGAGTTGCATTTTTAAATTCAATAGCACTGTGACTGGAAGAGAGCCACCGAAACACAAACTGACTGAGGGAGATAGCAGAGTGGTAAACTTTGGTCGAATCGAATGAGGTGGCACTAATTTTAAAACCATCACTGTGGTGTATAAGAAAGGATGGAGGATCAATGTTATGCTGCATTCACATGGACTTAGGCCAGGCAGACTAGGGACCATGTCATTTTAGCTGAAGATAACGATAAGAAATGGGCGACAAACGATATGACGTCACCATAGCAACATACTGTTGTGTGTATTAAGGTTAAGGTTAAGAGAGATGACCCCAATTTACACAATCAAAATGCCTAGTTTATTTTAGGAACAAGCAGCAAGCTGAACCTCACTGATTTGGTATCAGGGCTTACATATGCTGTATTATCCAAACAATCAGCATCAATTTGTCCAATCTCAAAAAAGTGACTTGGTAATGAGAGCCTTTTGAGTATATGTTTGTGTGCATTTACCAAGTTGTTCATCCTTTTTCCTCTTTGTGTCAGATTGCTTGTTCTTTCCTTCTGTGTTTTTCTTAAACGCTGCAGAAAAGAAAAACAAATCGTACTGTTTTAATATTTCAACCTGTTATTCACATGAATAAAATGGCAAGGGAGATCATAAGGATGATAGCAATTTCAAGTCAAATTTGTATGTAAACTATCAAAAAGAAAGTGCTGAGAAAGATGGAAGAAAGCAGCAGAGTAATGAGCGCCAAATTGACAGGTTTATTTTGGCGACAAGCAGCAAGCTAGACTCTTAGATTAGGTATCAGGGCTCGCGTACGTTGTGCAAAGACTAACAGCACTGATTTTATCAGTTTGTAATGGGCACTGACTAGTATTAAAATCAATTTAAAGTGGCTTGCTTGATAAAAACATCTGTTATTGTCATACCTGAAGATGTGCTTTCTGTAGTAGACTCAATATCTGTGAATGTAAAAAAAAAAAAAAAAAAAAGATAATTAGGAACATCAACAATATGGACATCATAACATACAGTAACATTATCCAAAAAAAAAAGGTTCAAAAAACAGCAACTGGACTTGGAGAGTTATTTTTTTGAGAAAACGTTTTACCATGACCATTATATACCATGACCTGGATGACTGAGAACCTTCACAGACATACAGTAACATTGCTTAGCCTGCATGAAATGAATCAAACGTCAACAAGGATGCTGGCGGATTTAAGTGTGGTCATACCGTATGAGGTGCCTGGAGGTTCCTCGACAGGCTGCCATGCCTCTGTTCGTCTCTAGAGAATAGTGGAGATAAATGGTCATGTGATAATTTGACCTGTGTGTTTTTCACAACACAGGTCACGGGCGCAAGGGTAGTTAAGAGCAATAATGATTATGTTGGGTTATGTCCCAGTAAGCCAAACCAGTATGTTAGCATGTATAATAGCAGAACTCTTGAACTTGCAAAAGGAATGCATCCATCCAAATCATTTAAACTCGACTCTTCCTGCTATGACAAAATGTCTAATGACTCAACTTACTGTACTGGAAATGAAGACAGACAGACAAGAGCTGCTGTAACTCCTATGGCCTGTCCAATGATGACTCCTGTACTTCTGTATCCATCTAACAAACCCTGCCTGGCTACTATTAAAATAGCTAGCAGCACTGCCTTGGCTATGTGATGAATCAAATATCAACGAGAACGCTGGCAGACTGAAGTGTGGTCATACCGTATGAGGTGCCTGGAGGTTCCTCGACAGGCTGCCTGACTCTGTTCGTCTCTAGAGAATAGTGGAGATAAATGGTCATGCATAGTATTAAAATAGCTAACAGCACAGCCTTGCCTACATGTACTGAATCAACCATCAATGAGGATGCTGATGCTCTTACCGTCTGGGGTTCCTGGAGATTCCGGCTCATCTTGGCTGGCTCTTTTCAACCCTGTAGAATATGGAGTATGACTCAATAAAGTGCAGGTATATGCAGGTTTGTTAGTTCATAAACAAAAATATTTCTGGGCACACTTACCAACTTTTGTCTGTGACTGTATTTGGTAAATGGTAATGGTAAATGGCCTTGCTTTTATATAGCGCTTTTCTACCTATTGGTACTCAAAGCGCTTTTACAGTCAGACACATCTACCCATTCACACACACATTCCCACGCACTGGGTTCAGTGTCTTGCTCAAGGACACTTCGACATGTGGCACATTCCAGGGATCAAACCGCTAACCCTCTGGTTCGTGGACAACCCGCTCTACCTACTGAGCCACAGTCGCCCCATTGGGTCTCACTGTCTTCACTCTGCCCAGAATAACTCAGATTTATGTCATCTGACAAAAAATAAAGAAAACAAAAAACATCAGAGGAGTTAAACAAACATTAATTGAGTTACAACCATAACACATTATGAATAATCCGATACATGAAGTTCAATGAAGATTAGCTTGTCGAAGTTGGAGGGATAGATCAGTTTTTTGTGTGAGGGACAAATGGCAGGCAGGCTGTGTGGAGATATAATTTCTAATGTCTAATGTCTAATGTCAATAGCAACTACTGTAAAACAAACTTTGGTAGCAATCTACAAAATAAAACAACTTTTAATAGCGATACCTTCAATGTCAATCTCTTCAAGTGATTTGCCTTGAAGATTAGTCAGGGACCCTTTCTCCATGGCAAGCAGTAGTTTTGATATTTTGGCCAGCTGGGTTGTAGCCTCTGGAAGCCTGTAATATTCTCTGTGGACACGAATATCATGCCCCAAGAAGTCGGCAACTTGGTCCAACTCGTGATTTTTGAGGTTCAGGATCTGCGACAAAGTTGCAACATGTTTGCGTAAGTGAGTCGACCTGAGAAGTTCAGGGTTCTGAGCGCCACACTCGTTTGCATAAATCCTCAAACAATCCTGTCCTCTGTAAGGAGACAAACAATGGGGTCTTGCGAACAAGAATTCATTCTCTTCTGGAACTCCACACTCTGTTCTTTTGCTTATTAGATGTGTTAAGGCATCAACCATGTCTGGTGTCAGCAGCACAGCAACTTTGCGCCCTCTTTTACCCCTAATTTCCATGCGACTGAAGTGGTTACAAAGTTTTTGTTCAAATTTTGTAAGGCCGCTGGCAACATCCTTATGCAAGGCACTTGTGTCCCTTTCAAGGAAGCCTTTGAGTCGCATTTTTGCAACTTCTCCTCCACGTCTTCGGTTGAAGAGTATTATTTTTTGCAAGAGTTGCTTTACAAAGTTCACCATAGACTTGAGGTGATGGCATATTTCCTAACTTTTCAGATGCTACATCTGCAGTTTTTTCGAGATGTCGGTGAAGGTGCTGCACCTCCTCTGTGAAAGGCAGAGTAGATGACTTGTTGAAGTGTCCCTCAGTCAAGGTTGTCAAAGCTGTGTGTGAGACAAGTTCAGACCACTTTTTGGTACACAATGTCTCGAATGTCTGTGTTGACTGTATCAGTTGATTGTCTTCTGCTACCAGAGCCCTGCAGTGTATGATGTCGCAAATCTTTTGCAATGAGTGACCAAGTTTGAGTGCAAGGCTTGGAGTTTGGTAGCTGTTCTTTCCTTCATCAAACCCAGACACCTTCTTGACAGCTTTGATAACCACATGGAAATTTGCAGGTTTTACAGCATCTTCAAGGATATATATTGCAGAATCTTTGCTTTAAAAGCTTCCAAACACCATTGGATATCTGTTGACACAATGTTGACTCCGACATTTTGGCCAAAGACAAAACTCTAGTTCTTCCTGGCTCTGCACTGGCTTCGAAAGACATTTTTGAACATGTCGCCACAGATCCCTGCGAAGATACAGAGCCTGGCAATACATGCCGTGCACATAATCTTTTGAATTATAAACATTCTTGGGTTGGCATCTAAGCTTTAGTAATCCAGTCCCACTTGTGATAACCTCAGTATTGTGTTCATAGTTCCCTTTATTCCGTAACTTGTTCAGCATTTTTTTTTGCGTTCACTGGAGTCACGTGGGAGTGCTAAAAGTTGTGCAACCTCCAAACTTGTCTTCTCATGGGTTTTCAAGTGACGTGTAAATTTTGACTGTGGTTTTCCACAAATGTAGCAAAAAGTTTTTCTTCTTAGTGCAGAGGATGAAGACTGTATGCACTGATCTTCCTCAGGTTCCTTAACAGATGTGTCTTCGCGTTGCCAGCACTGCTAACTTTGACCTGAACACCTGATACTTGTTTGCCTTCCCTACAAGTCTTTTCACACATTTTTGTGCGGATTGCAGATTCACTGCAGGACACTTCTGTATTCTGCACTTCTGAGAGTTGTTTAACACGCATTCAGTTTGAAGGCCCTGCTGTGCTTTTCCATGAATTGTCTGAATCGCTGTGAGAATCAGGTACATATTCATCCTCTGACGACACCTCTTCACTTGAACTTGTTTCTTCAGAAAGCTGATAAAAGAAAAAAAAAAAAAAAAGGAATTACTAAATTGTGCTTTTCCATGGGCCGGCTGGCCTTTCTGTGCGGAGTTTGCATGTTCTCCCTGTGTCTGCGTGGGTTCTCTCCGGGTACTCCGGCTTCCTCCCACCATCCAAAGACATGCTCGTTAGGTTAATTGGTGATTCTAAATTGCCCGTAGGTGTGAATGTGAGTGTGAATGTTGGCCCTGCGATGGACTGGCGACCTGTCCAGGGTGTACCCCTGCCTCTCGCCCGATTGCAGCTGGGATAGGCTCCAGCAGACCCCCGTGACCCCTAACAGGACTAAACGGGTTTAGAAAATGACTGACTGACCCCAGCAGACCCCCGTGACCCCTAACAGGACTAAACGGGTTTAGAAAATGACTGACTGACTGACTTACCATTAGTGGGGGTTCCAGGCCCATCTTCTGACTTTTCATATAGCAACTTTTGTGCCAGAAGAAAGAACAAACTAGACAGAGGAAAAAGATGATGCATGTACATCATTTTAAATTAATAAAAACATTACCTGCTTTAAAAAGCTTCAATTATGCATTTGATGAGAAAAACTGCATTATGTATTCATTAAAGGAGAAGTGCTGTTTTTTTGTTTGTTTGTTTTTACAACCTGGACCTTATTTCTGGCATAAAATACGGTGATTTACTCACCCATATTACTTCAGTGTCATTCGGAGTCCATCGGACGATATTTAGATCCAATCGAGAGCCATATATATGAGTAAACGACTGTATGTTACGTCAGAAATAATATCCAGGTTGTAAAAAAACGGCACTTCTGTTTCACACAATGACTCCATGTTAGTTATTTAATTAAAAATGATGCATATGCAGTCACCATTTTAAAAGGATCAATATATAAGTAATCTATGGAAAGTTATCATAAAGTCACCCTGACATGACAGCAGAGATTAATGGATCATGTTCATTTGAAATACTGATCTTACAATAGTACAGCATAAATATTCACATTTCAACAGCATTGCAGGGCCAGTTTTGGTCAGTCCTACATATTATTCCTTTACCCGAGTACTTTATGTCTGTGTAAGAACTGAAGTAGTGGAAATTAGTTAACTAAACATTTTAAAAAGGAGAGTCAATTTGAAACACTTAATGTGAATTATTATTCAGATTTAACAAAACTACTCACGTTTACATCTTACACCAGTCCACTTAAGAGCAGCCAACGGTCCACTACACCTGACACAATTGTCAAAGCTTGGAGAGAGAGCTACTGACGAGACCAAGTCATGTTTACACATCTAATGAGAAGAAATGTGGTTATGGTGAAGACACATGAAATTCAAAAAACACCATCTTTTGTCTGATAGAGAACATTAACAAAAATATTTCTGTAAGTTGTGGAAATAGAAAAGTTACTTACTTCATGAATGCTGCTGGTAGGAGAGGGAGATGGGTCAGATCTGTCTCCTGTGGACGGTTCTGGGGACAAAAATAGACAAAGTTTAAATACTAAACATCCAATGTCGAACATTCAAAGCGTAGTTGTTCATGTTGTGCAATCACGACACAATCGCACACTGACATATTTAAGACTTTCCTCCAGAGTTACAAATCATCTCAGCGTACAGACTGACCATTAAAAACAGAGTTGCCTCGCAGTCGTGATTTTGTCATTAACCTGCACAATACTGACCCTCCCCCACAATACACACTATGACAGTAGCAGTAACTAAGGGAACATAATACACAACCGCAGCCCAGCCTTAACATGTAGGACAGAATACTGCCCATCCCCCACAGTACACAGTATGACAGAAGCAGTAACTAGGGGGACACATAATACACTGCCGTGGTCCAGGCAAATTTAATCACTAAACATCCAACGTTGAACTTTCGAAGTGTAGTTGCTCATGTTGTACAACAAAATAATCATGTACTGAGGCAATGACAGATATTACGCTGCATCTAAATGTCTCCACATGATTAGATACTGGCGGCCATAAAGTCGCAACCAGGAGTTCCGAATCCAGCTTTAAATTTTGAATTTCCTATTCTTTCCATTCATTTGCAAATTGCGACAAATTGCAGGCCATCGCAATATTTAAATTGCGGACTTTTCCCATTGACTTGTATTTAGAGTCCCAATGTAGGAGATTAGATTCTCAGAGTGGGTGAAGTTCCCTCAAACAGCCACCAGGTGGTGCCATAGTCAAGTAGTTTCACGGACACCCTCTTTATTTCACCCAGGAATTGGAGCACTCTCTGTGCGATCAGCAGCTGCACAATCACCACCCTCCCTCTGGTTCTCTCCCTGTAATCCGGCTTCAAAACTTGTATTTATGGACTCTGGTTCTGGACCTAAATCCCTCTGAGAAGCCTCCAGCAAGTCCCAGAAGACAGCACTTGGGCTGGGCACGGTTACGTTGCACTGGACTGGTAGGAGGTCTTGGCCAAAAATAATTGTAAAACCTGAGTGATGTGAGCATGGACTCATGTGGCAGTGTAGCAGTCTGGGAAAATTAGCACCACATTCACCCCCGTTATACCTGGCCATTTACCCAGGACTGGAGCACTCTCTGTCAGGTAAGTACCTCCACATTCACCACCCTCCCTCTGGTTCTGTCTGTTCCTAATGTCGGCTTCAGAACTTGTATTCGTGGACTCTGGTTCCAGTCCAACATTGCCCTGGGAAGCCTCCAGCAAGCCCTGGAGGACAACGTTGGGGCTGGGCATGGACACCTTGGAGTAGACTGGATGGAGGTCTTGGTCAAAAATGTATTAATATAAGTGGTCGAAGCTGAGTGATGCATGCATGGACTTATTTTCGGAGTGTAGAAGCCTGGCTTAAATTGCTCCACATTCATACTGTCTATCCTTGACCCTTTACCCAGTACCGGATCACTGTCTGTCAGGTAAGTACCTCCACATTCACCACCCTCTCTCTGGCTCTGTCTGTTCCCAATGTCGGCTTCAGAACTTGTATTCATGGAATTTGGATCTGGACCCAATCCCTCAGAGGAGCCTCCAGCAAGTCCCAGAAACCACATTTTTTCTTTGCTTCTTTTAGACAACCGCACTTCAAGATGAGGCGATGTCCCATATGCCGGATTAATTATCAGAACCTGTCTCTGCACCTCCGGGACCAACATGTCCTCCATGACACGGTGCATAGGAGGCTGATCATTTCTTTGCAATCCGGACGGTAAGTAGATGATTTCCACAGAAACTAGAGGTTCGTGGTAACTGTACTGTGGTAATCATGCAATTTTCTGACATTATGTTTAGATATTCCGGTCCCCTTCCGTGCCCTGAGCCACAATGTGGCGAAAAGATGTTTACCCGGCTGGACAGACATCTGGCAACGGTGCACAAACTAACGGTATGTTTTATTTTATTATTTATGGCCATGTACATGCACACTTAAAAATGGCAAAAATTCTAAGTTCTGTGTTAACAGGATGAGGGGAAAAAAGAGCGCATGAAAGCGGCCAGGAAGAAGGCAATATTTGCCAAATTAAAGGTAATTTCCATGGAAAAACATATGAAGAAAGAGGTGGAGGACCTCAAAGCAGCGGTGGCTGAGCTGCAAAAAGAGGTGGCACTACTGAAAAGCCAGAGAGAAGACAAACTGAAGAAAAAGAAAAAGGACAAAAACATCAACACAGGTATTGGTTGGTCATCAAATTGTCACGTTTTGTAAATACTGTGTGGTGCCTTGTCCAAACAATTACCTGTTTTTTATTGTTTTTAGAGGATCTTTTGAAAAAATATAGGGTGATGCTGTTGGGCTCCAACCCTGGCAAGAAGGGTGCTTCCAATGTGACCCAGACGGTGGCCCACGCAAGGCACTTTTTGGAGCACATGTGGGGGGCAGAAGGCCCACCCCCACGC